>CM033642.1:17623118-18005141 GCA_019512145.1 Engystomops pustulosus | reverse complement strand
TGTTTAGTCATATAGGTTGTAGATAAACCACAAACTCATCTATTTATAACAGTGTGAAAAGTTTCCACCGGTGTTGACCACATTTTCAGTGTTGACCACAGCAGGAGCTCAAACAGTGTATCAGTGTATTACCTGCCACAGTATTACGCAGGAAGTTCACTCAGGAACTCAATGTATATGTGTATGCACTGCATGAATATACAAAGGGTGGAAAAAGTATTCATTAACTCTTGAACTTTTCTCATTTTTAGAGTCACAGTCCTAAAAGTATGTGTAAAGTGTAAAATAAATGCTACATTTTTGCAAATTAAAAAGCTGAAAAGTGTGACATGTATATGTATGCAGCCTCCTCTGTACTCTAATCAAAATCCAGTGTGTCCAATTGCCTTTAGAGGTCACCCAATGAGTACTAATATATTTAACTTATACAAAAAGCATGTTTCTAGGTGCTATAGACCAGAAGATAGGGGCTTCTGAAGTGACACTCTTCCTTCAACCACTAAACTTGACACATCTCATGCCAACATGAGGTGAGAAGAGTCATGTTTGCCTGACTTTGGGGGAGATTATTTTCAAATAAAAGAGGAACTTCTAAAAAGGTTATTTCTTACCCTGCCTAAGAGGGGTAGTAGTTTAGTGGGGTAAAACCAGGTGACAGGTTCTCTTGAAACAGATGTAAAGTGAGGGCGAGGGCTCGGATATTCTCCTTCACTCTCCAAACTGTGGGAACCCCACCTAAATCATGGGTGAGGGGGTGACACAAGAGCTTACAGTCTATGAGGATGAAGGGGTGACATAAAAGGTATAAGAGCTCGTATAATGGTCCAGCCATTCTTTATAAGGGAACAGAATAACATAATTTAATAAATAAATGATGTCTTAAAATATCAAGCCATCACCATAACAAGGTGATTGTCACAGTTGCTCCCGCCACCCACGTTCCGGGTCGCGGGCGCACCTGTGCCCCTCAGTGTGCGGGTGCCTTCACTACCCACATCTCGGGTCGCAGGCGCACCCGAGCCTCCCTGCGGCACCCGGCTCCCCTCAAAACCTGCTGCTTGCTTGGGCGTTCTGGAATTTAAAGGTCCAGCGCACCACTAATTGGTGATGGTTCTTTTCAGGAAATGGATAAAGCCTGGCGTCTCCCAGCATTCCCTGGCGGATATTTGAGCCTATGCCTTAGAAAAAGCCCGCGTTCCTGTTTCCGTGTTCCTGTGTGTTCCTGTTCCCGTGTTCCTGTGTGTTCCTGTTCCCGTACTCCTGTGTGTTCCAGTCCGTTCCTGTGTTCCCGTTTCCCTTCTGCCTGGACCTCCCGTTGCTGACCATGGATTAAACTTGACCTTGCATCTCTGCCGCCTGCCCTGACCATGTGCCTGAACCTGACCACGAGACTGTCTCCTGCAAAGGTACCTCGACCATGGCTGCCACTGCGGGCTAGTCGCACCTGTGGAACGACCTGGTGGCACCCCACCGCAGCAAGACCATCCCGCTATGTGGCGGGCTCTGGTAAAGACCAGGTGCCACTTAGATTCCGGTCCCAGGTGTCGGCTAGTACCACCTCCCACGATGGTCCAGTGGATCCATGCATCCTGAATCTAGACAATGATACTCTTCTAATTGTTGCAATGGAGCCTAAATATCTGGAAACACAGAGGGGGCAATTTGCCAACCTGTTGCAGCATATCCTATCCTTTCTTTGGAAATAAGCCACGAGATTAATTGTTATTTGTATCTAATTCACTTTGATAAACTACTATTGGGGCACATTTACTAAGGGTTTTGCGACAGTTTTGTATCAGACTTTCCATGTTCTTTTATGTGCAAACTGCTTGCATGTGTATTTAAGAAGTGCCCGCTCTACATTTGTGGAATGTGACCTTTTTGTGTCGCATTAGCACTATTCTTCAAGCTAAACAAATCTCGTCATTGAAATGGGCGTTCCATATTTAACATTCATAGTCTGACAGAAGTCTGCTGCTCGCCCCCTGGTAAAGGTGCACCAAAAAAAAAGTTGGAGCGCTCTATCGGGGCAGTGCAGGGTGCGCCATATTCATGAAGAACGGGCCCCACTATGAATCTCCACTATACACAGGCAAAGTGCACACAGTACAGACTGCACAGTTTTTAGTAGATGTGCCCCATTGTCCCATACCTCTAGGCATGACCACAATTCCAAGTTTTTGCCTTGTTTTGCACTTTTATATGGCCTACTATATACAGCCAGTACTTTGCAGAAATAACCTTGCAATGTTATTTTCAATTGTTAGAAATGTGTATCAAAATAATATTCTCCTCCACCTTACTGAAAACTAAGAAAAAGAAGAATAAAAGTTTATGGAAACATTACACATTTTAACACATTTACATGCAAATATGCCATTGTTATTCCTAGGGAAGTAAAAAAAATAATAAAAGGAAAGCTGGGATCCCGCTGCTGGTATTCAGACTGCGAACGGCGTGCAAAATCAGCACAAAGTACAAAAAGGCGCCATTGTAATATTTCTGTAATAACCAACTGCTGCTTGATGTACTTTATACATCTTTCAACTGGCATTAGAGTAAAAGTGAGGAGCTGCTAGCTAGAAGACTATTAATAAGATCTCATATAGCACCTGTCACTGCACTGTATGTATCATAAGTTTCTTACCACCCTCATGTGGTCTTCAATGGCAAAATGAAAATATAAAGACCTATAAGGCTCTGATAAAAGGTCCAAATGTGGCCAAAGGTGGGTCTGGGGTGTTTATAAAAGGGGCTATTGCTGTCTTATTTAAGGCCCTCTGCTATTAATGTCTGTATATTTTATGTTTTAGGGGTTTGGGTTTAGGGTCTGTTATGTAAAGTCTGGTTTGAGGTCTTTAATTTTCATCGTAGCCCTTAATATGTATTTTTTTTTGTTTGGAGCCTTTCCGGTAATAAAGGCAAAAAATGTAATAAATGTTGACCCCCATTAGCCAACTGCTATGGGATTATTTACAGCCGCTTGCTTACATACTATGATATCGGCAACCGGCTGACGTCATGGTGTGTGCAATGCAGCATGCAGGGGCCGGAATACGAAAACC
The DNA here is from genome assembly GCA_019512145.1 of Engystomops pustulosus. NCBI lineage: Eukaryota > Metazoa > Chordata > Amphibia > Anura > Leptodactylidae > Engystomops > Engystomops pustulosus. The sequence goes on along the minus strand of CM033642.1, from coordinate 18,002,076 downwards.
ACAATTTCAGAAGACAGATATGGACCTGCGAGGGGGTCCAAATCTCAAGTATACGCTGAGTCAGGGTTTTTCAGCACATTTTTTGTGCTGAAAAACTCACCTTTATTTACAAACTGTCCTAAGACAGAAAAAACCTTGTTGGTCAGGCCTAAAACTTGACCTTTATTGGTATTCAGCCTATAAAATCTCAATTAATTAAATCTTTTTTAAAACTCAGCTTATACTTGACTGTATACAGTAAACTATACACATTAATATATAGCAGCAATAATTATACTGCACACAAGAGTATATACCAGCAGTGACATAAATATATAGCAGCAATAAATATACTGCGTACCAGGATTGCTATCTCTCTCTCTCTGTGCCAGCCTGGTCTTTATCTTGGTGGACACCTTGAAGCTCATTTAGATGGCCACAATTGTGGCCGTGATCTGTCAGCATCAATTGCGGCCAGATCATGGCCACAAAAGAAGTCGAGGAGCCGCTCGTCTGCCTATGTTAGGAGAAGGAGTAAAGAACGCTCACACCTCCTCCTCCTCCCGGCTCTGTGCTCGCCCAGGATCTGCTCAAGATGAGCACATGGAAGTCTAAATGCACCACAAGAGGTGACCATTTTATGTCCACCAGGTAGAGAACATCAAAAATTTTTCCCAGCTATGACTTATAGCTGCAGAATTTGCCACCTGGCTTTAGTAGCAAATAATGATTTTTGTGCCCCTCATTTATATAAATCTCCTAACATGTATCAAAATAATAAAATAAATACATATTTTACCCACTAAATGAAAAAGAATATACAGTACATAGTAACCCACTTATTTCATTACATATAGCGCCCAGAAATTAAATACATACATCACCCCCTGAATTAAATATATACAGGCTCCCCCACCAAGTGTCTGTTCAGGACTTCCCCTGAATTATGTACATTAATTCATGTACAGCACCCTCCCTATTTTTATCTGGAACCCACTAATTAATTTTTAAACATCACATTGGAATGCGTTGAAATTATCACACATCGTGTGAAAGCGCTCTAAGGGTGATACCACACGTGGAGTTTTGAACGCGTTTTTGGCCTGTTTTGAAGCCGTCCAGCAAAAACGCATGCGGTTTTTGAAAAAGCATACGTTTTTGACAGGTTTGACCAATTATCTTAGTTCAAACTGGTCAAAAACGCATGCATTTTTTGACGGACTGCATTTACAAACGCAGCCAAGATAGCATGTCTGCCATCAACCTAAGGCCGCGGTCACACGTACCGCTAGGCGTCCGTTCATAATGTGACGCTAGCGCACAGGGGGGTGGTCCCCGGCCTGAACACACATGCATTTCCAGGGAAACGCATGCGTCTCTCTGAAAACGCATGTGCGTTCGGGCTGAGGACCGCCCCCTGTGCGCTAGCATCGCATTATGAACGGACGTCTAGCGGTACATGTGACCGCAGCCTAAGGGTGAAGACACGTGGCGTTTTTGGGCCATTTTTAGTGTGTACCGTATATGTATGACATATCTAGATGACCCCATAACTAGTTTCATATGTTATTTGATACAAATATTCACTGACTATTTGATATGCAATATTTAGACCTCCTTTAAATATTATTCATCTACAGGTAATTTCTGCAATGTGATATACAGTAGAACACAATGCCTTTTAACCTTAAGCAGCTGGAGTGTATGAATGTAATATAGGACACACAAAAGGCAGGATGTTATTACACCGACACATGTAAAGAAATGCAGCCGGTGAGCGTTGAATCATCCTTCTCTGGCCTATAGGCATGTATCAATGGTCACAAAAGCCAAGGTAGAGGCTGTTTTCACTATAGGTATCAAACCAGGATCTGTGTTGGACTCTGATCACATGTAGCATTTACATTGTGTGTTGAAATGCAACAGCTGAGGAGAGTAGAGTTGCCAAATTACTTTTCTGTTAACATTTCATTTTGTAAATGCAAGCTAACGTATGTGTGTTAACGCAGGGAGCGGGGACACGTGTGCACGGCCTGGACGGGAGCAGGACCGTGGAGAGGCGAGTGGGGGACAGGGCAGTGCCACCACCGAAAGGCACGGGTGTGCCTGCGATCCGAGGCTCGCTGGGACACCAGGACACCCAGCAATAACTATATACAGCCTCCCCAGTAATCACTGTATACATCTTCTCAATACACAACACTGAGCTTGATTTTGGTTCTGTTTTCATGTACTTCTAGATGTATACAGTACAGATAAAAAGTTTGAACACTCCTTCTCATTCAAAGAGTTTTCTGTATTTTTATGACTATAACAATTGTAGATTCACATTGAAAGCATCAAAACTATGAATCATAGTGTGTGCGGCACCATTATGTCAAACAGTATGTAAGCAAGCGGCTGACGTCATGTTGTATATGACGGGATCGTGCGGGAAGATGGAGCTGGAGCTGAAGAGAAACTGCGGGAGGTGTCAGAAAGGTGAGTACAGAGGTTTGTTTTTTTTTAAGGCTTGGCTGCTGGCTATATACAGGGAGGTGCAAACACTGGCTATATACTGGGCTGCTGGCTATATAATGGGGGCAGGGGGGCTGCTGGCTATATACTGGGTGTAGGCTGTGACAATGCATTTTCCACCCTTGGCTTATACTTGAATCAATAGGTTTTCCCTGTTTCTGTGTTATAATTAGGTGCCTTGGCTTATACGCGAGTATATTTGGATAAATCCCAAATAGTGTCCTCTCCTTGTTAGGTTCTGGCTAGGGAGACTGGCTATCTCTTGAGGAGATCTTCAAAGGTGGAGAACTTGGTAATCTCAGCTGGAAACCACTGCCTGGTAAGGCAAGAGTTAACATGTGAAATGTTTTTAACCAGTGATATCCTTTGTTCTATTGTAAAGCAAACTGGAAGCTGATTGGAGAGTGCTGCCACCTGACCAAGGGAGTATGAGAAACAAGTCCAGTGTGCTCCTGCAAAGCTGCCGTCCAGACAAACTTCCAGAAAGCAGAGGCATCTCAGGAGGCGAAGCCTACTTAACAAAAAAGTGTGAAATAACTGAAAATATGTCATAGGGTGATGCCACACATGGCATTTTGAAACCGTTTTTGGTCCGTTTCTAAGCACTCCGTTAAACTCATGCGTTTTTTAACGGAGTGCTTAAAAACGGACCAAAAACGGTTTTAAAACGCCATGTGTGGCATCACCCTTATAGTGTAGGTTCTTTGAAGTAGACACCTTTAGCTCTGATTACTGCTCTGCAGATTCTTGGCATTCTCTTGATGAGCTTCAAGAGGTAGTCACCTGAAAAGGTTTTCACATCACAGGTGTGCCCTGTCAGGTTTAATAGGTGGGATTTCTTGCCTTATAAATGGGGTTGGGACCATCAGTTGTGTTGTGCAGAAGCTGATAGTCCTACTGAATAGACTGTTAGCTGCTTTTTTTTTTTCTAGCCATAATACAAATTCTAAGTAAAACAAAAATGAGTTATTACTGTAATAAGTCTGAAAAATTGGGAAAACTTTGAAAGTGTCCGTCCCATCCATCAAGCGCTACAAAGAAACTGGCTCACATGAAAGGAAGACCAAGAGACCACAAAAAATTTGAAAAAATTTGAAAGAAAAAAAAGAGAGAGTATATACCCCTATCTATATCATAAATATATGTATGCTTAATTATGTCATTTTTTTGTTGATGTAAGTATTTTAATATATTAATGTAATAGATGTAAATGTAATTATGCATTTGTCATTTTCTATATATTTTTGTATTTATTTTTGCACGTCTTATTTCTTTCTATAGCAATGATTACCTATAACCCATAATATTTCAGCAATAACTCTTGACTTGTCATCCATGTAACTTCCTTATGCAATCTTCTTTCTGCTGATACATACCCCTTCCACACAGAGGTTTGTTTTCTCCATCTCTTCTAGGAGATGATGTCACGACTGACCTCCAGGGGTCTCCTCCTGCTCACTAAACGCTAAACACTCCCCCCGCCCACATCGCGCTCTCGGACTACATCTCCCGGCAGCCACCGGGGCGGAGCCGCATGCGCAGTGACTCAGAACGAATCCTTTTAATGCGGTGGGCGTGGCCAAGTAGATCTCCGCAACTAAGTCTTTCCCCTCTCGGCGGCCGCCATGTTTATGCCAGAGAGACGATGACAGGAAGGAGAAGCTTGTGATCACTGCGTGAAAAGAAGTGGGGGAAAACAAAAAACCCCGCACGGGCGGAAGAGGCTGAGGCTGAGTGGCCGTGTCGGTGCTCGATCCTCTCCCGTGACAGAGGTGGTCGGTGCTCGGGAGGGGGTGACGCAGTTTCCGGGGATGAGGCAGTGCTGCTGTGTGTCTGGCTATAGATATCCCTCCTGAGAGGTATTTATAGGCTGCTTAACCCCTTACCCCCTGCAGCCTCTGGAGTGAAACTTTACAGTGTGCAGGGGGAGGGCAGCTGAGAAGAGCCCCTGCTACCTACCTATCCACCTACCTACCCCCATGCCAAGGCTGCCCCCTGCCCCCCTGGAGATCCCTGCTCCTCTGCTGCTCTGGATATAACACAGTCCCTGGGAAGTACCTGCATCCTCCTCCTCCTGCTCAAGTTCCTCTACTAAGTGGCCCTGGGCTCCTCTGTCATTGTCAAGATGTCAAATCCTGTGCCAGTGGATATGGTAAGATGCCCAGATCGCTGCCATGCTGCTACTGTTTACAGGTTTACCTATTGGTATAGATCATTGTGGTGCGGCCCCATACATTGGTGATATGCCAGTCTGATAGATGCGTCCGTACCTGTGCCCCCCATCTGCTGACCTTTACTAAGGTGGCATCTCTCCTCTGCGCCAGGCTCTGCCCGTGCCATGGTTAGCATTGCTGATGACTTTTCTGTTTCTTCCTGATGGTTATAGTTTGCATAGCGCCGACCTATTTTGTAGCGGTGTGTGTATAATAATTTCATAGACACACAAATATGTGAGTGTATAATATATAGATATCTAGGTATATATTATTGTGCTGCCTCTGTTTACATCACAAATCACTTGGTTATTTCATCCCTCCCCCCCCAATCTATTCCAAGCTGGAATCAGTCGTGTAATGGTTAATGCCTGGACGTCGTCATTGAAGTGTAATATGTTTATTTTGTTGACCGTTGCCATTATTACACAATGCAGGACGTGTAGCGCTAGCATTGCCCGGTTTTACATTTGATTAGACACGCCACTTATGGTAATGGTGGCAGAGATGCGGGCGCTGAGACCCCCTCTGACATAGTGACAGCGTGATGTATGTGCCATTGAATGCGTTTCTTCTCCACTTGGATCCCAGTGGGGCTCACAATCTAATTTCCATCTCGTATAGACCGTAGCCTAGGAATGCAGAGGACCCATCTGTATATGTAGTGTGGGAGGGACAAGCAGGAGGAGAACATGCAAACACCAGTTAACCCTGGTTAGTCCAACTCTGGACTGCGGGGGGAATAGTGCTACCCACCGACCTTTCCTGTAGATGTCTGTTTTCAAGACTACAACCCCCAGCATGTACAAATAACACTCTACCTGTTCTTAATGGTCTGACCTGTGTTTGTCCATTTGTAAAATTACAACCCCCAACATATACTGCCCATCTCCTTTCTCCAGTGATCTCTGCAGAACTACAACCTCTCCCATATCCTCATCTCTGTCCCTTGCAAGACTACAACCCCCAGCATGTACAAATAACACTCTCTACCTCTAATCGAGCGTTCTTTGACCTCTGGTTTGTATATTTGTAAAATTACAACCCCCAGCATGTACTGGCCATCTCCTTCCTTCAGTGATCTCTGCAAGACTACAACCTCTCTCATGTCTTTGTCTGTACCTTGCAAGACTACAACCCCTAGTGTGTACTAAAAACTGTCAATCTCTTTTCTTCAGTGCTCTCTAACTGGTGACTGTTAATTTGCAATACCGCAACTTCCCACATATACTTTACACTTTCCCTTCCTCTACTACACATGTTCATCTACAGTATAACAACCCCCAGCGTGTACTAATAACCCTTCCTCTACTAAAATGCTGTCTACTGTCTGTCTGACTGGTCTCCAACCTATGGCTGTCTATATGTAATTATACAATCCCCAGCACTGTATTAAACCCTGACTCTCCCCCTACTCGAGCGCTGTCTATTTGTAAAACTACAACTCTCATCATTGTATTAATTATCTTTTCTCTTTTTCAATGGCTTTCTAGCTATGCCAAAACTACAACTCCCAACATGCTGGAAGTTGTAGTTGGGCAACAGGTTGGAAATCGTTGCTCTCCTAGTTGAAGTGATTTCTCAACAGGAAATTGCAATATATTAATGATTTAACGATTTGTAAATATTCTCTGGTTTTATACATTTTGTTTCTACAAATACGTTCTGTGTTTATTGATTTGTATGACTTTTATATCAGCTCTTGTGTTCAGTGTTTGGATATATTGTCTGGTTGTACTTGGCGTGTGGTTTGACCCCACAGCGGTGCCTATACAAATCCTATAGCTGGATGTAGAGTCTGGGGAAGTGAAACCCACTGTATACAAGATAATGTGACCTGTCAGCAGTTCATAGAGTTTAGGTTTGTCTCCCTATTGCTTCTTGTATCAGGACTTTGTATCTGAAGTGCAGATTTTGTGTTTTTTTTTAATATAATTTTTTAATATAATTTCCAAAATGCATTCCATTTGAGTTCTGTACTTGCCCTGGTGTCCTTACTGTGCAGCATATGGTTGTAGTCTGCGGGAGATGAAGTGCGGATGTGGTGGTCTGTTCTCCTCTGCTGTGTGAGGGGGTCTGTGCTAAGGGGTTTATGTCAGGGCTTTCATGTCACAGATTTTCCTATAACCTTAAATGACTCTCTGATTTTTACATAGTTTTGTGATCAGTCTGCTGTCGCTAAGCGGGACCTTTATTATCCACAGGATTATTGTTTCTGTCTTGCTACATAATCTCATATTTTCCCAATATAGTGATGACCAGGAAACGATCTATAGGACATGAAGTGGCGATTTCCGTCCGAAATAATTTTCCTTTAAGACCTGACCTTGTACAGTGAACACGTCCGTCCACGCTTGTTTGTATCTGCCTATTACAGAGACAAGTGTATGGGGGGGAGGCAATCGCTGTAGATTGTTACATATTTACAGACAGTAGGTACAAGATAGGTTCTGTAGGTTTGTTCATAAATTGAATTTGTATGTAAGTCGGATCTATATATTTTATAATTGTAATCCCAGACAAAAATGTTTTGGTCTCTGTAACAATTGGATTTTAAAACTGTTGGGTTGTCATAAGAATCAGGATTAACAATAAAGCTTCATTACAGACGCCTGTGATAACTGATCATTGTAGCCTGGAACTAAAGTACAGTAAATTTCCAACATCCAGAGGGCAGTTTGTAACTACGGGTCGTCTGTAAGTCGGGTGTCCTTATGTAGGGGACTGCCTGTACTCTCCTAAGAATACAAGAAAAGTTATTAGAAACTTTATTTTTTATTTAGAAGTTTTGTTTATACCTGAAATCAGAGTTGCACTGCCAAAAAGGGAATTTTTAGGGGGTTGTTCAGACATTGAAGTGAAAAAGATCAAGTTTTCCCCTGCCCTTGGATAACAGCCTGCTTCCCTTCCCTTCCTTGGTTGAACTTTGATGGACAATTGTCTAAATTTCAACTGTATAGACTGACTATGAGTAGGGTCCCAATGAGAATGGGGGGCTCTGTTATACCCAAATGAAGAGAGCAGCAGGTTGCACTTGCAGTACTTTGCTACAACCACCAGTGACCAGAGCGGCAGTGCACATGTCCAACGTCCTGAGTTATTCATTTCGGGTACAAAGGATTGCCATTCTTATGATCCTTGGGACACCCACCCCTGATTTCAGCAAGTTATCCCCTATCTAAATTGTTGTGATTTGGCAACCCCTCAATTTCCCTCTATTGACCAATTGAAGCAAAGCTTTTATACTTTTGGAAGGGGGGGGCTTTGGAGATTATTATCTTTGTAGCCGACATAAAATGGCTACATGGTGGCCACTAGATTAATAGAGCAAGAATATTGCTCATATGCTATGGGCACAAGAGACAAGTCTTAATCGGGATACACACATTACATTGAAGCGGCTTACTGCATTTTTTTCCTTTTGGGGGGTGGGAAACTAAAAGTGGTTTGTTAAAAAAACAAAATGGCCATGGGGAGGAGGGGGGGGGTGAAAGTGTGTGCGTTTCCACCCCCACACTCTGGCTGCAGTGATGGTTCCCGATCTTCAGTATGACCACTAGTTATTCATGGTCCTACTGCTCCATCGGACTTGAGGCACTTCCAGGACTATGGGACCAGGAACTATGTAGGAAAGATTGGGCTGTAGGGTTTCATCAAGCTTTGACCCATCAGTTCTCAGGGGAGATAACCCACCACCATAGAGCACTTGGATGAGCTTTATGTGATAACCCATATCAATATACAGGGGTGGACATAAGACAGTATTTTATAGAATATTAAGCAATACTTCATTACTTGGCTTCTATTTTCATAGCACTGCGTGTTACGTACCAGCTGTCACCCTCTGAGTATGAGTGAGAAATCTGAACCGCAGACATGTAATCACCGCACTGCCCGTGATGATTGTCGGATTTATCAGTCCCAATAAAGTTTTATGAGTGACAATCCCCCGCTGATTTGGGTAGGGTTTGAGCCATTGTAAAATAGCCGCACTGTTTTATATTTTGCTGTAATCATTTGAAGCAATTACTGGTGGATCTGTTCACCAAGGAGAACTATAGGGATTCCTTCAGGGACTTACCTTTTGGGTTTGGGGTTGTTTGAAATCCCCATCTAAAGCCAGGCTGGCCATCCTAAAGACCCAGTGCAGAGAAAACTCTGGTAAATACTTGGACAGTTGGTCATCCTGTGCTTCCTGGTTCATGGGTAGTGTTCTCTATGCACATCTGGACAAGTCCTTTTAGGGCTCACATACATAATGGTGTCCTGTGCAGACTATACACAGCTATATGTATCGGCTATACAGATCTATATAGACCGTAATTGCAACTGTACAAGCTCTATAGGGCAGTGGTGGCGAACCTATGGCACGGGTGCCAGAGGTGGCACTCAGAGCCCTTTCTGTGGGCACCCAGGCCTTTACCCCAGCACAAACTTTGCTAGACATGAGTCAAAATTTCTTCCTCTTAAGGGGACCCTGGAAGGAAGCTACAATCAAAATTTTCTTTCCATTGTATTGGTGTCCTCAGAACGCAAATACGATTAAGACTTATAATACAGTTGGATCAATAGGTTACTGCTTAAATTGTCATCTTGGTACTTTGCGACATAAAAGTAGGTTTTGGTTGTAGTTTGGGCACTCTGTGTCTAAAAGTTTCACCATCACTGCTATAGGGTGTATTGTATAGAAACTGGGTAGAATACTGAAGAGGAAGGGCAGGCAATGCAGGACCCATAGGGGGAGATTTATCAGAACTGTCTGGGAGTAGAACTAACTGTTCTAGTTGCCCATAACAACCAATCACAGCTCGGCTTTCACTTTCTCACAGCTATTTATAAAATGAGAACTGAAACAATAGAAACCATTTGCGGGTGTTACATAGGGGTATACACAGAGGTTAGCTGAGGCCTGTACAGGCATAATGACTTTATAATAAATGTCCGCTCTGGTATGTATATGCTGAATACACGCATTGTAAGTAGCGCAACGGGGCGTCCGTGTTAGAAAACATTGTCCTATCATGTACAAATCCTTTCTAATACAATGCGTCATTATCCTACACATTAAGGCATAACTCCCACGATATGAAGTATTCATTAAGCAGCGGTAACGTGAGCGCCGTCACAAAAGTTTACTGTCCTCGCCACGTGCAGCATTTTAACCACTTTTTGTTTTTTCCGCCTCTCTGGGCGGCCCTCATCGCAGCCTGGGATGATGAAGATGACTGTATCTGTATAAATCCGGGAATAGCTCCTAGTTATACAAGTGCAGGAATATATAATTTTTTTTTTTAAAGGGGGCTTATTTGGGACCTACTCCCAGCTGGGATCTGCATCGAAGCCTGGGGGCATATTACACTGTACAAGAGCAAGTGCTTTTACGATTCTTTAGTTGTGACCTATGTAATGTCTGGGTTCAAGTCCCACCCAGGTTAACATCTGTTCTCTGTGTTTGCATGGGTTTCCTCCAGGTCCTCCGGTTTCCTCCCACACTCCAAAATATACTGGTAGGTTAATTAGATTGGGGCAAAGTCTGTGCAGCTCTGCATATTTTGTGTGCGCTATATAAATAAATAATTATTATAGAAGAGTTTGTCCCCATGATATGTACTGATTCAACGGATAGTATCCGGACCAATTCTTTCACACACCGCTCTGGTGTTCACGTCCTATTCCTAACTGTTTGTGGATCGGGCAGTCTTTAAGCAATGGTCCATGGAACCGGTAGGTAGACGGTAGCCTTAGAAGAACTAGTTCGGCTTCGTGTGGAAGGTTTGCATCATTAAATCTAAAGTCCTTCACACTACCCTGAGGTCTTCATCTCTTGACTATGTCATTACCCAGTGTGTAAGTAAATTAGAGACTACAGACAATGGTGCAAAATGAGAACGAGCATTTGGGCAGCAACGTCTGAGGTCTGGGCCACCAGTTGTAAATGGCAGGTTATTTCATACCCCGCTGTTTACTGTGGTCGGACTATTGATGTGCTGGCGCCCAGTGTAAAGGAGTCCATTAGACTTCATGCAGTGAGGGGATAATTCCTCTCCTCAGAGAAAAGGAATGGGTGGAAGCGGCAGAAGAATGCGCCATCCCCTTTTACTCCAAGGGAGAGCTGGTTAATGACCCGCTGCAAAGAATGTGAAGCAATCTAGGAGTGAGGAAAGTCTTGACATGTCATTAATACAACACATGTATGATTAACTTGCTGGTTGGGCCTCCGCTTATGTGCACTTCTCCGATATTAACGTGAAATTACTCCGCCATTCGTGGTCATGTTATCGTATTGTACTTGTGTAGTGGGAATAACTTGCTGGTCCATCCACAACTGTGTCGGTGTATAAGAGATGATCATATTAGGCAGGAGGTGTGAAGCTTCCCTTTCTGGACATGCATGGAGGTAGAGGTGTCAACTCAAAGGTCATGGTGGCCGCTAATATTCCCTGTTCTGGGGTTTACCACGTTACAAGCCATGCTGCATCCTGGGCGCACACTATTTCTGGTGTATGTGAGGGGCACACCTGTCCCATCGCCATCCGTTCATTAAGGTCTTGCGCCCACCATGATGACATTGTATGGTGAGGGGCATCAATACAGGCAGCATGGGCAATGGCCACCGTGACTACTGATTCGAGCCGCTTTCCCTTCATGACTTGAACGAACTTCTAATGTACAGAAAGAACATTATATCATTTTATGTGTAGATCACGATCTATGGTGGCAGGATGGTGTCTACATCCTCCTGGCAGATTCTATACAAACATTGGATGACTTGTTCTACTGTCAAGAATAACTACAGGGTGATCAATATCATGGATATACAATATGGCCAGTTTGTTATTGTTTTTTCTTCCTAAGTGAAGCCATTTTCCATATGTCCCGTTCCATAATATTGACCTCCTTCCGCCTTCTGAGGTAGGATTGACTTGGGGTAGAATGTTACTCTTTCCGATGTCCTCCCTCTGGACGCCTTACTTGAGGTCTCTGAGGTCACTTCTGGGAATTTATTGTCACATGAGCTCTCTGATACATAGGAGTCTAATTCATGCCTAGCCGCCCACCCTACACTGCGAGGAGGGTCAAAAGCCTCTCTGGAAAGAAAAGGCTTTGAAGAACCTTCTGACATAATGACTCTGGGGGCTGCCTTGTGGCCTTCTGTTTTGGAAATTAGCTTTATTAGAAAGTCTGTGTCGATTTGGTAGTTTTCAGATCTGAACCATAAGACACTGATGTTTTTTTAAGAAAGTGTGTTGTTGTTATTTTTATTTTTTTGAGTAGTTCTATACGTGAGATGACAGCCGGTGGTCAAGTTCATACGTAATCCTCCAGGGCTTATATTGATCTAGCAGCTTACATGCTGTCTGGGGTCATCTGGACCTTAGGAAGTGGCTACTGCATCAAGAAATTTAGTTTGGGTTATAGAACCTTGAGGCCAGTGCTCCACAAAAGACCTATGGATTACAACCCCCCCCCCCCCACCTATTTTATTTACTGATGGCCCCTTTTCTCAATTTGTAGGTAGAGAACCCACAGGAGAAATTTGTTGTGGATAATCCTCTACAGATTACAGTCCCTTTAAAAACGGCTGGATATTATCTCAATTGAAAATTACATGATCTGCAAATTCACTTATGGAGAATCTGATAAAAAATCTACAGTAAATTTGCACCCGGATTCAGTTGCGCACCCATGTGCATTCACCCGAATCCCTACTTTTCTTATATCTCATCCGCCGGTCCTGCCCGTGTTTCTACAAGCAGCAGCACACATACCCGTCCATTCTCTCTTCATACATCTGATGACGCTTTGTCTCCAATCTATTGTGTATTTCATGCTTGGTGCCTCCTGTCTGATTTCTAGGCTGTGGTTAGTAAATTGGATGCTTCCTGCATTACTGATTATAACTGCTTGTTAGGAAGATTTTATTAACTTTCCAGTATGCAGCAGATTGTAGCGTTTTTTTTGTCTGCCGTAGACACGTGGCGGCATGTATTAAGCCGGGAGTGTTTCTTAGAAAAGCTTTTTTAATGTGATGTATATTGCATCCCTTTGGCTGTAGATTCCTTCTACAGTCTACCATAACATGTAACTGCACAGTATACAACCTCCTAGCAGCGTATGGGGCTATTTATCGCTCATAAATGCAAATTGGGTCTTTAGTTGGGTCCAAGGCCACTTCAACTTTACTACTGAAAGTCCAGCTGTCTGACAACTTCTTCACCTATTGATCTTTGTTAGGCTTCATGCACAAATGGGTGTGAAAAAAATGGGCTATGAATCGGGATGCATTTTTGGCCTGTCCTATTTTTTGCGGCGTGGATGTTTAGCTTGCTCACGGTGCAATGAAACAAGGTGTGCCCATTTTTTGTGCCTTATTTTTGGGTGCATTACAATGACTTTTAGCAGGAGTATTTCGAACTGGGCCAATGTTTTGCAGAACTCCAGCCCATGGTTAACTGGAGTGATCCGTTCCATCATTGGGCTAAGATACAAGGTGGACATATGGGAGAAGGCTTGTGCTTACTTAACGTTTAGGTGAAATTGCCCATTGGAATGAATCAACCTTGTGGGAAATTGGACATGGTATACTTATGATGCGAAAACCAGTTGTGGATCCTTAATGGTGGAAACTAGCAAAGGACAATTGTGATTGTTCTAATCTTTAATCTACTTGATTGGTCCTTTATTGGCGCTCTTTGTGGGTGCCATCACATGTTCCGCTTGCTTTTGCCAATTGCATTTGCGCTTCCTCTGAAACATAGGCAAGCGGTAGCGGGCACCATGTGTTTCAGAGAGGAAAGGCAGATGCGTTCGGCACAAGCCCTTCCCTGTTCCGGTTGCTTGCGTTTCAAAACGCGTTACAAACAGAACATGTGACCGCATCCTCACTGTATCCTCCACCAAACTGCATAAAAACCTTGTACGTGTTTTATTTTTTTTTCCCTACAAGCTGGTCTTCAATGGAAGTAGGTTCTCCTTGCTGGGCCATCAAGTCACGCTTGCACTGTTACCTGTCTAATTGACTCCTAAAGTGTGCATCATTTTGCTCATCCCTCCTCACTCTGTAATATACCTGCAATATACCTGCAAATTGGTTGCGTAAATGAAAGCCCATCTAAATCCGTATATTTAGTGCGGCACATCTTCCTGGAGGCTTTAATCTGCTGAGCGCGCTCTTTATGATTATTTGTCAGTAGTGACACTCCTGAGTCGCAGCTAATGGAACGGCTCTTCGCTGCGCGCTTTTGATGTGCGTGCTGGAAATCAGACTAAGTGATGCAACTTTTGATGTTTCGGCTGGACCTCATTTGATCCTTTTTTTTTTTTTTAAATTTATTTTTTTGAAGGTGTCGGTTTCCTGCAAGGAAAAATAACTTTGTTTCCTCGACTAATAAATCTATGAAGATAAGCGAGGCTTTTGATGTTTCTTGCAATCAATTAGTTGTTGGTGCCGGTCCTGTGTGATGCTCTGAGCCGAAAATTGTAAAATTGCACTTTTATGTATCTTTTAGTCAAAACGGAGAAGCAACTCAAGTTTCATAATTGAGTCCCTGCATCGTCGCAGAGCAGAAGGACAACCTCACCTTAGGCCGCTTTCACACCTAACGTATACTCGCCCGGCATGTGTGGCACCTTGCCTCCACCGGGCGCCTATAGCAGTATCTTGCGTCTGGATATACGTCCCCATATGAATGGGGCCTTGTAGTACTACTTTGAGGGACACCATGAACTATTATGCTTGGCATCCCTTCCATACAGTCCATTTCCATTGTCTGACACAATTCTTAAAGTATGTGACTACAGTGTTTCTCTTCTTCTCTGTTTTTTTTTTTTTTTTTTTAGGGGGAGGGGGATGGTTGTAACAATTTGGATTTTCATTCTCACATGATACCGGAGCCGATCTCACCACTTGGCTTGTGTCCTGTATTGATGTGGATGAATAGACGAACATAACATGCAGATACAAGCTCTACCTTATGTCACCTCCTGACAAGGAACGTTGCTCTTTCTAAAAAAAAAAATAAAAAAATTCACAAGATATTTTGTAAGACATCAATCGCCTTTTGCCTGACTCATCTGCTCTGACATGTTTTCATTTGCAATGAAACGATCAGTCATGGATCATGTAAGAATGATCCCAGATTAATCCATGGACTCGAGATGTCTTTTCATGGGAGATCTACTTAGTTGCTAGAGGTGCGTGTAAAAAAACAAAAACAAAAAAATAAGTATTTTGGATTGGTGAGGGCCTTTTGTTAAAGGTATTAGTACAATGTAGATACCAGTGTGCCCAAATAAGCATTGGAGACTTCAATTCATACAAATCATGCTTATATACTTGTTGCAGTGGTTGAGCATGGTATTGCAGCTTGGCCCCATTTACTTAAGTGGAAATGAGCCTCTCAAAGCAAATGTATACGGCAAATAAATCCCTAAAACTAAATATATTTTTATAAACTGCCATCAGAAAGTATTTTCCCTAGCCCCTCATTATCCCTATACATGTCTGTAAACGTAAACAATCTGGTACTAAAGCTGTATGCAAATGACCTGAGAGTCCAATGAATCATTATCATATTCAGCTGTCCAGCTTATTCATGAATGGGAGGCAGAGCCACACCTCCCCAGTGTTTGATGGACATCCTGTATAATGGTGTCAGGTATAATGCTGTAATGGCTCCTCCATGTGCTTTCTGGTGCTGGCGGCACCTGCAGCCTGTGTGTATGAGATACTCCTATACATATGACTGACAGCCTGTATAATGATTTGACACTCCTGGTGCTGGCTCCCCCTGCAGCCTGTGTGTAAAGGACAGATACAACTGCTCCAGCATACAGCCCGGTGTACAGCAGAACATGCCAGATACATGTGTAGCTGATGTCTGTGTCTCTCACGTGTATGGGAGGATGCAGCATGTCAGCAGGTAAAGCACAGACACCAGCAATGCTATACTATACATTACACACAGACATGAGCAGGGGGAGGAGAGGGGAGGGGTAACAGGGGTGACATCACTGCTTCTGACCATGTGACAGCCTCATTTACATAATAAAGAAAAGATGATTTTATAATGATTAATGTCACCTCTAGACTAGATAAAGGCTGGGATGGGATCCTTGTGAACTTCTCCAACAGGTAGAGGTGACAGAAATAGTGACAGACCTGATGACAGGTGTCCTTTTATCTTCACATGATGGCCGAACATATTGTCACCTCTGTGATGCAGAAGCTGTGCTCACAAAAGGCTGCAGATCAAGCAACACATTGCTAGAGATCTGTCCCAATCTGAGGTTGATCACCTCTCCTAAGCTTGGTAAATATTTAAAAACCAAAAGAACCCTTTTAAGCAGGGCAGATTTTTGTGCAGTACCAGGCTTAACCACTATGGAGTTAATGGCACTTTACCAGCCGATTTCTAACCAGTTGTCAACATCCCGGAAAAACCCTTTAATTGTTGGGAGAGTGGCGCCATTCATGCCTGGTAAGTTTCTCGTGGAACGTTTTATTCCTCCTGTTTTTAATGATTCCTGAGGAAGACGGATCAGAATCCAGTAGAAGTGGCTGATGAGGATAGAAATCTGATGGCAATCAGGCGACATTGCTGATTCAGGCTCTTCTATAGCGCAGTCTAATAATCTTACCTTCCGGGAGCGTTTTTTAGTAAGAAAAACCCCTGAACCGTTTCTAAATCAGTGGAAAGAATTGGGCTGTGATGTGGCCGCTGTTATATTGCTGATTTTCCTTTTACGCTGATGGTGAAATATGTCTCCAGGCTAAGTGGTTACATTTATACAATGGTCAATTTTTACCTTTTGTGTTAAAGGATCTGTAATTCCCTTCAATGTAGCTGAGCTGCATTACCCAGACATGGCCACTATACTGTGTACAGCGCCTACCTCTTCCATCTCTGTGCACTTTATACTTCAGTGTGATGATGAAGATTATGGATAAGCCGGTCCTGGATTCAGCATTATTGTACACTTTGGCCACTCCATTGCTAAGTCTAATTGAATGATCAAAGGAATATTTGGTGTGTGCACCCTTTGCCACTTCCTGTAGTTACACTTGAACACTAGTTGTGAAAGGAGTCTGCGGGGAGGTTGTTACAAACATCTTGGAGAACTTGGCACAGACCCTCAGTGGATATGAGATGGCTCCAGTCCTATCTCTGTATGTGATCGCAGACAGACTGGTTGATGTAGAGAGGGGTAGAATCATCCCTTCCAGGACTCTTAGTCTGCGTTCACATGTGGCGTTTGCACTGTTGTGCAATGTAATTTAATAGCTGAGGGGAGATTTGCCTAATGACGTTGCGTTAACGTTTGCATTTACAAAACTTAATGTTAACACAATGGGGGAGATTTTGCTAGTATGCAGCAAATCCTGCATGTACACTTGGAAAAGATGATAGCATTTTTTAGCAAAATGAAAATGCTAAGCTTGCTGTCACATGGTGCGTTATTGGACCGTTTTTAAACACTCTGAACACGCAAGCATTTTTGTATGTGTACCGTGCGTTTTGGCTGGTTTGCATCTGTTTTTCTTTATTTATGGAAACCTAAAGAGCTGTGTAACAGATTAAAACCAGCTTAACGCATGGTAAATGTACAAAAACGGATGCATTTTCAGCGCGTTTATAAACGGTCCCTCAACGCACCGTGTGACCGCACCCTAAGGCAATGTGCACCTGTTGAGCGCAGCCCATGGGACATGGCCGTACTGTGTGCACTATATAAATGGGAAGGAATTATTTATTATTATCCGATATTACAGTCTGAACACATTACACAGATTGGGAATCTTTGCATCAAATAGAAATATGATGCAAGGATTCCCCGACTTGCAGAAACTTCAGTGCTGGTACTAAGTCAAGGACTCCTTGCATCATATCTTGGTGTGATACCCGGGCTCCCATCGTGTGTAATGTGTTCAGACTCACGGGGTGTGTAAATGTGCAGATAGCACCCCCAACCCCCATATCTACATTTACCTATGAACTGCATTTATGTAAGGATCACTAGATTTCTGTATAATTGATACATTTGATGAACTTTAAAATGCATCAATATTCCTTAGTAGGGAGTGTGGTATAACAGAACAGAACCTAGGAAACAAGCCAGATCTATATTCCTGCCAATGACCTTCTCTTTGCTGTTGTGATGATCCCAGTTATCTGATTGGCTAATTCTCTGTATTATCATGTGCTGCGCCTGTGCTAGGACTGATAAGACCACTGCTGTCCTCCTGTATTTGCTTATGGGCAGTAAGTGATCCCTGGACTCTGATGTAAGATGCTCCAACATGGTAGGAAGCTCTGTATGACAGTCCTGCAACCAGATATCCCCCTCCTTCCCTCCCCACCCCCCATTAGTTTTCCTCTATTTGATTATCATCCATTATGGAAGAGTGGATCCTTATCGGACATACATACAGAATAAGCACAATGTAGCGCGATATCTCCGAACACAGGCAGAAAATGTATCTCTCATTTCCTGCTCTAGGTTACACAACATGTCTGTAGAACAGCATCCCCAGAGACGGCTGATCTATAGAAAGGCTTTTATCTGTGTCCCCAAACGTGGATGTAAACGCAAGGGCCATCTTACAGTCTGGAGGATGCTGTCTGTGTGATGTCATGACTTGGGATGCCGAAAATTCATGCATCACATGGACACTATTCTAGACCTTCTCCATGACCATCTGAAAAGAGTTTATCTACTATTGACAGGTCAAGTATCTGCTGATTTATTTGTCCTTGCATATATACAGGTTGTCCCCTACTTAAGGACACCTGACTTACAGACAACCCATAGTTACAGACAGACCCCTCTGACCTCTGTAATGATCAGCTGTAAGGTGTCTGTAATGAAGCTTTATTGATAATCCTTGGTCCCATTACAGCAAAAAATGTTGACTTGCATACAAATTCAACTTAAGAACAAACCTCCGGACCCTATCTTGTGGATAGGGTATAACATGCATTGGTACAACTCCTTTTGTGCGTATATAGCAATTTACCAAAGGCCAGAATTGTAGGTTACACGAAAGGTATATGAAACTGACTCCTAAAGGTAAAGAGCTTTCCAGAGAAAACTTTTTTATTTTTTTTATATTGGTGTGGAAAAAAATACATAACAGAAGTAACATAGTCCGCACTGCTCCTCCTGGTCTGGCGCATGCTGCACATTTTATACTCCTGGGTGCTGTATCCTTGGCTCCGGCCGTGTTGTATACTTCTTCACCCGTTCACGGTGGGGTTCAGGTTTTACATACTTGTTCCTGTCCTGCGCTGGAATGTTTTTCCAAGTATAAGTTTACATTTGGTTCCCGACCATGTAAAATCCTGCAAGAAAAATAAACTTGTCGCGCACGTTATCGCACACAGAAAGAATTGCTCTATACTGTCTCCATTCATGTTTCTTCAGCAGATGTCTGGGCCTTAGCGAGCAGGGTGACGGGGCTGATGTGACCTGGGCCGCAGTCCAGCTTTCAGACGTGGAACCCATTGGTCCATAGAAGCTGCATTGTGCATAGGATAACACTGCTGGGTCTCAGCCTCTTTTATACACTTGGAAATTCATAATTTTTCACTTGAATCGCTGTATTTGTAGTAGTTTACTGGAAATATCCCTCCCATTGTGGTCAAACTATTTACTATTACTCTTGAGGCCTTTTTTTTATTTAGTTTTTTTGTACATGGTAATAAATGGTGCACTCTGCAGGCAGCATGTTATAGAGCAGGAGGAGCTCCAACTGTGAGCAGTAAAGTCGAAGGAACACTATGCACAATCAGCAGGCATCATGTTATAGAGCAGGAGGAGCTGAGCAAATTGTTTGTAGTGTCCTAACTGTGAGCAGTCAAATAGATGGGACACTGTACAATCTGCAGACAGCATGTTATAGAGCAGGAGGAGCTGAGCAGATTGTTTGTAGTGTCCTAACTGTGAGCAGTCAAATAGATGGGACACTGTACAATCAGCAGGCAGCATGTTATAGAGCAGGGGGAGCATCGTTTGCAGCTCTTGCATTGATGTGTCTCCATGGTTACAGATGGCAAACTATAGACGTAGGACACAGACATGAATTGTACATAAAGTTTGTAGCTGTAGAGACGTAGATGTCTACGTAGGAGTTGTACACAGAGTTACATGGGAACAATAAAAGAAATATCTCTGCAGGACACGTAGCCTCATTTTGTCATGGTAGCCAAACAACAATGTAGCAACCATCAGCTGAGAATTTCCCTCCTTGAGCAATACAATGTAGAGATTGACTCATGTGGACTCTGGGATTTCAACATATCTGTGTATTTAGATTACTTAAAGGGGGTTTCCAGGACTCTGATATTATTTGCCAATTATAGGTTATTGCTATCAGACCTTCCATATCCTCACTGCTGCCTCTAATGTCAGAACTATATACTATAGACATGGCCAGGGGAAGACGGCTCCATTCACCATGTAGTGGCTGTTCTGCAGTACTGCAGCTCAGTTCTTATTAATTCAGAAAGCGATGAGACGTCTATCAAATCCCCAATAAGGCGCTTGTCTCATTGATGTCCATGCATAGAGCGTATCTCCGCAGAGCCTGGCCTGATGTACCCCATGTTCTCCATTCATTCTGCGTGTGATGCAGGTGTGCGCTGTCAGTACATGGGACTCGGGGCATAAGCAAATAAAGGAAAGAATTTTTGGGCCGCCCTGTAAAAATGTTGACAGACCAGTTTGGGGAGTTGTTGTAACCTTTTGGATCTTCATTCTGACTTCCTAGTTGTGCTTACAATGGAAGGCGATGGTTTATTTGGACGGGATCCCAGGCAGATCTTCCATGAACCACATCTTGTGTTCTGGCCCGGATTGTGCTGATCGCTGCTCTGTTATTTAGGTGGTGGCGGGAGGACAGTGTTTAAAGCACAAACATGCAATTTCCAATTCGGGGCAAATACAAGGCCGGCAGCGCGCTGTGAGATTGTTGGGCCTTTTGGTTTTGTCGGGTTTTTGGAGGTATTGTTAGTTTTTCTACACTTCCAGTATAGAATTCCATCAATCCACTTGTGTCCCATCCCAGCCAAACACATTCTGATACTGGTCCTAGACTGCTGGGCTCTGCAGTGTATACCATTTTTTAGGGGGTTTTTTAAAATAAAAAATAAAATGGCTTGCAGCTGCCAGGACGCCTTGGAGGGCCAGGGAGAGTCCTGATTACCCCTCCCTTATACAGGGACTGACGGTGAGAATCCTACTTAACCCTGCCCACCCTCATTGGAGGAGTCCTGGTTACCCTGCCCACACTCTGTGATTGTTGGGGGTAGGGATGTCCTGGTTACCCTGCCCCCACACTCGTTGGAGGAGTCCTGGTTACCCTGCCCCCACACTCGTTGGAGGAGTCCTGGTTACCCTGCCCCCACACTCAGTGATTTTACAAACCCAGAAGATATAGGATTAGTTATTGGACTTTTTGAACAAACGAATTACAAAAGTAGAATTTTTAAGCGAAGACCTGGGTTTACGGGTCTATAGGAAACGGGCGTCATTCGGGGCAGCTTGGTGACCTGGTACTGGTTACAATGCCGGTATTCACACAAGCCACTTTAGTCACAGCTTCACCTTGGCCTAGTCTGCTGTTACTGTGCAGGAGAAACCTCTAGAAGCAAAAGTAACTGAGGCGTCACGTACTAGGTTACACAACCTGACAGAACGGATCTGGTGAAGCCCCACCTACACAGAAGTCCAGACCGACACTAAGGGGGAGTCCAGCCCACCAACCTGCGCTCAGCCTGCCTGGCCTTATATCCACTTGTACTAGGAATGTGTTATGTTTATAAGTATCATTTATAGGAAATCTGCCATCAAAATCCATCATGATAAACCAGGGATATTTACTGAAGCCCAAATTAAACTCTTCTCGCAATTAAAAAAAAATAAATCTTTCAATGTGTTTTTATTTATTTTTTTTTTTTTTATTACAGTTCTTATCTGTATGATCTGTTTATTGAATAACTTATAATACAATATTTATTGTGAATTATCATTCTAGCTATATTTAGTTTCTATTTTTAGATATTTACTAGGCTACTCTTGTTTTGGTTTTGCATGCAGTTATAAGCAGAAATCCTCTTTAAAGAGAACCCGTCAGGCAAAATAATCCCCTAAATTATTTTCATAAACTGCCATTAGAAAGCATTGCCTCTATCCCTCTACATGCCTGTAAACCTAAGCAATGGGGTCCTAAAGCTGTATGCAAATGACCTGTGAAATGTCTAATGAGACATTAGCATTTTCAAGCTGTCCGGCTTATTCATGAGTGGGAGGCACAGCCACACCCCCAGTGCTTGACTGACATCCTGTATAATGGTGTGAGGCTGTATAATGATGTGCTTCCTGGTGCTGGCGCCCCCTGCAGCCTGTGTGTGCATGTGTGTGTGTGTATAGGAGAGATACAACCGCTCCAGGCAGCCGAGTTATAGCAGAACATGTCAGGTACTTGTGTAGCTGATGTCTGGGTCTCTCACATGTGTATTAGGATTATGCAGCATTTCAGCAGATAAAGCACAGACACCAGCAATGCTTTACTATACATTACACACAGACATGAGGAGAGGGGAGGGATAAAAGGAGTGACATCATGGCCTCTGACCATGTGACCAGCCTCATTTACATAATAAAGAAAAGATGATTTTGCAATGATTAATGTATGAAATAACTATATAAAGGCTGTGATGGGATCCTTGTGAGCTGCTCCAAAAGGTAGTGGTGACAGGACAAGTGACACAGACCTGATGACAGGTGTCCTTTAATAAGTGTAAGATGTAAAATCCGAAGCGTTGGGTTACGTCGGTTTTGTAGAGGATCTTTCATTAGAGTTTGCTGAACTCCTCGGGAACTCTCCCAATAATGGTGGCAAAAGGGCTCTACACATCCCATTTCACATGGTCATTATCAAAGAGCACATTCTGCAGCTTCAGCAGACCCTGTCTAGTAGCGGTTGGGGATTTACAACCTGCGGACAAGCCCTTAATATAACCTTATTTGTATTTGCCATGGTTATCGAAATTCCCATCTAGTTACACCCCCCCCCCCCCCCCCCCCCCCCCCCCCCCCATTGGAGGACATTCTGGCAGTTCCATACTAATGAGATTGTTGCACTTGGATTGTCCACCCACTCCACATCCCCAACAGAAATTGATGGATCTGGTCTGATGTATCTAATGTGTATGGTTACTGAGGCTATGTGCCACTTTCAACTACTTACCTTTTACATATGCATGACCAGCCAAAGTGTGTGTGTCTTCCTAATAGGGAGTGTGGAATAAGCCACTGACAGATACTCTTGGGGATAGGTTATTTTTTTTTAGAAAATAAAAGGATTGCCATTTAGAATTTCAACACTTCTGATCTGTGCTGCCCGGATGGTTTCATGCTGCTGGAATTGTGAGGTCAACCATTGAATAAAGGATCAAAATCCTTCAAGGTAAACCAGGGACACTTGCTCATAGATCCAGGCACTGTGAGTAGTTATCTTCTTATCTTTGTTATCCATGGCCTCATTCCTTCAAAAATCAACTTTAAATTAGGCTTTTGAGCCAGGAAGCTTCTGGGGGTTGTTAGCAGAGCCCTTCCGTGCAACAGTTTCACAGGCTATTACACTGTGCAGGAGCACCTCCCTTCTACTCACTTGGCACTTCTCCCCTCCCTCTTCCTGATATAATTTTTTGCGAGCAGAGTTTTGCCACACAGGGGGAGGGGGGAAATGCTCTTGCAGGGTGTAAGAGTTTGTAAAGCTTCAGCATAGAAGGGCTAATGAGCCCACCTATAGCACTTCTAGCTCATTAGCATAATTATAAAAGTTGCTTTTAGAAAGAAGGAGGATTTTGATGGTAGATTTCCTTTTAGTTGAAAAACGTTACATTCTTCCTTGAATTGGACAAAAGAGGCTTCATAGATCTTCCACGATATGGCGACTGTGAAAAGTTTGTAGCGCCATTGTTGGTAATATTATGATATCACTGAAACAATGCTGTTATCTCTGACCTCAGACTCGACCCATGAAATAGAAGAACCGCTTGTGGCTCTGTGTATGGTATGAGCTGGATTCCTAAATCACGGGTCCCTTATACATGACTCTTATTGGTAGAGGACCCATGGGACACTCCCCTCCCCCCACCGATCTGATTATTGATGAACTAACCTTTTCATAGAACATCAAATGAAATACATGTGACACAAATTGCGTTGGCTGATAATTGATGGTAGAAATGTTAGTAGGATTTTCAGATTTCCCTGATCTGAACACTTCCTCCAGCAGTCTCCCTGTTTTTTATCGGAGATGACATAACCCTGTGACTCCTCGCGTCACAATATTTTACCACCTTCAGCAGAGCACATGACCAGTTTCTGATCAGTGAATAAGTAGCATGTGGGAACCGAGCCGAGAAGCCACACTTCCCTCATGCGGCGGCGCTGTAGCCAGAGGCTACTAGAATCTTCATGAGAATTGTCATGTTTGGTTAAAATTCCTTCCTGGGAAAAGTCTAAGCCTTACATGTGGTCTTTTTAATGTCTTGGTTCCTGTGAAATAGCTGCGCTCTGTCAATAATTGTCTTCATATAGACACCAGGTCAAACTGCGTAGATCTGCTAGATCCTTCCGGCAACTCCTTGGCGCTCCTGATCGGAAGAGTTTGTTTCATTTGTTAGAAAACCCTTTTCTTTTGAAGGTTCTTGTGTTTCTCTTACATATTTTTCTATTTTTCTAAACGTATGGCATTGGTGCGACCTATATCATACGCATTCCTTGAGAGAATCCGTGCTTTCGGTGGACCACTGGAATGGCCGAGCGATCTGTGCACTCCCCCCTTCCTTGTAGCCTGGATTGAGGTAACACCAGATTTTGGGAAACCTCAGCAAACAAAAGATAAATCCAGAAAAAATATTCTACATTTGAAACCACAGATTTGCTTGTCTACGATACAGTGTATGAAGGGTTATTGCATAAGGGGATCTTTATCCCACGGTGTGCTCTTTTAAAGGGGTTTTCCCACAAACTAAAGTTAGGCCCTATCCACGGTATAGGGCCTAACTTGCTGATCAGTGGGGGTCTTAGTATGGAGACCCTCACAGATGGCGAAAACAAGGGGTCTGTCGGACACCTCTTCGCTCCGTTCGATGACAGCACTGAGACCCCCACTGATCTGTAAGTCCCGTGTATAGGGCCTAGCTTTTTGTTTCTGGGAAAACCCCTTTAACAACGGATTCAGTCCTTGCTATAAAACCATTAATTTATTTGACCATTCGAAATATGCGCCAACTCAAAATACACTTCTGCCTCTGCTCCTGGAGGCTCGGCTCTTTGTTCCTCTGACTTCTCCCTCTTGCCAGGTTTGGAGGAAGCTGTCTGGCGGCTATCCCTTCCCACCCATCCCTACTCCCCCTTATTTCTTGTTTCTGTTTCTTGTTTCTCTTTCTTGAAACTGTCTAGATCATGTTCCTTTCATAGGCCACCGTGGTTGCATCACTTATAAAATACTTTGTAGTAAAATGTAAATTTGTTGTATCCAGTCATGGAGGAGGAGAGTTTAGCGCTGAAGTTGAGCTCTCCCTCCCTCAGAACCAGACTCTACTGAGATTGACATCATGCACTGGACTTTTGGAGAGCAGGTTAGTGATGTCCCTTGACATAGTCATCAGTTACACTAGAGGGTATGTTCTAGAGTTGGGAGAGCTTGACTTCAGTCAAGTCTCCATCCAATGACTTTATACAACCAATTTACATCTCACAGCAAAGTTTCTTTTCTGGATGATGCCACCACACCAGGCCATGAAGGAGACTTGATCTAGAAGGTTTTTAGCTGCTTGACAACATGGTGACAGTGGTTTATTAGGTCAATTTCTGTTTACAGTTTGTCGGTGGCAATTGTGTGCAGACAAATCCCAGCAAAGCCTTGCCCATACCACTAAGGATACCACCATTAAACGTGTGCTGCTGGTAATGTTGTAGGAACGTGTGGCCGTACCCTTAGAGGGTTTGGTCGTTCATGTAGGCCTTCATGTTTGGGAAAGAATCGGGTTGTGTTGAGGCCCTTGAGATAGTATAAAACTTGTGTTGTTACTGGGAAGCATTTTTTTTTTTTTTTTTTTTTTTTTTTTTTTTTTTATACTTATGATGAGAAGCAAATAGTTTGTTTTTGGGCAGATTTGAAACAAATCCACTGTGAGAATTTCTTGATATCTTGTTACTTGTTACTCCTGAGGAGCCACAAGGCCTATACTGTAAGGTAACTGTAGAAAGCGTCTCTCTGCAGCGCTAATTTATAGAATCTGACATTTGGAGGGGATAACCTATAGCGCTGCGGTCTGTAATGCATCGGGGAATTCAGGCTTTACTTTTTAATTGAGCTGCAGTGGAATGGCACATTAACCCAGGGTAATGTCTTTTACCTTCACAGATCCTTTCGGGAGATTTCAAGAAACCACTTAATATTTAGTCATCAGTCGAATAGTAACAAGAGACATTTTGTACTTGTTCAATTAACTTGAAGCAGTCAGGTGATTACTGCCGCCCTATAGGAGGGCAGGAAATAATGGAGGGAGAGAAGAGGAGCTCTGTGATGTGTTGGTTCATGTGGTTT
Source organism: Engystomops pustulosus (assembly GCA_019512145.1). Lineage (NCBI taxonomy): Eukaryota > Metazoa > Chordata > Amphibia > Anura > Leptodactylidae > Engystomops > Engystomops pustulosus. Next base: position 17,975,742 of record CM033642.1, on the reverse strand, counting down.
AGTAGAGGGTTTAGGAACACATGAGGAACTTGACCGTGAGAGTCCTTATTCTCCATCACGTGTAGTGCGTGGGGTAACCAATCAGGACTCTCCCTGTCAATCACTTTGTGGGGGCGGGGTTATCGGGACTCTAGTTCTCGAGGACTCCTAGTAAAGATAGAATCTTTAACTTTTAACTTGGGATTTCTGAACCAAATCATGTTGCCCTATTTCTGTTTCTCTCCCTTTGTCTCATCTTTTGACACTACATTACCATGAGTAAGGACAACATCATTACCAGCATCACAGCATGTTACTTTGTCCTCCTTTCCCCCCTCTCCCTCAACACTTCCTAACTCCATCTTCCTGCTGTAATCTAACACAGTGGGAAGTGCTCCTGCACATTGTACCTGCACATTGTAACAGCTTGTGAAACTACAGTGTGGAGAGAGCCATTACGTCTGATTAGCATAAATTTAACAATTGATTTTAGAAGGATCTTACAAATATAAGAAGATTACCACAGGGAATGGTGCCTGGATGTATGAGTAAGTGTCCCTGGTTTATTTCGATTAATTTTGATAGACGATTTCCTTTTGAATTATAAAAAAATAAGATATTCTAATTCTATTAAGGAGAATGTACTATTGTACATCTGACTGATCTGCAAACTCCTCCTCCTCCTCCAGATTCTCTGATGATGCCGCCGCTATATAAAATGATAATGTGCCCGTTAGAGAATCCCTTTTGCCCGTCGAGGCTTAAGCACCGCCCCTTTAATCCATGAATTACCTGCTTTGTAAATTATGAAGATCTTCTCACATGACCATTCTCGCTTTTGGTGATATTCGGGGTAAGGCAGAGGTAGCTTCCATGTCATTACCATGTTCAGTGTTATTGAAATAACCAAGGGAGGTTTCACTCTGAGCTACAAGTGATGGAAGCGGCTGGAATAGAAAAAATTCCAAAAACCAGCACCAGCTGCCAAATTATAGGCAGATATTATTGGCTCCAATGTATAAATTTATGGAGGACGTGCTTAAAACCATTAATTTAAGGGTAATTTTTTTTTCCCCCAACTAAAATTCTCGAATTCAAAGCGCTCACACGAGAAATGTACACAAGTGTTTTGTGACCTCTTAGTAGACGTCTTAATGGTTTTGATACCTCCATGATTTAATTATTTATGACTGGGTCTTTGTAGTCAGCACCTCCTCTGTCAGCAAGACGTCGTCTACAGTGACCTGGCAGCTGATTAGTGTCTTGGGTGTCATTCCCGTGTATCTATACCTTTTACGTGTAACATTTTACCTGCGTGATGTAAATCCACAACTTTAATATAATAGCAATGTAGTATATGGGATCTAAGAAAATACCACACATGCCTTGTGGAAATTATTTTCTGCTGCAGATTTATGCTTTGCAGCATGCCATTTATTTGCTGTACATCCCAGTGCAGAATTCAAACTTTGTAATGCAAAAGTTGAGCAACCCCCCCCCCCCCAACAGAACTAAATTGCCTCAGAAGTAATTTGACTTCTAGGGCTTGAAAAATGGCTATGGAATTACTGCTGGGGGACAGTTATGCAGCCATTACGCTACGTGTGCAGTTACCCTTACACATTTTTACTTGCAGCCATTACGCTACGTGTGCAGTTACCCTTACACATTTTTACTTGCAGCCATTACGCTACGTGTGCAGTTACCCTTACACATTTTTACTTGCATCCATTACGCTACGTGTGCAGTTACCCTTACACATTTTCACTTTGTTTTTACTTGATACAACAGCTTGTACCAAGGGCTTAGACACTAGGCTAGCTTCCTCTATTACATCCAATAGGCACATAGTCATATATACAGTTAATATATGGCATGTTACGGTTTGCAAACATAAGTGTTTTATACTCATGATTCTTCCCGTGGTGTCCATGTCGCCTCTATTTCTCACATTAAACATGGGTCTAATTGTCTAGTTCCCCTCACACGGAGCACCACACGTGTAACACATGGCGTCTATTTTTGCTTGAAGTTTCCACGTTGTTCCCCACACTTGCTATCGTGTTGGAGGTGCATGAATGCATTATCGCATCGCCATATAGCGTGCTCCAGCGTCGCCACCAATGACGTGAGCGCAGAGCGTCATGCATCTTGTGAGGCCGTGCACTGATTCATACACGGCTCAGATCTCTCCTCCTGACTCTCTGGCAGTCACTCCCATGTCACCGGCTCTCTACAGCGCTGGATGCATGAGAAGAGGACGCTATCCGGTGGAGACGGCAATTACCTCGCCCGCTGGCCTTGTGATCTGATTTAGTAATTGTCATTGCACCGTATAAACTGCTGAGAAAATTGAACAGCGCGGAACATGGAGATGACGGAGATGATACTTGAATGACAAAATCCCATCTGTCTCAGGAGAGGGGATGAGCGGAAGCCAGTCATCTGCACGGAAGCGCTATTCACGGCCGTCCCGTAACGCCACAGCTTGCACCTGATTCCTGTATGGGAGGGAGATTTGTGATTTCTGCACTAGATTGGGCTTAGAATATGTATTTGATCACTTATATTATTATATTTATACCACTATATGGGAGAAACATAGTATAGAAGTATTGTGCAGCACTGTAGATCTTACATTTAATGGAACCTGTCAGCAGAAATGGATCTAATAAACCACTAGCAGTATGTTGCCAAGCAGCTGAACACCTTCCAGATCCCGTTTCTTTCATGACCCAGTGCGGTGGCATCATCCCGAAAATCTACTTTGAAGTGAGATGTAAATTGATTGTATAAAGTTTCTTCCTGACTGTAATTGATGGTCCTGCATCCAGAGACCTCCCTATCCGGATCTCCAGAAGTCCGATGCCTGATGTTAATCACGGAGGAGGCGGCATTCAGAGCTCCCCACCTTGACTTCAGTGTTATCTCCTCCTCCTCCTTGACTTTATACAACCAATTTGCATCTTGCTTCAAAGTTGATTTTCAGGGTTGATGTTATCACACTGGGCCATGAAAGAAAAAAACTAAAGGTGTTACGCTGCTTAACAATGTACTAGTAGTGGTTTATTAGGTCCAAATGATGATGACCGGTTCCGTTTAATGCATTATAAAACATTAGTGACTAGTAACCAGGCATCAAAAAAAAAAAAATGTTCTCTCTGGTTTCCTCCCACACAAAACATATTGGTAGGTTGATTACATTGTGAGCCCCATTGGGGACAGGGACTGATTTGTCATGCTCTGTGCAGTGCTGTGTAATCTGTGTGCTATATAAATAAAGGATTATTATATTATTAACCACAGATATTTTACAATTAATCTGTACCCAGAGGTTGCACTACGGTCGCCCCCTCCCCCCAGAAGTGTAAAAATACTCCTCATCATGGTCTTTTATCAGGGCCAGCAGAGCATGGACATTACATGGCTGTAGCTCGTGGCTATGGCTGAGAGGGAAGAGATAAGTGAGCTGAGCACAGCGCTTTGGTATCTCCAGCAGTTTCATAGACTATGATTGGAGCAGCAGGACACATGCCACCACACCCCCATCCTCCCGATTGCTTGGATCCCACACTTATCATGAGAAAGAGACCCCCCACAATCAGATTGCAATCCCCTAGATTTGTTGTTGGGCAGTGTATTGTATAATGCTGCGGGTAGCATCCCCTTCCTTCCCGAATGCATGGGGTTTCGGATGACTCCACTCTAACAGGCGTGTGATGTCCTGTTACTGAGTCTCACAAGGAAAACATGAATGTTCCCGTATAACCCAGCCAGCTTTTCTCCTGAAATGTATATTGTGCAAGCGATGATACGTCAGCGCTGTGATTTCCTGCTGTCCCTCTATATTCCCAGACCAGGAATACAGATAGGAACATGTGCAGCCAATCTTCCAGCTCGACCTCATTAAGTCGTATAATGTTACCTCTGAGGATGCCGCCAAGTGGCCACATTTCCTAGCGGCGGAGTGTGACGCTGCCTACAGCAGATTACAATTATCTGCGATGCTTCTAGAACTACATATATTTAAGATTATTGTCGGAATTGTATTATAGGGGCTGTGAAGCCTGACCTGTGTTGTGATATGGAGGGCTGCAGAACTTGAAACTTTTTTTTTTTTTGCATAGTAATGAATGTTTTATAATGCAGCGCTTTTGTTTAGTAGATTAAAAAGATGAGGTTCTTGTCTTTTAATGTGGTACGAAAATCTTGTTTCTAGGTACTATAGAACAGACGATAGGGACTTCTGACGTGACCCTACACCTGCAACCACTAAACTTGACTTGGCTCATGTGAAAATTGGATGAGAAGAGTTCATATTTGCCTTTAACTTTGGAGATTTTTTTTTTTTGATACGTAAAGGGGTGATATTTCACATAAGACCGAATCCTAGAAAGGACATTCCATTTGAGGAGATAGTAGTTTAGAGGGGTAAAACCTGCTGACAGGTTCCCTTTAATAAAGACTATTATCAGCTGCTCTATATATTTCTGCAATAAAGAGAAAAATTGCTTCCAAGTTTTAGCTGCTCTTTAAACGGAACCTGTCAGCTAAAAAAAAGCTAGCTGTTCTTTACTAATGGAAGAATCTCCCTAGCCCTTTTCCAGTAATGTCACTGTGAAAATCCTAGATTTATCGGAACATACTAAACAGCTCTGTCTCGCTGTGGCATGTAGCGGTCCAATCGACGGACCTATGGTCTAGCGTAGCGGTGGTGAACCTTTTAGAGACTGAGTGCCCAAACTACGACTCGGCCCACTAGGCAGTAACATGTTGTATCGGCGTCCTGAGGACACCAATACAGTTGAAAGAAAGAGCAGAAATTCACATTATCACTGTAGCTTCCGTGCAGGGTCCCCTGAACAGGAAGAACTGCGGGGCCCAGAGCAGGAGCTCCAATAATAACGCAGCCTTGTCTGCACTTCCCTGCTCCTCCTGTAGTCCTGGGCAGCTCAGTATGTGTAGCTATAAAATAGCCCTGATCACAGCACATCCTGGGTGGCCAGGGACAGGGAGGAGGTTTTCAATCCTGTCTGGAAACTCCTGTGCTGGGGTGGTGGCCTGGGTGCCCACAGATAGTGCTCCGAGTGCCACCTCTGGCACCCGTGCCATAGGTACGCCACCACTGGTCCAGTGTATTCATGAGGTGGCGGTCAAGGCACTCCCTTCTCTTCCCACAATCCCACACCAGATGCCGGTGGAAACTGCCAGTCAAAAACCCCGTCATGAATACACTGGTCTCAAGAACAAGAGCCTTATTCCATACAGGACTGGTGACCCATGCCCTTCGTATCTGCTCAGCCTGACCAAGATAGGTGGATGGCCTGGCAGATCTGTGTCTTCTGCTTTATCTCACTTGCTCAATATGTCCTGACTTGAGCTCCTGGAATTTCATTAAATGTCTTGTCCAGGCTACTAGAAGTATCTGACCAGCTCTAGACACCACAACAGGTGAGCTTGAGACCCTGTCCATCTCTGGTGGCTCATGATTTTTGTACCTTCATCATGCAAAGTGTTGGCTCCATGTAGCAAGCACCATGTCACTACCCTCCATAGGATTGTATACACCACGAGAGTCCGGGTTCTTTAGGGGTAGATGTATCAACTAATTTACCGCATTATGCTACAGAACTGCGGGTGCTGTTGCTACCTGTCGGGTAGTTTTGGATTTAATTGCCCCTTCTGTTATAGTTCTTAGTCTCACTCCTTGCTGTATATTAATAGTGATAGCAAGTAATCAACTAAATGTATAAAAAATCAATGGCGTCTGGCCATACGTATGTCCCAGCCTGGGTTTAGAGTTTATCCCCTCTCTATCCATATGCTGATCTTGGATTTGCATCTATTTTCGATAGAAAGCCTATTAAGATAGTGCTGAACCGCAGCAAGTATATCATGGCATTACTCCTATTATATAATGCTGACCTGTCCATACGTAGGGGAGACAGGACTTCATTCACATGCAAACAGGGGATAGGTATTCATTGTCCAAAATGGACAAAATGATGGACTAGTATTTTATAATGGGAAAAAAACCTCCCAGTTAATGAGTAGCATCGTGTAGGTGCCCGCAGGACGTGTGGCATAGCTGCTGGGCAAAGGGCATAAGTAATGGGAGGTGGTGCCAGCTCTCTGCTATGTAGAGTTACCATGTAGACATTTCCGGATGAGAATCCAGCATCATGTTCACCTGTCAGTGTACTTTATAATAACACAGTAACTAAATAACTGCGGGCAGCGCGCCAGGAGGAGAGCGGCACACACTGCCAGGCTTCTCCAGCTTGCATAATTAAACAGCAATGTCCAGTCACTTCACTAGAGAAATCCCATAGATGGTTTCCTGGTCTTGGGGATACAATTAGCCATGCTTCTAATAAGTGTGCGGTTACACTGTTAGCTTCATGCCCCGTCAGCCGTGCCAACACGATCCAAGGCCTTCACGTAGGGGGAAGGCTGCACCCCCAGAGAGAACATCCTAGTCCTGCTGATTGTGTGGGTACCGTCAGTAATTGGCAACATCCGACTTACAGACAAGTGGGAACTGGATCTTTATCTGCAGCTTGTATTTCCAACTACCGTATTTTCCGACTATAAGGCGCACATAAAAACCTAAGATTTCCTTACAAATCCAGAGTGCGCCTCAAAGTTCGGTGCGCCTTATGTATGGAGGAGGGCAGCGAACCCTACTTACATAGGTCCCAGCTACCGGAGACAGCAGATCTCCAGCAGGAACTGCAGACCACGCGGCACGAACAACAGGCGCCATAGCGCGAACCTTATAGTCCGGTGCGCCTTATATATGGAATTATTCCATATATAAGGCCTTTTTTAGTAATACGCCTTATAGTCCGGTGCGCCTTATCACCCAGAAAAAACGGTATATCTTTAGCTGCCTGTATCTCTGGTTCTGTAGATCACAAAGCCATAAGTCTGTTATGATCTGAAAGGTAAGATCTTTATCTTTAATATGACACCAGCATGCACTAGATCAGTGATGGCAAACCTTTTAGAGACCGAGTGCCCAAACTACAACCAAGACCCACTTATTTATCGCAAAGTGCCAACATAGAAATTTAATTTGTGATTTATACTCGCTTCTCTGTCAGTTTTCATTGATACCAGCACCCTGAGGAAGCAGAAAATAGAATAAATTTGGATGATCATTGTAGCTTCCCTCCAGGGTCCCATAACCAGGAAGAATTAGTCCTCTCTGGTGATGGCCTGGGTGCCAACAGAAAGGGCTCCGAGTGCCACCTCTGGCACCCGTGCCATAGGTTCGCCACCACTGCACTAGATGCTATAGAACAGAAGATAGAGGCTTCTGACGTGGCTTTACCCCTGCAACCACTAAACTTGACTCCTCTCTTGTGAAAATTCGATGAGTCGTATTTGGCTGATTTTGGGTTGGTTTTTATTTTTATTTTTTTTTTATGGGTAAAACAGATGAGATTTCACATTAAAGGGAATTCTAGAAAGGACATTTCATCCCCTCCTGGAGCGAATTAGTAGTTTAGTGGGGTAAAACCTGGTAACTGGTGCACCTTAATGAATTGAGTTTTGTGCTAAGGAGTTGCACTCAAATCTTCCCCCCCCCCCCCCAGCTAGACATGAATTATATGATAAATCTCAGATTTTGTGTGATTTTTGTATTCCCGAGGATGCGGCAGTAGTGCGTACACGTGATGCAGACGCTATAACACGTGCCGTACCTTTAAGAAGCTGCTAGTTTCCTGGGAGGGAATTATTCGGGCGCTGTATGAGATGGATGGCATCTGTTTTCATCCGCTCACAGTTGTTCATCACCGGGCTGCTGTGAGCTATATTTTTCTGCATGCAATAATGAAAGATTGCTGCTTTGTTTTTTTGGGGGGTTTTTTTTATGCAGTTTGTTCAGGGAGAAGCAGTTATTTTTTGCCGTCCTTGTATTGCAGAATGCAGGATTTCTGACTTATTGGAAAATCAATAGAGCACATAATAGATTGCTGTGCATGGTGTTATGGAGGTGGAGCAGGTAATGCGAGTGAATTATTATGTGGCATTGTCCTGACTATAGTCACTCTTAATGGCGGGAGATGAGGATAATGGATGCCGTGTGATAGTGGAGGATGGGCCGTCGCATTGCCAGGTACATTCAGGAAGGGTTTGTTGGTTTTATACAGCGGAGATGGACACCGGATCTATAGGATCTATATTCCTCACAATCTGGGTCACTCCCAGCTCTGTCCTAGAGATCGTCAGCCAGTCTTTCTATCGAGACTGCAGTATATTGTAAATCCCTTGTATTTCGTTTTTGATTTGTTAATTTGGATAATTTTTTTTCCCCCTTCTATAAATTTTTATATATATATATTTTTTTTTTAATAGCCGAGGCACGCCCTTCCTTCCTGTATTGTTTTCTGAGTAACCATACCTTTGTGTTAGCAGCTGCAGGACTAAAAATTATGCATTGATATCCCAGGATAGTGTCCTCACACTGCTGTGCTTAGTTCTCTCTATTAGGCTGCTGCTCCTCTGTATAACCATAGCTTTTGTGTGTTAGCAGCTGCAGGACTGTGAAATATGCATTTATTCCAGGGCTTGGTGCACTGGGGCAGTGTCCTCACACTGCTGTGCTCTTAGTTCTTTGCATTGGGCTGCTTCTCCTCAGCCACTCCTTTCTGCTCTGTGTAAAAGCTGTAGCAGGTTTCTGTCTGACTACTAGATCAGTTATTCGTGTTAGAATGGAGGAGTGGCTTATGGAGCAGCTTGGCACAGAATGCTAAGAGCACAACAGTGTGAGGACACACCCCCTAGCGCACTTGAAGCTGCAAACCTGGAATAGAAATGCATTTTTCACAGTCCTGCTGCTACTTGCACCACAGATTGGCAGGGGTCTGACCACTAGCAGTCTGTAAAAAAATCACAAAAATGGGTGTCCTAAACCCCCTCCATACCCCAAATATAGTGCATTTACAAGGCCACTCCATTCATCTGTATGGGGTGCTACAAAGACACAAAGTACAGGGTTCAGCTGCTTCTATGGGCCCCCTGCCTCACATGTACATGTACACTAACTCCCCATTTATAAGAGGCCATAGGGAAGATTTATTATACCTGCTCCGCCAGCAGAAGCTCCGCCAGGTCAGACCTGGTCTAAACAGCTCTGACTTGGCGGAGCAGGCGCCAGATCTACCAGAGGCCAGTGCCTTTTGGTAGATATCGGTGAAGGACCACCAGTGTGGCATTCAAAACCCTAGTCTTACTACTATAAGTGTATACAATATAGTAGAGGTATATAAAGCAAAGGATAATTATAGTTTTAGTTGCTGGTACTGTTCTGCATCATGGGATTGATAGTGGAGAACAGAGAATATATATATACAGGCAGTCCCCGGGTTACATACAAGATAGGGTCTGTAGGTTTGTTCTTAAGTTGAATTTGTATGTAAGTCGGAACTGTATATTTTATCATTGTAATCCCAGCCAGAACTTTTTTGGTCTCTGTGACAATTGGATTTTAAAAATGTTGGGTTGTCATAAGAATCAATATTAACAATAAAGCTTCATTACAGACACCTGTGATAAATGTTACAGCTGATCATTGTAGCCTAGGAGTAAAGTACAATAAATTACCAATATCCAGAGGTCCGTTTGTAACCAGGGGTCGTATGTAAGTCGAGTGTTCTTAAGTAGGGGACCGCCTGTATATATATAATAATGCATAATAATGCATAATGTATATATATATATAATGTCTGATGTACTAGTTGGATTTCAGAGATGACATAATCCTGCAGTGTGGCAGACACATGAGGGGAGGGTTTTGGAATGCAAAAGGTTGTATGAAGGTCTATATAGAATAACCTTCCACATGCTACCTCTGTGATATAAAGAGCCGTGACCTCACATGAGCAGGGACAGGAAGTAAACTATGAAGCTTCCTGTAAGATGACAGCAAGCAGAGATCTAGAGAACAAAGTATATCGGAAAATGTTTTATTAACACTATTGTTTATTTGAGGAAACTGGACAAGCCCTTTAAATGAATGGAGCTGCAGTACCAGGCACAGCCTGCAGATGTGTCCAGAGATTATACATGGTGGTCTAGATTGGTGTATAGGTGGTGGTGTGTGCAGGCACTGACTGTAACTACATCTAGTCGGGGGAAATAATTCTGGAGACTATTTAGAGGGAGGCAGCTCGTACCTGTGGAGCACCCCCCTACCCCCCCTGGTTTCTGGTATTTTTGGCGTTTGGCTTGGCTGTATTTATGTTGTTGCTGCAGATAATTATCCGGAGTGAATAGCGAATGTATGTCACAATTACTTCTGCCAATACAGCTGTCATATTCCATATGCCCTTCAGCGCTCTCTGTGTTGAATTAATAATGATGCCTTTCCAGCGCGTTTCCTGTGTGTTTCTCGTGTCCCGGCTCATAAAGGAAAGCGGCGCGATGCTTTGTTTTATATCCAGGCCGACGTCATTGCAGCACTATCCAGACAAGGAGGGCGGAGTCCACTGATGACATCATGAACTGTAAAGAGTGACCTCATTTATTATAAAGTCACACGACTGTTTATAATGAAGTCACTGGTATGTTTTCTTACCTATTTTTATCAGTGCTTGGGGCTAATATAATTTACTTATTGCATCCTTAAAGGGGTTGGCCACTTTACGTCATGTTTTTGTAATGTGGCGGGGAGGGGGAGAGGTGCAGGGTATTAGGCCTTTTACCTCATCAGCCTGATATTCCTGGACATAAAGTGGCCGCAGATGGAGGGGCATGTGATCTCTTAACGGTCCATGAGCAATCGCCCTGCCAGGATTTGAACTTTTAATAAATGTATATTGGTAAATTACATAATATCACACATTACAGAGAACCTGAGCTAAATTGGCCAACCCCTTTAATAGAGGCTTAGATGTCTTAGAAAATCCGGTCCAGGTTGATGTTGTGCAAGAAAATCATTCTTGTTAGAAAAGGTGAAGCGTCCCCTTTAATTAACCCTTATCTTCTGTATGACCGTGCGGAGAGTCCTCTGCGCAGCTCTTGTCTTCTATGTTGTGCTTTGTTCAGCCCAAAGCTTGTGTCTGTCTTATACAGGTATTGTCTAGTTTTCTGGTTTCGAGATCTTTTATTAAAAAAAAAAAAAATTGCTCGATTCCCCAAAGCAAAAAAAAAATTAAGTATAAAGTTCCAATAAAGTACATGAGGAGAGAAAAAGAAAGTTTGGGGTATAAAAGTTTTTACTTTTGGTTTTCATGTGGTATCTCCTGCTCAGCCATTCGCCCACTTACAGTCCACCTCAGAGTAAAAGCTGTAGCAGGTTTATGGTTGGATATTGCGATAGTCACTCAGCAGATGGGAAGTGCTTGAAGTCCAGCTACAAACCTGGAATTTAAATGCTTATACTTCTGCTTCTATTTACAATACACATAAAGGTAAGGTTACCCAGATCTCAGAACTGCAGACTGTGTATGATATTTGTCCAGAAGATAAAATGTCATATTCTTCATTCCCTAAGATCTCATTTTACAGAAGACTGTGACCCCTTCCCCCATGTGACCTGTTTTTTGTTTTACTTTTAGCTGTAAATTAGATCTCCGCACCTCGTGGTATTGACTCTCCAATTCCAGCGTTGCTGTTATTCTATCGGTTTTTTTGAGATTGTAAAAACGGGTTGAATTCCTGGTAAAGATTTTCAACTTTGCCCTTGACCGGAGGGGAACTCGTGAAAAATGTGGAGTAACTTTGATTGAATCACATTGGACCTTGGATCTTGGTGTTGAACACTCCGAATTGTGTGCAGGGACTGTTACTATTCCTCCATGTGGTCTGTTCTCAGAGAGCTGTACTTTAGCCACTCTGTCAGTGGTGGTGAACCTATGGCACAGGTGCCGGGGGTGGCACTCGGAGCCATTTCTGTGGGCACTCAGACCATCGCCCCAGGACAGAGTTCACCAAACAGGACCAAATCCATTAGATCTTCCTGCAGTCCAATGCAACTTAAGAGATGCGGAAGAACAGTGTTGATAGATGAGGAAGAACAGGTAGCCATAAGTTACTACTTAAAATGCCATGGTAGCACTTCACAATAAATGAGTGGATTTTGGTTGTAGTTTGGGCACACTATCTCCAAAAGGTTCGCCATCACTGCCCTATGTCATCAGCGGCCAGTGAGTATCGCAAAAAGAAGACTCTCATTCACTGACAGCAAGCTGAGATATTGGAGATTGGAGGAATTCAAACACTGGGGTACATTTTTGCTTTCTGGTTTGGACAAATTAACTTCCAGTTCTAAATCTGCACGATCACCTATAGCTGGTATTTAGTCTGTGCCCGCATAGAAGGGCATATTAATGGCATGTTACTGGAGCTGGCATGAAAAAGAACACTTTCGCTCCGTGCCCGCTTCCCTGCCATCCTGTTCTGCTAAAGATTTGTACGGCTGGTTCTGAATGTAATTGCCAGAGACAATGCAGCGCCCCGCAGATGCCAGTTGGCTGACAAGGCGGCTGTATGGAGCCGGTGACTCTCCGAGCTAAAAATGGGCTCCGTCCACTGTAGTCTGTTGAATCTTGTGGGACTAGAAGTTCCATGTATAGGGTTTATACCTTACATTAACCAACGTATGCCCACAGCTGGATCTTCCAAGCCGAGAACAGAATTCTGATGGTTCTTTGCCATATACACACGGATTAGCGCACACCCTAGTAGTACCTCCCGACGTATCTCCAGCGCACAATTTTCCTCGACGTCTGCTCTTTTCAGGACAATGTTGAAAGTGCGGAGGGAAGCAATGAAGACTAACCACAAAGCCTTAAGAACCCGTCTAGACGGCTGTCACAATACCAGCATTGACTCTTTCTGTGTGTGTTGGAAGAGCGATCCGTTGAGGAATGGACATAATTTTACACTTTTTAACAAAAGCAAAACATTGGATAAATAAGGGCTCACCACCAGTCCTGGAGCCATAGGTTGGCACGTCCCACGCATTTCGGGCTATATACGGTCTTTCTGTTATGGGTCATGTTGTCGAAAGGTTTTAATCTAATGTACAGGGGGAGTCAAGTCCCAGGACCCCTTTTATTTCGCAATTAAAATGAAAAATGACATGTGATGCCCTAATAAGTAATAGGCGAGGGAAGAAGGGGCGGCTATCTTTTAGGCGATGTCTGGAACTTGACCACCATTTGGATCAAAGGCAAGTCTTTCCAATGGGAGCGCGGGGGTCAGGTAGCAGATCAAAAAAAGACCACAATTGTCTCTGATATTGATTTGCAATATCTCTTGGGGGTCTAGGGTAAGTTGCAACAACAACCAGGATTGTTCCCTGTGATGCACAGCTATCCGACATGTTGTCCAAAAAGCTGAAGGCACTTGATCTGAACATTATGAACCTGCATGATAATCTGTTTTTAACCACAAAAGATATTGCAGATCGGATTGTGTCAATCAATATCTGAGACAATTCTGGTCGTCTTTGATGTGCTACATCTTGGAAGCTTCTCAAAGGCCTGTCCTGAGACTTGTGGTTCTCCCTGTAGTCAGTAGCTGTCATGAATCTCTGAGGATTGTTCGGTCAATAAAGGACGCTGCTGATTTCGGCATGTCCGGTCAGTCATCTGATGTGTATGGAGCCTCTTGTAGTAGTAGAAGGATCCAATGTGGAATTTCAGAGCCCACGTTCGTGTAGAGAAGATGGTTAGAAATAGATTATTTGGCTTTTTTTTGGGATACATCATAGCATGACCTGGTCCCACGTGTTACCAGGACAGGATCTGACCATCACATTTAGGATGAAACCTGGAGAGAGATTGTTACATCTCGATAATAAATGATTATCAAGGAGGTTACACAATGATTGTTGTCAGTAAATAGTAAGAAAGATCTGATCTGTAGGCACAAGATATGTATGATTATTTGAAAACCAAAAATTTAGCAGACATTTTAACAAGCCTTTAAGACTTTTACAGCTTATTTTATAGTTGGTGCTCTTAACCACTGTGCCAGTTTAGATGTCGTGTTTAGAAGTCTCCTCTTCATTTCCCAATCTGCTTGGTATATGAGCCTTTCTCCCATCCCCCTCTGCTCCCTCAGCCCTTCCCACCCTCCCTCTGCCTGAAGGAAGTTTCAGCACAGTAGGAGGGGGGAAGTGCTCCTGCTCAGTGTGTGGGTCTCTGATAACGTCCCCAGGTGCCCTTCTGCCTCATTACCATGATTTTAAAAGTTGATTTTAGAAGGATGACGTGGATAACACATATATAAGGAGATTACCACAGTTACCAGCAAAAATACCAAAAGTGACACAACTATAAGATCTATGGGAGCGCTGCCAACATTCGTATGGACCCAGTAGAGATTTGTCTGTAGGTTGAGGATATTTAGGAGCATTCTTTCATATAACTTCTGCCATGTTCAGTCTAGGAATCTGACACAAGAACAAAGCGCACAGCAATACGAAGTAGACTTCTAAAATTAATGACCCAATACACAGTGAATCTCTGCTTTCCAACCCCACGCTTGATCCAAGCCATCTGAGCGATCGTGCCAAACATTGTCAGATCCGCCGCCTTTGGTGGAATAGCAATGATTTCATAGTGGAAACTGGCCCAAAAAGCCCATAAAAGAGCAGCCAGGGCTTAAATCATAACTTCAGACACACACATATCCAGTTTACGTAACGGGAGAGAAATAATGGTTCGCTCCGTGACTAATGACCGTTTTGTGCCGACTCTTCGGAGCTTCCAGAGCTTCTATGTAGTCGCTGCGTGACAGGCCAGCGAAATACTAATGACTTCTGTATATCCTGCAATGAAGACAAAATAATCAGCGGCTCCATTTCTGATGCTACAAAATCTCTGCTACCATTTTTATGCCTGAAAACAATAAAAAAAAAGCCTTAAATATTTGGAGCCTTCCTCAGTGATGGAAGATGGTTTCCTATTTAAAGGGGTATTCACACGGAGACCAGATTCTTAATCATACTCGGGAGAACTAAATAACACATTCTGTAATTCACTGTTATAAGAAAAAAATGCAGCATTTCACAGATATAATTCGACTGTCACTATAAGCCATATTGTACACAATTTCGGTTGCCCCGCGATCTGACTGTAAATCTTCTGGTTATTATGGTCGGGCAGGGCAGATTCTTCTCATGAATAGCTTCTCCTCTCTGCCTCCTGCCCTGACCCCCTCCATTACAAGATGAGCTCAGACACTTCCTGCAGGCAAGCAGCATGTGCAGAGTCTTTATCCAGGTTGGAAGAGGCCCTCTGTTTGTGTAATAGCTCATATGTAGCAGTGCTGAAGTGTGTCATATGCATTTCCTCTGTTATCTGTCTCATCTCTTTTTCTATTGGGCAGATACTAGTACAATGTTCAGAAGCTAAATAAAAGTGTAATATAAACCTTCTTTCCTGATAATCTAAGAACATTGTCAGCACACAGCATCTCATAGCACTAGAGGAATCATAATGTGTCTGCTTAGATAGTTCCTGCCCACACTCTGGAATATTAACCTGACCATCATTGAGTGATAGGAGCTCAAACAGCAATAAAACGAAGTAACTTTGTAAAGTAAGGGGGGTTTAACATGAGCTTTATTGTGTAAACATCACTAGGGGATTAAAATTTGAGAACTTTCTTTCATGGGGAAACCCCCTTTAATAGTACTGGTTGCCTGATCCTTAGTAAATCTCTTCAGTTGTCAGCGGTCCGTGGTATCCTAAATTTTCACAGAATTTCCCAAAGATGTATACAGTTTCTAAGAAATTCTCTAACCAGGTGCATTTTGCATATAGCAACTGAGACCCTGATCACTTACCTGACTGTATTCTGTAGTTCTATGCTCCCTACTACTCTACATAAATAGGACTTATCTGTCAATCAGTGGATTTTGCCAGTTTTGCGGCTCAACTGTATAGAGATAAATAGAACACGGTTAAAACCCATTTAAAGTAGAGGAACTGTTTTTTGGAAGAAAGCAGCCATGTTTTTTAACCTCCGACAACCCCTTTAAGATTCAGAGTGGATCAACCCATCTGTAGTAGCTCTCACTAGATGTATATACCGAGGCTGTTCAGGAGTTGTGCTGATGGTGGTGTATCTATGGGGTTGACCGTATTATATCTATACTTTATATAGCGCACACAGATTACGCAGCGCTGCACAGAACTTGCCAAAATCGGTCCCTGTCCCCAATGGGACTGACAATCTAATGTACCTACCAGTATGTTTTGGAGTGTGGGAGGAAACCGGAGGACCCGGAGGAAACCCACGCAAACACGGCGAGAACAGACAAACTCTTTGCACATGTTGACCCTGGGACTTGAACCCAGGTCCTGGGCACTGCAAGGCTGTAATGCTATGTAACCACTGAGCCACCGTGCTGCCCCACCCCTATTTGTACATAATCATTCACCCAATGTCTTTTTGTACTGAATACTTGTAACTCTTAAAACAGAACATGTTTTGAATAAATCTGTATTGTCCCATCCCTTTGTTATTCCTGAAAAAAATAAGACACTGTATCAATCAATAGTTGGGTGTTGCCACTCTCTGTGCCAATAGGGTGTATGTCTATCTTTTAACAAAACAGGCCTGGCAGGGTGTCGGCCATCCAAAAATCGGACTTCAATCCGGAATATGTTCTGAGGATGTCAGCTCACGTGGAGGACTTTATGTTTAGTCTTCTTCGGATGTTGCTAAATATATGTATATAAGTAATTTATGGGCTCCCCTGAAGGTAAGAGACCCGTTAGGTTCAGCAGCTCCACCTAACCTGGACATGTTGCTTGATGGGCTGTAGAGCAGCCAATCGGGCATCTTTACGCCCCTAGCAACGAGGCATGGCTGTGATTGGCCAGGGGGAAACCCGATGAATATTTGGCCAATTACAGCCATGCCTTGTTGCTAGGGTTATTAAGCTGCGTGATTTATCAAGCTCTGTCTGGGTTAGGTGGAGCCGCCGAATGGAGGACATTGGAGGTCACATGACTCAAGGAATAGGCAATGCTGCTGTCTTTCCTTCCCTCCCCCCTTTATTGATATATATATACCATAAAAGAGAACCTGCAATTTGAATGAGCCCACCCAAAAGAAATGCTTCATTAAAACTATGATTAAAAAGCATTGACCTTTGCCCTAATGTTAAAATAAATGTTTTGTAAACTTATATAAAACTCAGCTGAGGTGAGACCAATCACACTGAGTCTTTCATATTACATTTTACTTGCATTTCCCTGCCTCCTTGTTCCTGATTGACAGGTCTGACTGCTAGGACATGCTGCTATATGGAATATTGAAAGATAGCTCTGTTTCATCATTGGCCATTTCATGTCATGTGACCAGGTTGATGTCATCTCAGGTTCTTTACCCAGTTACATTTGCAAATTCTACCCCATGTATGTATCTGATCACATGAAATCACAGCATGTCTCCATGGACGATGGGGCTGGGTATAAGTCCATAAATGCTGCTCTGATCAGATACATACAAGGGGTAGAGATTGCAAATGTAACTGGATAAAGGCCCCTACATGACACCACCCAGGTCACATGACATGGAGTGCTGAATGCTGAGAACCATTACCAGCAAGTCATCCAAAAGTACACAATTCAGTTACCACGAAAAATACATAATGTAGCAGCAATATGGTAATTACTAAAATACAAAGTTTATTGGAAAAAAAACCCTCTAAAAACACTACTTATACTCGCTCAAAAAGTAGTCCAAACAACACCCCCTTATTCACCATTACACCAAGTGCAGAAGATGTAACTATAAAAGAACAATATCTGGCTTAGAGCAAGAATTATACGAACTACTTAGAATGGGGTAGAAGGGGCATTGGTGGAGAGTGTCTACGCTCTGATTGTCTTTTAATGCATTCTACCCTTAGTACAATAAATCCTACTGTACCAGGATACAATACACGTTGCTGATGTTGGGCTAGGGAGGAGCCTTCAAAACCTGGCCTTTATGATGTACGGCAGGGGGATGCTGGGCCCTCAGACTTGCCCTACCACCCACAAGACTCCCACCCTTACAAGAGCGGTCCCCAGGGCTGTCCCTTGAATGAAAGAAATAACACCTCCCTGACGCTTTTCAACAGAAGTCTCATCAGAGGGAGAATAGACAAGTACAAAGATAGCCGTGAATCAGATGTACCATAACATTAATGGCGGTGGGGAAGGAGTGCCTCCACCCACAGAAAAAGCCATGAATGCTGAGAAGAGGCATGGGAAATGGGGAGGAGTATTTGGGTGGCACTGGCCGAGCAGGACACGTCCCCTCTGATGCCACATAATATAACATAAAGTTGATTTATAGGGGTTTATGGGAATCAGTTTTCAGCTAAAAGGTTGTCCCTTAGTTAATAGAGTTTTGTGGGAACCGGTCACTACCTGTAGTTGTGAAAATGTGGTGACCGGTTCCCTTTAAATATCTGTAGCATTGGGAAGGTGCGATATAACCCTAATCCTATAAGAATTCCCCTGCACGCGCGCCCGCTCAGGCTGACAGGCAGCGGATGTGCCACCCCCTCGGGTTATAGAGATAACATTGGACATCTCTTCCCTTTAATTCCGGAGGCTCCACATATTAGACAATGCCTTTTAAATGGCAACGTCCTGGCAGACATCCACCGCGTACAAGGGGGTGATCAATAACTGGGGCGCTTCCAAGCAAATGAATGTCCTTTTTTTTGATATTCCGTTACAGAATTCTATTATTTGTTTCCCTGTATAACACAACACTGTGTGGGTTTCTTATTAGGCTTTACATTGTAAATGTCAGACCGCTCTAATCCAGGCAAATCAATACGGCCAGAGATTTCATTGCAAAACATTATCTTATGAGCTGAGCGAAAGTCAATGCTTTTACTTCTGGAATCAAGGTTTATTTGTCCCAGACCAAGGCGTAGGTAACCAGCCAGAGCCCCCGGATTGTAGCTGTAATCACTGGCAAGGCTTGGGATGTAGGGGACCAGTGAGAACCCCCATCATGGGGAGCTGTCTGAGTACAACGTTTCTGAATGTCCCCGGTATGGCGTGTTTTTGGCTCCTCTTATGTCTCCTCCTGTCCTGACCTTGGCCTGTTTCCTGGCTGCACCCTTACCATTCTCATGCCATGTTGTGGTGTCTCTGGGTGAGTTGTCACTGATGTAAGAGTCTTCCAAAGATGGCAACATGTTTCTTTTCTGCATCTTAGAGCCGATCCCCCAAAACAGGGGTAAGGCTGCATGCACCCACGTGGTATGCTCTCGGGTGCCATGTGAGGGCGCTCACGTGCACATGACCACAATATAGTCTGAGCCACAAACTCGGATGGGGATAGGACTACCCTAGTTCTGCGGCTCAGATATTCTGCTCGTGTATGGAAGTGTGGAAACCACTATGCATGAGCCCATAGAAATACATGGGTCCATCTGCTAGCCATGGAAGAAACAGAAATATTCCTCTTGGCACATGACTGCTATAGTCCATCACTGGCCTCAGCAGTGCACCATTGAGGCCAGTACTCGGTTGCAGCAATCATGTGATGTCACTCACATGATGCAGTCTCAGTATATAAACAGACTGGGAAGTGTACAAATACGTTTTCCAAGGTGGGAAATGGAAACCAATTCTCCTTTTCTATTTCCCACCTTGGAAAACTTATTTGCACATTTCCCAGAATCCCCTAGTGAAGCATCAAAGTCTCCACACGCCTATAAGGCAACTCTAATTGGTAAAGTCTCCATAAGGAAAACTTCTACTGCCTGACCCTATACAGACTGGCAGAGAAGCAAAGGTTTTTTTTTTTTGTTATTTTTCTTTAATCTGACAATCCCTTTAATAATAAGCTCCTGGGTGGTTATAGAACAGCAGGAAGCGATTGCCATTTGTTACCACTATGGCTGAAAATATTCCATTAAGGTAGTAAAATACATTTTTTATAAACCGCTTCTTTAATCCAGCATCAATGCAACCTGATAGGCGGCAGGCAATCATGTCTTCTGAATTATGCAAATATGCTATCACTTTGTTTTATTATTCAGTGGAGTGTCCTGACCAGTTTTCTCATTTTCCTCTTCTGATCTCGTGACGGTAGATTACAAATGTGTCAATGTAAACGCCGTCCAGGTTATCCAAATTGTAGAAGGGATTGAGGAAATTTATATGGACATACTGGTCTCTTCTCGCCTCCTTTCGCCCTTTGCTTCCTAATCTGACAAGTTTACCTGAAATTACTGTTAAGTCCGTCTTGCGAGATGAGACAGACTTTCTACTCGCGGATGGATTTAATTACATGCAAGTTATATACATTTATAGAGAAGGGCAATATAGAAAGAAACCAAGTTGGATAGATCACAGGTGAAGACTCTAGTAAGTTTTCAATCTCACCCCATTGCTGGATTCACAACTACATTGCTCAGTACTGCTGTATAATGGCCTCCACTCTGCTGCGGAGATCAACGGAGAGATAGTAGTGCTGATAACCGCTTTGGCTTTGAACTATAGAAGATTCATAGCAGCTAGTCGCCATCTTCTAGCCAAATCACGCTGCAATGCACCATGGGAGATGTTGGCTTCCAACTTTTAACTTTTTTTGCAGCCTGTATCCAATGTGGAGAGCACATAAGAACATATGATGGGTTGTCCTGAAAAGTCGCCTAAAATAACAGGGACTCTGTATAATGGATGTTCAACTTCTATTACGGACATCTGATTGTGACCACATCTCTGTTGACTCTGATTTCCCTCTTGCTGCATGGACACATGGGGACTTCAAAGGGAAGGGGTGTGGGGGTCTTCCACATCTAATGGTAAAATGTCCAAGTGATGGATCACCAGTGGCTGGTACTTTGTGATCTGTCATTGTAATTCGTTTAACTCTTAATCTCCTACTTTGCCTTTGCTGCTGACTTGATCTACTGCCGTAGCTACGGGTCTTCTCTGTTTTTAGAAGTAAAAAAAAAACGATTGAATTATTCGTAATTTTAACGATTGCGTAAAAAAGATAAAATGAAGATCCCGGTATCAGGTATCGGCCAGTGTGAATATTAGTTGTAAAAGTGGCTTAAACCCTACATAAATGTAACGCAAACTGTTATCTTTTTAACCCAAATGAGCACATTTAGTTTGATTAAATCTGCCTGTTTCGGAACTGGCCATGGCCCTGGTGATCGGACTGATATAGATAGCGGTGCATCTATGATGATTGGTGTTTAGGGTCCATCTGGTGCGCCCTGGACGCAGTTAACCAGTTTATGACTACTCCTCCTTACTATGTGGGGCAGTAGCAGGCCGGCGTTCACACAATGACCTTGTTTTGTAAAATTGGCGACTAAAAGGCAGCACAAGTGAATCCATCTACGGGTGCGATGATCCTGAGCCGTAGCGTTGTGGTCTGTGTACCCATATTAGCTGAATGGCGCAGCTGTACCTCACAGAGGCCTGAAGCCTTTTAATAAGGTGCCAAGTCCCTGCCTCGTCCCCGAAATGTGACAGCTGAGCTCTCAGGGTAACAGAAACTCACGATTCGTTCCAAAGTGAACGTCAAGATCTTCTCTGAAGTCATTCCATTAAACGTGTCGGGGGGCGCGAGGGATTTTTATGAGACCGTTTCCGATTTTATTTAAGCCACTTTAGTGTAATTAAAATCCGTTAATGAGAAAGTTTGTACCGAAAATGAGATAATTAACGGAAAGGCTTTAAAAATCCCCTGCCGAAAGAAAACTGGAAGGTATTGGGTAATCTATTGGCTTGGTGAAGGCAGAGACTTCCATCGTTAGCTGTGCCCTTATAACACCGGCACGTGGGAAGTAAAGGGTAAAACGATGTTCATTCATCGCTTCCCCCACATCACATCAGATTCTCTCGTCTACAGTGATGTCCCCAAGGACCAAGTAATGGAAGACCCCTAAGAAGAGTCATACAGCTGGAAAGACACTTAAGATGTAGCCTGCTCATCCATGTTATCAGATAATAAGAGCCGGTCACCACCTAGGAGACGGGTAGACGCTGTGCCTAGGGGTGCCCGCGAGGTGTATGTGTGGATTACAGAGTCCGAGGGCTTTGTGTGAATAGTGGAGTTGTGTATATATAGATTATATTGGCAAAAAAAGATAAAAATTCAGCGTTGGTCTATGTTAGATTTTGGTCTGTGAGGAAATGGAGACTCTACCTTGAAGATGGAGACGCTTTGGATGGATTCCCTGCTGATTTTCTGCTGCAGTCATCCTTAGGTGATCACTGCTGGTTTCCTGCTGTTATTACTTGATATTGTGGAACGGGAAAGAAACTGCGAAAACCTGCAAAAAAAAAAATATAAAAATCGACATGCTGTGGCTGGAGAAGTCGACTCTTTCTCATCCAGCTTGTGGGGGAGATTTGCTTAAGCTGCGGACATTTTGCTGCCAGTATACACTGCAACGGATTAGCCGTGGGGCTGATCCGCTACAAGTACATCCCATGGGGAATCCAGCCCCGGGCTCTGACATCATATAGTCTCCCAGATTATTCAGACGAGTATTAAAAATAAAATATGTGAATGACATTTAAATGCGTTTTTTTTTTTAATGGTTGCTCTCGCATAACAGTAAGCACAGAGAGGTCACAAGAGCAGGGTGTGAACACAGTGATGTCATAGCTGCATGCTCATGTCACCAGTAGGATGTCACAGGTGTGATAATCCACACTGTGATGTCATAGCTGCATGCTCATGTCACAGGTGGGATCTAATCGCACATTTTAGGCTTCAAACAGAAAGATAGAAAATTGTAATTTTTTTTTTTTGGTGAAGAACAACTTGGACACTATTGTGAAGTGGAACGATATTTATTGGATATTTTAAACTTGCAATATTATTTCGACCCCTTAAGTTAATACCGTGTAGCACCACCTTTTGCTGCGATTCCCTCGGGGTAGTGTTGGCGAACCTATGGCACGGGTGCCAGAGGCGGCACTCTGAGCCCTTTCTGTGGGCACCCAGGCCATCACCCCAGCACACCAGACAGGACTCAGACTGGACAGCTTCCTGCAGTCTCAAGCAACTTAAGACATGCTGCTTTCAGTCCTATATTAAAGCGATACTTAGTTCGCTACTTGGGACTGTAGGAAGAGGGAGAAGGAGTAGACAGGGCCGAATTATCTTTCGAGGACCTTCAGCTAGTCCCACAATTCACTGTGTACAGAGGGACACTGGAAAGAAGCTCAAACGATGCAAATTTTCCATCTTGTCCTTCGGAAACCAATATGATCGGAAGTTGTTGAAGAACAGGGAGCAATAAGTTCCTGCTTTCATTTTTGGTTGGCACCTCACCATAAATAGAGGGGGTTTTGGGTTTCAGTTTGGGCACTCGGCCACTAAAAGGTTCGCCATCACTGCCTTGGGGTATCAGGCCTCTATTAGTTTCGCACATTGAGAGACTGAAATTCTTGCCCATTCTTCCTTGGAGAACAGCTGGAGATCGGGGTGGTTGGATGCAGCGTTTGGTAACAGCAGTGTTCAGCTTTTTCTAGATTTTCTTGGCCATTCTAACACCTGGATACGTTTATTTGTGAACCTTCCATTGTAGATTTAGCTTAATGTTTGTCTTGTTGGAAGATAATTCTCTGTCCCAGCCTCGGGTCTTTTGCAGTTTCCAACAGGTTTTCTTCTAGGATGGTCCTGTATTTGGCTGCATCCATCTTCCCATCAATGTTCACCATCTTCCCTGTCTCTGCTGAAGAAAAGCCAAATCCATGATGCTGCCCCCACCATGTGTGACAGTGGGGAATATGTGTTTATGGTGATGAGCTGTGTTGCTTTTATACCAAACATATCATTTGGCATTGAGGCAAAAAGTTTGATTTTGGTTTCATCTGACCAGAGCACCTATTGCACATTTTTTGGTGTCTCCCAGGCTTGTGGCAAACTTTAAACCAGACTTTTTATGCATATCTTTGAGAAATGGTGTCTTCTTGCCTCTTCCATAAAGGGCAGATTTGTGCAGTGTAGGACTGATTGTTGTCCTATGGACAGACTCTCCCACCTCAGCTGTAGGGATCTTCAGGTCATCCAGAGGGATCCTGGGCCTCTTGGCCGCATCACTGATCAGTCTTGCGGATCAGTCTTGTTTTGAGATGAAAGTTTACAGGGACGGCCGCGTCTTGGTAGATTTGCAGTGGCCTGATGCTCCTTCCATGTCAGTATGACACTTGCACAGGGCTCCTTGTGGTGTTTAAGGTTTGTGAAATCTTTTTGTATCTAAATCCAGGTTTTAAACTTCTCCGCATGAGTATCACAGAACTGCCTGATGTGTTCCTTGGTCTTCAGGATGCAGAACCACAGAGCGGAGGATTTATACAGAGACTTCTGGAGGGAGTTTGCTGCACAGAAAGTAAAGAGGCCGAATATATTGCGCGCACCACTTTTCAGTTTTATTTATTTATTTTTTATAAAAGTTTAAAATATCCAATAAATCTCGTCCCACTTTTTGTTGATTCTTCACCAAAAACAATTTTATATCTTTCTGTTTGAAGCCTGAAATGTGGCAAAAGGTAGAAAAGTTCACGTGGAGCCAAATACTTTCGCAAGGCACTGTGGCTACATGGTGATGTCACATAAGCTGGATTATAAACACCGTGAGGTCATAGCTCCATGGTGATGTCACATGAGCGGGATTATAAACACCGTGAGGTCATAGCTCTATGGTGATGTCACATGAGCTGGATTATAAACACCGTGAGGTCATAGCTACATGGTGATGTCACATGAGCTGGATAAACACTGTGAGGTCATAGCTCCATGGTGATGTCACATAAGCGGGATTATAAACACCGTGAGGTCAGAGCTACATGGTGATGTCACATGAGCGGGATTATAAACACTGTGAGGTCATAGCTCCATTGTGATGTCACATGAGCGGGATTATAAACACTGAGGTCAAAGCTACATGGTAATGTAACATGAGCGGTATATAACCACATTTGGGGAGATGTATCAGAAGTGTCTCAGGCAAAACTGTAATTGAGAAATTGAAAGCTGAACTCTGGTTGCCATGTGCAACTAGAATAGTTCTGCTCTGGGACACCCTTTGATAAATCTCCTCTATTGATGTCATAGCTCTCTGGTGATGTCACAGAATCCATACAGAGAGGGATGCTGCTCACTATAGATGTAACAGTCTGTATAGAGCATTATTTGGTCATTCTAGACCCCAATATCTCCAGCCATAGCGCCTGCGCCCACCTCCCTCCCCGGTAGTAATGACCATAGCGGGTGCCTGTGCTGTTCTGGCTGCGGGGTCCACAGCGATGTTGTTGTTAGCGGTCCGTACCATGTACGATTCAGGCTGCGACCTCGGTTATGATCCTATTTTTGTTGTGACTTGGCCTGTCGCCACCCCTGTGGCCGGTTGGGGGGGGGGGGAGAAGATTTTGGCACTGTGTATACTAAACAACTTGAGAACATCTCTTTTGTTACTTTTTTGCATTGAGTTTGAACCACACGTGATGTAAACGCCACTCGCCACGACTTCCCCCTCGGGCAAAATAAAAAAACCAAAATCTCTTTAAACACAGACCCTGCGCAATCTTCCTTAAAAATCTAATAAAACCCCACATATAACTGCATTAGCAAAGGAATCTGCCCTGATTAAAAACCTGAAAAGATCCGTAAATCATTCAAGATCAGCTCGGAGAGATAATAGTTTCCATGGTGACGATTTCTGCCGCATGTCGACATCAGAGGGGCTTTTCACAACCTGATCCAAAGCGGAGCCTGAAAACAAATAGCTTATCATTTCCATGTGTCTGCGAATAGAAGCCGCTGCCTTAACCCCTTCACGGCGTGACCGCTCACGTCTGTAGGAATCTCCTTTAATTGACACGGACGCTGCTTATACGCGGTCACGTATCAATCTTCTTTTGGGGGGAAAAGAATCCATGATCTTTATGGGCACAGGTTCAGGATCTGCCTGTGGTAAATCCATTGCTAGAAGGATCCAAGGCTCCCGCTCCGATTTTTCTTTTTTCCAGCATATTATTACAAAAGAGAAGAGAAAGCAACATAAATGACGTCTCCAAACTACAACCAATGTAATCCAGGCAGGGACCCAATAAAAGCTGTATAGAGTCATGGAGGAGGAGCTGCTCCCCCGGTGACTGATAGTGCTGTGCCAGCAGAATAAGGCCGGCGGCACACGTGGCGTTTTCAACCCGTTTTTGGGCCGTTAAAAAAAAAAAACGTATCAGTTTTTGACCAGTTTTACAAATTATCTTAATTAAAACGGGTCAAAAACACATGCATTTTTTAACGGACCGCTAAAAACGGCCCAAAAATGGGTTCAAAACGCCTTGTGTGCCGCCAGCCTTAGCCTTCATAAGCTGCCATGGTATATATATGTATGACTTGTATAAGGGTGCGTTCACCCGTGGCGTTTACGTTACGTTTTGCAACACACTAATAATCCTGTTTGGAGGATATTTGCCTAAATGCCTTGTGTTAACATCACCATTAGGTTAATACGATGTTAATGATGGGGTTAAAGGGGTGTTCTCATTTCAACACGTAATGGATATTGTTTTGATTAATTAAAAGTTATACAAATTTCCAATGCTTTTTCTGTATCAATTCCTTGCCGTTTTCTAGATCTCTGCTTGCTGTCCTGCTATAGAAAGCTTTGTTGCTTATTTCCAGTAGATAGAAATCGGACCATGGTCACACAGGTGCACTGCTCATTATGTCACACAGCTGTGATTATTTTCCGTGAGACTAACGAGCAGTGCACCTGTGTGACCATGGTCTGATTTCTATCTACTGGAAATAAGCAATGAATCTTTTATTGGACAGCAAGCAGAGCTCTAGAAAACCATTAAGAATTGGAAGTATATTGGAAAATTTTTATTTTTCATCATACAAGGAATAGCATTAATTTTCTGAAGTGGGAACATCCCTTTAACTTATCTTTGGAGCACCCCATCCTGGAGATTCCATGCAGGCACTACTATCCACAGTATAAGGGGTGACTCGCTTCTCAATTAAGGGTCTGAATATTGGGGCGCCCCACTGATCAGGACGGGGTCTCTTATACACTAATGGGTTGCCTGACAGAGCGAGCATGCGGATCACAGGACTCTGTTATCTCTGCCACTCCCATTAACTGTCAGTGAGTGTATTGGAGATACCCAAGTGCCGTGCTCAGCAATTGGACGCACTCCCGTACTATTGAATAAACAGGTCATGCACTTGATCTGCTGAGTAACCAGGGATATTTTGCATAAAATAATGAACACTGCTGTCTTATATCAGGGCACTTGTGTGTATTATAGACCTGAAGAAGGGAACGATGTGTTCCCAAAACAGTTTTCCAATAAATCCATTTGGAATGGGCCTCCTGATTGCAGTGGGTCCCTTTCTGATCAGTGAGGGGCCTAGCAGTCGGACTCCCTCCAATCAGCTTAGTTGGATAGGATGGGGGCTAATGTGCAGACTTGGTACAAAAACATTTTAAAACATTTCCCTTACTTATTATGAATCTGATGCTCCTTACTGTAACTTTTGAAGTGCTACTTTGTGTAGCGATCCTGTTCTTTCCTAGCTGTGGTGTAGGGGGGGGTGATTGATGAGGGTCTGTGTCAGGTTAGTGATGAATGTGTTTCACCTCTGCCTCCCCGGTTTAGTGGTAATCCAGGTCAGCGATCTTTCATCTGTAATCCCAGCTGACATGTCCTGGCATCCTGTTAGCAGTCAGATTAGAGCGTAGATCCCTCTGTTATTACGGAGACCCTTCCATCAGCGCGCGCTCTTATTACTGCTGGGGGGGGGGGGGGCCTATGAATAGATGAATCGGGAATGTTAAATATTTATATCAGTAATTGAATTTGGTTGCCGTTGACTATACATCCATAAATAAGGACCAGCTACGCGGTGAAATGCTCGTCTCTTACAGCGCTTCCGTATATTACACAGACGTCACCTTTGCAGCTGTGCGCATCACGAGAAAAACCACATGAAAACATTTTTTAGGTATGATGTGAGGTGCGAACAGATGTCCGCTCCTAAAAGGGAAGTTCAAAGGTAGATGTGGTTATTTGGTGGGGCATCGGAAGTGCTGGAAGTTTTGTTTTATTATAAAAGGAAGTCGCAGCGACAATCACTGTCACCTCTCCCGGCAGGTCTATATAAGTGACTGTGTGTTCACCATAAAGTAACAATTTTGGAGCATCTTTTCTTAGAACCGATAACATATGCCGCCCCTGCCGTCCTAAAGGGATATCCTAATGTTTATCCATAAGATATGTCCTAAATACATGAGAGATTCAGGTTTTGCCTCTAGGAAACCTTGGGTCTGCTAGCACCAGTCGTGCCAGTGATAAAATAAAGGGCCCGTATATACCCGTGTATAAGCCTAGTTTTTCAGCATAAAAAAATGTGCTGAAAAATCTCACCTCGGCTTATACACTAGTCTATAAAAAAAAAATAAACTTACATACTCACCTTCTAGGCGCGGCTCCTCTTCTGTCTTCTCTCTGCTGTAACAGCCGGCAGAGACACAGCCATGCAATCTGCCGGCCGGCACATACTATGATGCAGCCGCTAATGACGTCATAGTATGCATCAGCTGGTAGAGCATGTATACTACTGGGGGCAGGCTGGGCTGGCTGTATACTACTGGGGGCCTAAGGTATTTTTCACTACAATCTGGTGTGCTGAAGGACCGAGCACTCTCATAGGTGAGCACCGCTTTTTATTTAGTTTACACGTGTGTTTTAATAGTGCTGCTTGGATCTTTTCTTACAATATCGTACGTAACATATACTATAAATATTATATCAGACACAAGTGAAATTAAACCTATACAGGCAGTCCCCGGGTTACATACAAGATAGGGTCTGGAGGTTTGTTCTTAAGCTGAATTTGTATGTAAGTCGGAACTGTATATTTTATCATTGTAATCCCAGCCAGAACTTTTTTGGTCCCTGTGACAATTGGAATTTAAAAATGTTGGGTTGTCATAAGAACCAGGAATAACAATAAAGCTTCATTACAGACGCCTTCCCCACATCCTCCATCTTCCAGGCAGTGCGGGCAGAGGCACGTCCATTCTCTTTGTCCATTCTCTATGCACACGCTGTGTCACACATGATGTCATCAGGTGGTGTGCATGCGGGCAGAGAGCATAGACTGATAAACTGCCTGGAAGACAGAAGATGCGGGGAGAGGACGACATGGGTGAGCGCCGGAGGTGAGTACTAAGGGTTTTTTTTTTGTTTTTTTTGTGTTTTTTTTAATACTGAAGGGGGCACTGCTGGTCATTTTCATTAAAGAGTAGTTGCTGCATTTCCCACCCTCGGTTTATACCCAATAAGCGTTTCCATTTTATTGAGGCAAAATTAAGATCTTTGGCTTATACTCGGGTCGGCTTATATTAGAGTATGAACGGTAAGTAAATCAGATACCAGTGGGTAGATGTACTTATGTAAGTAGATCGGTGAAGTATCTCTTCCTTTCGTTGTAAAACTTTTATGCAAAAAAAAAAAAAACATCTTGCCAATGATTTCAGATTCATCTGAAAATCTGATTTCAGTTTTACATGAGAAATTAAACTTTCAGATCATAGTAGAACTTGTATTCTGTGTAGGCTCTAT
Source organism: Engystomops pustulosus (assembly GCA_019512145.1). NCBI lineage: Eukaryota > Metazoa > Chordata > Amphibia > Anura > Leptodactylidae > Engystomops > Engystomops pustulosus. Next base: position 17,946,163 of record CM033642.1, on the reverse strand, counting down.
GTCCGTGAACTGGTGGGTGCTATGTATACACTGGCCACAGGGGGGTCCTGATAGCCTTCCTCTCGACGCATGTTATGGTTCTTTCACACGCGGTATCCCCACTGTGCGAGCATACCTCCGTGTGCTGGAGGTGAGAAGGAGGTGACGCCTCCTCCCTCCATAGGGAACAGCGGCACAAGGCCGCACACTCACAGTAATATACAGTATGCTCTATCTTTTTGTGGTGTGCTGAGCGGATCGGTGCCACACATGTGTGCCACCGGGCCGCCATTGCCATCTACGAGGATGTATATGCGCCCACAAATTTGCGGCCGCATGTATGTCCCCATGAATGACCGTGTGAATGAGCCCTTAGACGGATAGCAGCAGCATGGAGGACATTACACAGCAGTTCTGGCTTCCTAGAACTAGGTCCTCATGTATTTGCTTCAATTATGAAAGATAATTGGTCTGGAAAACCTGTTGTTTCTGTTACCTAACTAGTAATATGAGAGAATGTTTAAGGGGTTTTCCAGAAATCCATAAGAAAATCCATGTGGGCCAGAGCACTAGTAGCATATGGTAAGGAGTGAAAACAGCGAAGAGTATGTGACGCCCAACAAACTCATTAGTGTTCTAAAATTACATGAAGCTTCCTATATACGGTAAACTTTCTTCTTTCGGGCCAGGTTTTTTTTTTCTAGTTTTTCAGAAGCTGGTGGATAAGATGCCGGCTGCGTGGTGCTCAGGTTATTTCTGTTTAATTGCAGTGTTCATTGTGGTTAAGGGAATAGTTGTGTCCGCAGTCCATCACTGTAGAAGCCTATGATGCTGTTCAGTGAGCTGATGGTGGACTCCTGTTTCCTGAATGAAACATCAAAGCATTGGCAACCTATGAAGCTAATTATTTTTCGGACATTTTAATAAGTTATCCGCACCAGTGCTTCTCATTTATGGATCATACTTTGATAATACGCTGTGCACTCCGGGCGTCATGCTTGGTCCTCTGCGAATTGTTGCCATAACATTGTATTAGCAGCCGCTGCTTGGCTACAGTCAACACACTCCCCCCCTTACTAATAGTGAATGTCTAATAATGGGGGCACTGACCTGATATAATTCTATAGAGGCGCTTAAAGGGGATGTAGCAAGTCCACAGCAAAGCGGATGATACGCTGATTGGTGAAGGTCCAACTGTTGCGACCCCCATCAATAGTAGAGAGAGGGGTCCCGTTCTTAATAATGGGTGGAGTTATAGGACTAGCGTGTGTCTTTCTGCCTTATTCCATAGTATGTGGGAGTCTGATTTTGCAGAGAACAAGGCTCGGTTATATACGCCACTCTCGTAGAACAATTAATGGTAGTGCAGAGATACCTGAGCGCTATGTTCTGCCATTTTTGACAGTTCCATGCTATTCAGTGGATCACAGGGCACCTGCTCGACCTACCGTTCCACCCATTGGTGAAAACCGAATCCCTGTTGGGTGCCTCTAAATTGCAAGTGCCCTGGAGGCGGCTTTCTCCATATGCTTGGCCGCTTAGCAGTTACCGACTTCCTTTATTTGCACTAACATTAAGAGACTGCTGCAGCTGTTACACAGAGCAGACAGAAGGGAGTGTTCAATTTTGGGTACACGCAATATAAGTAAGATGGGATGAAATTGTTAAAAATACCCAGTCAGCTCCCCGGACACACATAAACTTAAAAAGAATCTATGAAAACTGCAATTATACAGCAGTACAACTATCCCTATATTGTTATTCCACCTGCCTGTAAAGTCTGTAATATGTACACATGATCCCATGTCTGATCATGTTATCTTCTCTGAGCTGTGTCTGGCATATTTGCGCCCTTCTTGAACACCCGCACATTTAATTCCCCTCGCGGAAGAGAATTCTTGAGGGAGACATCAGCTGATTTCTCTTCAGCCAATCACAAACAGCCAGTGTCTCTCTCAAACCCTTGTTAACCTCTCCATCAGAAATTCTCTTCAGCGTGTCACACAGCCAGCCCATAAATGATGGAACAGTAACTGGAGACACAGCTCAGCTAGAACAACATGAATATGCATTGATGGCATGTGGAATAACAATATAGGGATAGTTATACTGCTGTATAATAGCCAGGGCTGTGGCGTCGGTAAAAGCCAAGCTAGGAAAATTGAGAATTTATTTTTTCTTTTCTGGGGGGTCTCTAGTATCAGTCTGTCCTGTGGGTCTTTTGTATATGTCTGCGCTGGGGGCTCCAGTAGTATTATTGTATACTCTAGGGTCTCCAGTATTATCGGCTCTGAATGCAGTATTTGGTTTCTGTAGTAGTATGTATTACTATGCTGTAGGTTTTATCACTTTTGTGGTGGCAGATGTGTTTAGTTAGTGTGTGTTAAAATGATGGCTTCCCTTTCACACGTGTCAGGTGATGTGCCCTCCATCATAAGCCTTTCTTCAGACAATTTCTGGCATACATAAATACAAATTAGCCTTTTGTTGCCCCACTGGACACAGCCGTGAAGTTTGTTACTGAGACGGACATGAAGGTCTTTCCCTGGTATAACTTAAGATTTCTCTGCATTCACATCACACATTTTCCAAGAAAGACTCCACCAATGAGGCCATATGTTTAGTTACCTATTACCTTACAGTCCCCGGTGGTAACAGAACCTGTAGGGACGTGAACACTCCTTTGTGCCTTCTTACAGAAGTAAAATGACCCTCATCTAATGGAAATTTACAGACGCCACCGATTATAAGCCATTTTTTTCCCCCCAGCTAGTATTTGTGTTGGATGTTGAATTTTTCGACAGGAAACCTTGTGTATCATTTTCTGCAAGGATCTCAGTTTACGCTGCCTCCTAGAGATGCTGACGCCTGGTTTCACTGTTGTCCTCCGTCTGTAGAAGTAGGGCAGGGCGTCCTGCCAAGCCGTATAAACTAGCGTTCAGTGTCATAATGTGATACCACACCGCAGCGCAGCCACATTTTGTGCAGTCAAAGACTTTGGATCCGAGTTTCCTGAACCGGAGACGAGCGAGGGCCAGTATTACAATGCTGGTTGTACACGCCAAAGAGATGTGCATGGTATCTATTGTACTGTGTGCCAAGACCTGCCCATATCACACTATAGATAGAGACATACATACATACATACATACATACATACATACATACATACATTATATATATATCTCACACATTAAAACATCCAAAAGTAGGAAACCCACACCCTAAGAGAGACCCAGAATAAGAGCGGCTATGGGTTGCGTCACCATTTAATGTCTCCCTCTATCCCTAGAGCTTCTTGGAACATCGGAAGCAATCTCTAATAACTCTGTCGCGTTGGGTGAATTACTTGTTTCCAAGGTAACGCCAGTCGCATTCCTCTTTCTCCTCCAGATTAACATTATTAGTGTAGTTTAAAGCAATAATGTAGTTTACTGCAGTAGAAAGACTGTTTATAGTCTGTCATAAAAATATCCTTATTGTTTGTGCTCGTGTCATACATGTCTGTGCCGGGACCCAGGGGAAAATTATCTTAAAGGGGACCTGTCAAGTCAAAAAATCTGCTGTGTAATCGGAAGGCACCGTTTTTTAACGCAAGAAGAGCTGAACTCATTGTACATAGTGTCCCATCTGCAGGTAGCATGTTATAAAGCAGGAGGAGCTAAGCTGATTGCACGTAGTGTCCTATCTGCAGGCAGGAGGTGGTCAGCTCATTGCACTGTGTCTGCTCTGCAGACGGCATGTTATACAGCAGTATACACGGAGCAGATTGTACATGGTGTCCTATATGCAGACGGCGTGTTATAGAGCAGTATGCTCTGAGCAGATTGTACATGGTGTCCTATATGCAGACGGCATGTTATAGAGCAGTATGCACTGAGCAGATTGTACATGGTGTCCTATATGCAGACGGCGTGTTATAGAGCAGGAGGAGCAGAACGATAATGCAGTATCTCGGCAACATATCAGTATATATATTGATGGACCGTCCAGATGTTGGTGAAGTGTTTTCTGAAAGGGCTCACCAAAAACTTAACAAAAATTTAAAGGAAAATTGTATCCCTTTACATTCTAGTCACAGCACACCACCCATCTTACTCTCCTAATTACATTGAAATGGTCCTTTCATTTCATACGGCAAGTGCTGTACATTGCCAAATTATGTGCTGCTGTGTTTCTGGCTCGTAGTTCCCGTTGATATTTGTCTGGACATACGTAACTCCTCTATGTATGTACAGTTGTGTGCAGCAGGTACGCGCTGTAAGAGCTTACAATCTAATTAGATGCATTGAAAATCCAGAGCGGAAGGTAAAATCGCTGATATAAGGCAAATCCTACTGCACTGTTCTTCCTGCGCTCATGAAATTACAGAAGGTGAATGTCCACTTTTGATCACCCGGCGTAATTGTCTCTACTGGTAATTGACGATGGAACAACCATCTGTTCTTCTCTAATTAAGTAAAAGCAAACCTTTAACAGAGTTTTGATGGACAAGTATAGGAAGACATTGGAAAAAGATGCGTTGAAAGGCAAACGTGAGGCTACGTGATTTATTCGACAGTCCTGAAGATTATTTCAGGGGCTCTGCAGCCCTATGTAACTACTACTACTACTACTACTACTACTACTACTACTACTACTACTACTACTACTACTAATAATAATTCTTTATTTATATTCTTGCTTTGTGCAGCGCTCCGTAATCTGCGTGTGCTATATAAATAATGTCAAATCGGTCCCTGTCCCCAATGGGGCTCACAATCTAATCAACCGACCAGTATGTTTTGGAGTGTGGGAGGAAACCAGAGGACCCAGAGGAAACCCACGCAAACACGGAGAGAAACCTTAAAGGGATTGTGCTATGTCATAAACTTATGACCAATCTTGTAGAACCAGAATAAATGGAGTTGTATATGGGCACTGCTGCTAATGTAACGATTGGACTCGCGTATATAGCAGTGTATGTGCACGTTGCCTCCGTATCGGGCATCTATCTCACTCAAGTTTTTTTTTATATTTTTCCCTGCACCAATAACGTTTTAGTATTCTGCTAGCTTTGGGGTTTCTAAGGTAGTAGCACCTGTCATGTGACCTTCATTCAAAACGGCACTGCAGTAAAGCAACACATCATTGAAAAAAAACCTACCACAGCTTGTTGACCAGTCTTTGCTATAATTAAGGGCACCCAATATTTGGCAGTACCGTTTGTCTGTCATTTTACTATGTAACCAATAAAGGAAGTCATCGGGGGAGATTTCTTAATCGGTCTACGACAGAATTCTTGCATAGTTTGCGCTAAAAAAAACTGTCTGCGCCAGGGGTTTAGATAGTTTTCGGGTTTACCCACGACTAGCTTGATGAAAAAAGCGTGGCCTAAGAATAGGGGGCATGGCCTTGCGCCAAAAATACTGTGGACCCGACAGAATTTTGTTTTTACTTACTGGCGTAAAGTAAGCAAACTAATAGGAGGTGCAGAGTAGAACCTTATGACACTTCTTTTTTTTTTTTTTTTTTTTTTTTTTTTTAATAAATCTGCCCCATTATTTTTATTTTTTGGTGCTGGAATGTATTTTTCCTATCCTCATACAAAGCAGTACATCATTGGAGGCAAAGGAGTAAAAATACTAGAATGAAAGGGGAGTTTAGGGATTTCATTAGTGATCACCATAGTCTAGTAAATCAGATGGTGATTGGCCGTCTGATGATGGAACGTTGCTCAGGTGAGCACTGTGACTTGATTTTTATCGGACATATATGGGGGAGAGTTATCAGAAGTGTCTGAGGTAAAACTGTTCTAGTTGCCCATGGAAACCAATCAGAGCTCAGCTTTAATTTCATAAACTGCTGTGGGACAATGAAATCTGAGCTCTAATTGGTTGCCATGGACAACTAGAACAGTTTTGCTCTCATACACTTCTGATAAAGCCTTTCTGCAGCTCCATCTCATTTGATTGCATAGGATTTAGCTGTACTACCAGGCAGTCATATTGTAGTATGGTGGTGTGGTACAATGAAGAGGCAAAGTCCTGTACAACCCCCCTGAGCAGAAACGTTGCCACTATTGTCCTTGGAGTGTAATTGGTATAGCATCTCGGGCCCTTCATCTTGATTAGGGCTGCGGCCTCTTATGTACATATGTTTATTTTATATCTTCCATCATCTTTAGTCTGTAGAGGGGTCAATGTTGTCGTCACCAATCCCATAACTAGATGTAGGATGTCTGGGATGTGACACAAGTGCTTCACGACGAGTTGAGGTTCTGTCAGTGATCCACATAATGATTATTTCATGACAGTTTTTTTTAGCCCACAAAGCCCTCGTCACCCTCATTGCAGCAAAATAATCCATTAACTTCCTTATCGCATCGAAGTGATGGTTGGACTCTGGATCTTAATGAGTTAATGCAGAACAGCATTTTCAAGATTCAGTCATTGATATCATCTCCTAGAAGAACACAGTCATTAAGGTGCTATGGCACCTGGGCGCTATGCCACCCGCACCCTCCCGGTGGCCCCCATGCTGCCGTATACCCTCCCGGTGGCCCCCATGCTGCCGTATACCCTCCCGGTGGCCCCCATGCTGCCGTATACCCTCCCGGTGGCCCCCATGCTGCCGTATACCCTCCCGGTGGCCCCCATGCTGCCGTATACCCTCCCGGTGGCCCCCATGCTGCCGTATACCCTCCCGGTGGCCCCCATGCTGCCGTATACCCTCCCGGTGGCCCCCATGCTGCCGTATACCCTCCCGGTGGCCCCCATGCTGCCGTATACCCTCCCGGTGGCCCCCATGCTGCCGTATACCAGGAGCTGAGGACATGGTACATAGCATCCTATATGCAGGAAGCATGTAATAGAGCAGGAGGAGCTGAGCAGATCATACAGTGTCCTATCTGCAGGCAACATGTTGTAGAGCAGGAGGAGCTGAGGAGATGGTACATAGTGTCCTATCTGCAGGCAGCATGTTGTACAGGAGGAGGAGCTGAGGAGATGGTACATAGTGTCCTATCTGCAGGCAGCATGTTATAGAGCAGTGACCTTGGATATGTATATTAGAAATGCCTTCATGCAGTTGTTAGATCAGAAGATTAGCTTGGAGATATGTGACGTCTGTGGACCTTGCGCTGCTCGTGTCCTGGCTGTGCGTCTCCCTTGGTTATAATGCACGGGTGTCTGTGTGGTATTGGGGGAGGGTAGAGGAGTCGCTGGAGCTGCCAGGAGAGGACACAGACCAGTATAGACTTGTGCATTGTCTTCCAGTACAGTCATTATCCAAAACCTCTTCGGGGCTGTTTGCTAAATACATTTCGTTTCTTTCTCTGTTTCCACCCAAACACTGATACGAGGTTCCAGGTAAATGCAGGAAGATTGTGCTGTCTGTCATTTTAGTTTCTTCTTCAAGAACCTCCCAATACCTTTCAATACAGGCAGTCCCCGGGTTACGTACAAGATGGTTTGTTCTGAAGTTGAATTTGTATGTAAGTCGGAACTATTTATTTTATAACAAAGGATTATGAATAAAGCTTCATTACAGACACCTTGCATCTGATCATTGCAGCCTGGGACTAAAGTAACATCCAGAGGTCACAGTGGGCAGAGGGGTTGTCTGTAAGTCGGGTGCCCTTAAGTAGGGGACCTCCTGTACATGGAACATATCTTAAAGGGGTTGTCCAACTATAATGAAAGTTAAGAAGCTAGGCTGGGGAGGGCTCTTTTTAAAAAATAAAGCTTTATTCCCCTTCAACGGCTCTTCCGGTGTCCCGCGCCGTGGACTGTTTGCCGACACAGACACGACAACTTAGCTCCCACAACTTCCGGACGCCTAAACATGTTTACATTAATCCGGTTGTTCGCATGTTGGTCAGATTTTGGTGTCATCAATCATGGTAAGGGTACAATCACACGCGGTATGCCTGCCGTGTGCTGGAGAGGAGGAGGGGGCGTGCTCTATCTTTTTGTGGTGTACGGCGCAGATCGGTGCCACACATGTCATTGCCTATGTCTATGGGGACATATAAATTTGCGCCCGCATGAACGTCCCCATGAACAGCCGTATAAATGAGCCCTTATGTAATCCGAGTCCTTATTGCCACAACATGGCAATGTTGGGTGCAGCCAGTTATCTTGCAGACAGGCAAAGGCCTGGGAGGAGAGGACTATTCACCAAGAGAGATTTTTTTTTTTTAATTCAATTTCTCACTTTTAATTGTAATAAAATCCTGAGTAACGGAGATGAGGAACGGAGTGCACTTTTGAGCTGCCTCCCATTGGTTTCATATCTCGGCCACAGATGAGTTTCCTCTTCATTTGCTATGCATTGTTCTGCTGTGGAGCATATTTCTGTTTATGAATGTGATAAATTCTGGTTTTGCTGTGATCGCTCACGCTGGGATGAGCGCTCCACTTATCCCTCGCTGCTTGTAGCTTCTGCTGAGCCGTCTTCTCCCTTCTGGGGCTGCTGTCAGGTTTACGACCTGCGGCTGATTTTTCGACTTCTTACAGATTGCAAAAACTTTTTTCTTCCCCCGCCCTCCTCCGATATAACTTCAACCTTGACTGATTTGTACGGTTCAGACGGTGCGAGAGTTTCGGGCCGCTGTTGGATAGCCGATGTCACCGATAAGGTCATGTGTGAAATAAGAACCGTCTGAGAGCTGAGCCGCATCCATAATGGTGTCATGTTCTGCAGTATTTATTCCGCCGGTGTTAGGCGGGTCAGTCACTCCTTCCACAGAGCGCGTGACATTGATTCTGGGAGCAGCAGATAAATCAGCGCCGAGCTGTGAGATCATTACATGTGGTATCACACATTGCGCCAAGATGCTTGTTAGTCAGTAACACTTCATTACACCCCAAATCACACCCTTCCCCCCCGATCATCTGTAATGCAAAATACTGCCATAATATCGGGGTGTTTGACCCCTGGAAAGAGAACCTAAGGCTAAGTTCGGATGTCTGGAAGGATCCGTCAATAACAAAGTATCCTGATGCCTTTTCCAATATACTTTCTGTATCAATTCCTCACTATTTTCTAGATCTCTGCTTGCTGTCATTCTGCAGAATCATCATTGTTTAGTTCTTGCGGATAAAAGCAGGTCCCTGGTCATGTGATGTCACACAGGTGACATCACATGACCAGGGATATAATGAGCCGTGTACCTGTGTGACATCACATGACCAGGGATATAATGAGCCGTGCACCTGTGTGACATCACATGACCAGGGATATAATGAGCCGTGCACCTGTGTGACATCGCATGACTAGGGATATAATCAGCAGTGCACCTGTGTGACATATGACCAGGGATATAACGAGCTGTGCACCTGTGTGACATCACATGACCAGGGACCATTTTTATCCTTAGGAAGTAAACAATGAAGCTTCCTATAGAATAACAGCAAGCTGAGATCAAGAAAATGGCAAAGAATTGATACAAAAAGTATATTGGAAAATTGTTTACCTTTTACCTTTCGGCAAATACTTATTTTTTGTGTAAAGTGGGCGACTCCTTTAACGAATCCATTTAAACCGGATACCTTGCTCTCTGTGTCAGTTTCTGTTTTTCATTATTTTGTTTATTCTTCTTCCTCGGACACAATCGGAGAATGATTAGCATGAAAAGAATGATGGATCCCCCAATGGTGCAAACTGTTTTATCTGGATGACGGATGGTCTTGACTTTTATCAATGTTAAAAATAGGATGGAAAGGAGTTTTCTAGTGGCCATCGGTTACATCCGTGTAGAGAAAATGCAGCAGTTTGTCTATCTACCCGTTTAAAGAACGGAAGAGGTGAAAAATCTTTAAGGCCCCTTTTACATGAAAATATGAAAACCGCTGTATGCTACCCATGCCTTACTGGGTAGCCTTCGGCCACGTTTACATGATCGCTTTGTCCACAGTACCATAAGTGAGACGTAGAAAATATATAGAGCATGACCTATTTTTTTCCAGTATTTCCGTTCTGTGTTCCCCATAGATGTCTATGGGAATGTATTATATACGCGCTGTATACAGTTCTGCACGGTATACTGCCTTATATAAGTGCAGTATGCAGAGAGACCAGAACCAATGAGAGGTCAATTCTCGTCCCGCCAATAGTCTGCCATCATTTACCAGCTCACCGTATATTATACAGACATTGGGGCAGATTTATTTACCCGGTCCCGTCGCGATCCAGCACCGCGTTCTCTGTGGAGGATTCGGGTCTTCCGGCGATTCACTAAGGTAGTTCCCCCGATGTCCACCAGGTGCGCTGAATCGGAGTTCACTGAAGTTCACCGTCCTATCCTGGGTGCAGGTAAGCGCGTGTCAAGCGACACTTTTTTTTAATTTTTTTTTAAATACGGCGGTTTTTCCGAATCCATCAGGTTTTTTTACGACCACGCCCCCTGATTTCCGTTGCGTGTATGTCGGCGCCGTTGCGCCACAATCCGCTCGTGTGCGCAAAAAACCCGGGGCAATTTAGGGAAAATCATCGCAAATCGGAAATATTCGGGTAACGCGACGGAAAACCGTGAATCGGGCCCTTAGTAAATGACCCCCACTGTCTTCTGTATAAACATATCAGTTTTGGATAATAATGTTGACTAAAAGGAATAAGATTATGTATCATTGCATTGTGCTGTACCTCTGTTATTCCTCCTGGAAAATAACTCTGCAAATAACTGGAAAAAAAGACCCCGATCTCTGCACAGAATAGGTTCTGCTTTAATAAACTGGAAGGAGACGGCTCTGTGCACCCCATGTGCGGGACCGTGTAGGGAAAGCTGGGTGAGGAGCAGTATGGCCGCCTGGTACCTGTTCTTGTAGTAATATTGTATTGTAATGTAATTCTTACCAGTTGTGTTTGTGTATAAGAGCCTCTCATTGATCACCAATGTCTTTTTCAGATTGGGAAGAGGAGCAGGTCAGCAGTCCGTGCATTCTCCGGCTCATCTATCAAGGACGCTTTCTCCATGGCAATGTGACTTTAGGAGGTAACGGGACATGTTCTTTCTTTTTTATCCCCTTTTAAAGCTTCATTAAAAGTTACTCTGCCCGAGTCTTGGGTCCATTGTGCAGCTTGAGGTCATAATGGCTGTTCAGAGGAGGATTCAGTGCGGTGCCCCCTACTGGGTGTGACGGAGCACGGCATACACTGAGCCCTATAAGATGTATGGGACGCGCAGCTTACACTCTCTAGCATAGATGTGTTAAGGTTTTCTAGAGGAGTAGATGCTCCGTGCAATGATGACCTTCTCCATTAAGTAGGTGTCCACTTGTTTTGCGGTGTTGGAGGTATACAGTACAAAGGCTTCTGCTCTGCGTCAGATGATGAAAACCATTCATTGTGATATTACCCAGGGTAATCGGCATCTCCCTCCACCCGCACAGCTTACTGCAGATTCTCATGGTGCAATGCTGCCATCTTGTGGCCTCATAGCTAATGGCAATCTAACATTTTGTTACAAAACTCTAAATATAAATAGTTAAATTAAGGGCAGCCTCCTCCCCAAGCATGTTGGCAGCATGCACTATAGTTGCAAAATATTATTTTTTATGTTTCTCCATTTTGTGTTTTTTGAGAAGTTCCCATTCTAATCTGTATGCTAATGAGAATGTTGGTGCATCCCAGTTATGTGCCCGGTACCTGGAGCACTGCTGTTCTTGCCTGAATCACGTCCCTCTCCATCTGATAAGCAGGAGATTTGCCTTGTGAGTAAGATGGGGTGGTACTAGAAGAAGAGGGAAGTGGTTTAAGAAGGAATAGCTGTGCTCTGGGTGCTGAGGACACACCCTGGGTGCACCATCTGTCTCATTAGCATACAGATTACAATGGGAATTTCTCATTATGTGACTGACCTGTTAGTTGTCTTATATCAGCCTGATGCCCTTCTGGCCTGGCATCCAAGTCTCTTGGGCTTTAGCACATGGACACCATGTCTAGGGGAGGCTGCTCGTGGTTACGGTGGATTACATATGCTAGTGTAAAGCTACATGCACACATATATTGTTTTTGAGGAACATGGGAAAGTGGCATAATCCGCTAAAAAAGTCCACTGCCAATTGGGAATATTCTTTACCTGAAGAGGTTAACCAAGCTCTCCAATGTTTAGGTCAGTAGTGTGTGTTATATTAACATATTGTGCAAAAGGGGCTCCAGGCTCCATTAACACCTATGGAGCTTGGAGCCCCTCAGGCTCATTTTCATACAGTCATTCATCTTGGTGGTAGATGCCCTTTAAAGAGTTAAAATATGCTGGCAGTATGAACTGTGATTTCCAGCATACCTAGGGGCGTAACTTCCCAGGGTGCGGCTGCAGTCGGGCACAAGAGGCATGGTTGGGGGGAGGGGGGGCATATGGTGTTCCTTTCTTTTATGAGAAGACTAGTAATATAAACAATACATTATAATGGGGGGTGATGCCTGGAGCACATTTTGCGCTGTGGCAGCTTCAAGTTATGCTCCTTAACATATCGTTATTATTTCTGCTTCTTATGCCATTTCTAAGAAATTCCCATTTTAATCCCTATGCTAATGGGACAAGTGTGGCACACCTGGAGCACGTCCTCAACATCTGGAGCATTCCTATTCCTGCCTGACCACAACCTCTCCATCAGATAAGCAGCAGATTTGTCTTGTGAGACTCGTGTGGCCACCTGATTTAGGCAGGAATAGCAGTGTTACGGGTGCTGAGGACACACCCGAGTGCACCAACTACCTCATTACCTTACGGATTAATCTGTGAGTATCTTGGAAATTACTTAGTGGACTTAAATAATAACACGCATGTTAGAACTGGCAGAGCTTTTCACACTGCCAGCGGATAATAGCGCTTGGTGGAGGTGGTAGACCCCCTTTAAGGTTCAGTACAGCCCCTTGGGCTCTTTCTTGTTTCTCACAGTGTTTGTCACACAATAGTGATACAATATCTTGTGGGAACAAATGATTTGTTCATCCTTTAGGTCCAGGTTATCAGGTTTTGTATTATCTGTTTTTATTCTAATAATTGATTTCTTTTATTCTTGCTGTTATTATATGATATAATCTTCCAATAGTTCAATCCCTTGTTTTGTGTTTCCTTTGTTCTCGCAGCATTAAAACTTCCACTTGGAAAGACAACAGTGATGCACTTGGTGGCCAGAGAGACATTGCCAGAGCCAAATTCTCAAGGTAGGTGACTCCTCAGTGGATGTATATTCCTGGTCTACAAGACATTTCTGCATCTACTGTACCAGATTGTGTCAGAAGAAACCATTGATCCCCCTTCAGGTTGTAGACTGAGATTACCAGAGTCCTGTGTACTTCTTCCTCATTCTGTATGATGATGCATATGATTTGGGTTGCTGGGTTTATTCCCTCTGGAGTCCAGACTAAACCCTTCCTTTAGAAGCTACACATATCAGTTCAGACTAAGCCGGTGCTGCCCGTAGGTGCTGCCCATGGGTGTGTATTGCAAACTACCTACATGGTGAAAAAGTCATAATTTTGTCAAGGAGTAGGTTGGACACTCTAAAATTCATGGCCCCAGTGGTAGAGGTAGACATTATTCAGGCCCTGGCACTTCTTACCTGTGTAAATCTTGGCATAATCTCCTGCACCGTGGAGCGACACAGACCCTGTGCCCCCAGATTCCAGGTTTGCATTATAGGCTAGGGTTACCATATATCTTAGTAACTCCAGGTATGCGATGAGAAGCGGAGCCAGGAGATCGTCAGATTGTAAATGAGAGCAATAATTCTTAGCACGGCCTGGCACTCCTGTGATGGGACAATGGCTGCTCTATGATACAACACTAGGCTATTGTCTGGATATCTCATGTATCACATGCTGGAAGCTAGGATCTCCCTAACAAAGGCCGGATCACATCGCAGGACGTGGGGGGGAGCCTAGAGGGGGACTTTCAGGCTGCCTTCTATAATAATAGGACATTATTTGCCATCAAACACAGGCTGGCGCATTGTGGGACCACCATTGTCACATGCCGGCATTAGCGGGAATGAGCATCACTGCCCTGTAAGTGGCTGCTCAGTGCCAGGAAATGGGCCAGATTATGACATTTAGTGTCTTTGAAGCCAAATTTAGAAGTGTTTTCTTCTAAAAACTGTGCCACTCCCATACAGTACATGAAGTACAGGTAAGGCTCATTCATTCAGCTAAGCTGAGCTGCAGTACCAGACACGATACATTAGTAGGTTGGGGCGAATCTGGGGCCAGGGTGAGAAAAACATGAGGCATTTCCTTATGGCAAAGGTTAAAAGCCCTTATATAACAGAACTGTAGGAGCCTTCTCTGTAATTGGGACGTCCTAAATATCCAGGACGAAAGACCAAAACGGAGGCAAGGACTTCTATCTCTGGAGATGCGATAATATGAGGACATGGCGTGAACGCTCCTCCGCAGTGAGCGCTTCATGTATCCGCAATTACCAGCTGAAAGGTCAATGTCTGACTGCGGGAGGCGCTCATCTGCATCTGGCTAAGGCTGACATTATGACGGGGCTGCCGGCCACATGGAGAGACACTCGAAGTATGGAAATGTCATGTACCATAAGCAAAATGGTCATTACTAGTATAGAGAACCCACAATATCAGTGAAGGGGGGGTCCCTAACCACACTAGGCACAACTACCCCCAACATATAGTTGTATACTGCTGTCCTGAATTGTTGTCCTGAAAAGAGCCCATACAGGGCAGGTCCATGGGGGAGCATAGGGATAGGTCAAGAGCTCATCATTTCTTTTGGATCTGAGATGTTAAATGTCCAGAGAGAACTGATTCTTACTCATGACATATATAGGGGATAGAGGAAAGCCTGGGATCTGCACAGTGAGCAAACTGCAGTCCTCAGACATTGTATAGTGGCCGAGCAGGGTATTGCAGCTTTGCTGAGCTTCTGAGAGCAATGGAGGTGACGTCATTAGTCTGAGAAGGGGAAGCCCTGTGACAGCCGACTGCTGCGAGAACCACTTGATGGACCCCCCCCCCACACATCTGATAATGATCTTATGGTAAAAGTGGAATACCCCTTTAAGAAGGAGGTAACAGCATGTAACTGACCACATCCATACAGATAGGTCCGGGCCAGTGTGTCTATCACCGGAGCGTGTCCTCCTCCCGGCCTCTAGCCATCGCTCTTTACTATACATGAATCTCGTTTTCTGCTTCATTATCTCTCATTTATTTGATTACTTCCAATATTTAATATTCTGGGGTTTTTTTATATTTAAAATTTGCGACGGATAAGTAAGTTGACATTTTGCCAGCATTGAATTACTGGCATGAATCGCTGCGAGTAGCGTCTAATTTACTCGCTGAACTTTAACAAGGCATTTCACTAAAGGGCAGCCCCTTCACTGAGCGGTGACAGGGTGCAGGCATAGTCAAAATAGGCTGTCACATCCAGAGGCCGCGGCGCCATTCTCAGGGGTCCAGCAAATCTTTATTTACTGGATCACAACAGACGGGGTGGGGGCGATGTCCTGGTCCTTTTATTTAGGGAAATGGAACATACAGCAGTTCCTAATACGCATCACCACTCAATAGATGTGTTATAAATACTTGTATTTGACACAAAAATATGTCACAGCCAATGACTGGTGATCTATAACATTTTTACATCTGATTGCTTATAACATTGATTTTTTTTTGAGGGGGGCGGGGGGGCAGGGGAGTGCTGGTGCCCCTTACATAGATATGAGCGGGAGTATTTTCTCCTGTGTCCTATGTCAGGAGGCATCTGAGTACTCACACAAAGATTGCTGTAATTGGTTTACCTGTGTCCTGAGATGATACTCCAATAAATTGTGTTTTTTTTTTTTAAATTTAACATGTAGCTGAACATTTAACAAATTTGTATAACTAATTAGTGGAGATGATGATAAATTATGTAATATACTTTATTAAAGGAAACCTACCATTTGATTTGATGCATTATGAAGCAAACATACCTTGAGGATGCTGTAGCTACACTGATGCAGGATCATATCTTGTGTGATCCCTGTGCTGAGTGGTTTTGCTGAAAAAACAATTATAACGTTCATGACCTTGGGAAAGCTGGATTGCATGCTGCTTGTAGTTCATAGACACATTACACGGAGCCAGACAGGACTAATCAGCCCAAGCTGGATGACCCACAGCAGCTTGGGGATTGATTACTTCTGCCTGTCAGACACAACAGTGATTGCAACATTCTCTCGAGCAGTACATAACTAATGTAAGAGGAAAAGCACCGAGCCAGGAAAAGAAGCAACAGAGCTTCATTATAATAATTTTATAATTGTTTTTTCGGCAAAACCCCTCAGCTCAGGGATTAAACAAGGTATGTTTCTGCATCAGTGTAGTTACAGCATTCTCAAGGTATGTTTGCTTCATAATGCATGAAATCAAATGGTAGCTATATTGACAGTGTGGGACCAATGGTAGGGTGGCGTTTCATGAATGAAGGTTCTTAGAAGGTTCACACCAAGGCAGGACCTGTAGAGGCGTTTGTGTAAAGGACTGCTCGAGGTGAGTCAAGGGCTTAGTACCCTGATTGAAACACCAATCAAGGACTCTCGCCATATGTGCTGCATTGTAGTAGTTCCGGAAGTGAGGGAGTCCCAGTCCACCCGATCTCTTGGGCCTGAACAATGTTGAACGACTAATTCTCGCTGGCTTGTCCGCCGAAAAAAAAAAGTTCCACATTTATAGCTTAGATAAATCTGGCGGAAGGTTAATTCCAAGATACTTGATGCTATCCACAGCCCATTTGAAACCAAAGAAGGCTTGGAGCGTCTCTTTCAGGGAAGCGGGTAAAGACATGTTAAGCCCAATTAATTCAAGAGTTAGAAAGTGACGAAAAAAGGTGCATCTCTCACATGAGGGTTGGGTAAGGAGACCTGTGAGAATATTACCTTTCATGAATCAGCTCTCTTGGTGGATGAGACTTTCCAGGGATTGTCTATTAAGAGTTGATTCATTAGACACTTTATCAGGCGCCTTTATCTCTCAGCTGTTAGTGGATACAAGACATAAAGCTGATTTACAGAAACAGTTTAAATAGCCATGAAAGGCAGGGGAAAAAGAAGGTCACAGTAAGAAAACTTTATTTACTTTATTAAAAATAACAGTTTTGGAGGATCTAAAGCCAAAAGTCACATCTGTCTGTTGTCTTAATGAGTGAGGTGCTAAGGAGCTCGGGTGTAAGGCAGTTCCGCCAGTTTATTTGGCACAGATTGGACCCATTGCATTACATGTTGGTTTAACCCCAGCAGTGACTATTTCCCCCTTTTTTTCCATCAGGTCAGAGAAACCGCGAGAAGACCGGCGAGAGCAATTGCTGCGTAATCCTGTAGATGACGAGGCGCCGGCCACGTGCGATGTAATATAGTCTTTGTCTATCATGCTGCTGGAATAGAGGAGACCCATTGCTTCAGAGAACCTTAGATCAAACACCCTGTCATAATCTCCACAGAAGTGATATATTACATGGACACTCATAGAGACCTGAGGACATTCTCATACCGATCTTAAGTTTTATTTTTGTTTATCTTGCAGAGTAACTTTGTAGTATGTTATATATAGTATATCCATTTCTAACGCATTCAGTCTCCAGGGGGTTATACAAAAGAAAAACAAAAAAAAGTCAATCTGTTCTCTTCTACAACAATACTCCATACTTGGTGCAGCATAAAAAAAAAAATACCAGATCGCAGATTGCACGGACATCCAACCTCAACAACAGATCATAGCTGTAGCCATATACTTGATACAACAACCTACAAGACGACTTCTACACTGGAAAACCAAGACGTATTCGAGAAGCGACCAGGAGGGACAAATTGCGAGGAACAAAGCTAAAATGTGCCTGTAATCCGGAAAGCACTCTGCAGAGGGCGCTGGAGAGTCATTGTCAATGTACTATTGGTGCACTCTTCTCTCGAGCATACCGTTGCATGCACGCTCATACCAAGCATCCGAGAAGGAGTGCCTTTCCTAGCCTTAATATGGGGAGGGTTAATTATTTTATTTTTTTTTCCTGTAGTCCATAAGCCTTTGTTATTATCCGTGCAGAGATATTAGCAGACGTCATTTATTAACCAACTTGTGTTTTTAATATCAAACGTTGATGTTTTCAGTGAGAAAAAAACAAACAAAATACTCATCCGTAACCTGCTGTCCAAATCTGACACGCAATTGGCAAGCGGCTCTCCCTCTCCGAAGACGACCGATCTCAGCCGTGCTACTCGTTTTTTGGTTTATTTTTGATCACGTAACCTGCATTTATACTAGTGCTTGCGAGGGTATTAAGATTCCGACGAGTAAATTAAAAAAGGAAAAAAAAAAACTAAGACGCGCCATTTTGTCATTTCACACGGATAATTTGCTCTAACGAATTTGCACAGCACTAAAGGAAAAAAAAAGCATGAAGCTGATATTTCATTTTGAAAAAAAAAACTAAACAAAAAGACTGTAAAGATATATAAACGTTTTTTTTATTATTTTTTTTTCCACTAGGGAGGAAATTAAAAAAAAAAAAAGTGTCTTCCTGGTTGAAATTTACAGATACGTGTAGGATATATTTAATTAAATAATGATAATAAAAAAATTATAAAATGCATTATTATAGGATCTAATCATAGATTGGCATATAGTGTCATAGGACTATATAACTAGACATTGGGTTTTTTTTTGCCTTTGGGAGACACAATGACAGGTCGACCCCTGATTCTCCCAAACCACAGACTCAAAAAAAATAAATAAATAAAAAAATCCACGTAATAATTTCTTGTCCCGCCCCTCCAGACCCCTCCTCCGCTAATAGACGGCATCAGATGATTTCCCTCATTCTGTTACCTTTGACTCGATGCTTTCTACGCATCCAATTTATTCATTCTGACCCCAATTTGTAAAGAGCGAAAATAAAATAAGACAAAAACATAACACTTGTATATAGCACTAAAAAAAATATTTTTTTTTTTGTTCCTTCCTGCAACCTGTACTGATATATAGAATATTCTGTAACTAAATAAAATAATATCGTAGTGCAATTTTTTTCTGTTGGTTGTCTGGTGGTTCTGATTGGGACTGTAATTGCTTTGAAATTTTTTGATAAAAACTGGAAAAATTATATGAAAATTTAAATCAATGCAAATTTATTATTATTATTTTTTTTTTGGTTTCTGCAAATTAATCCCACTGATTACTTTTGTAATCCCATTGATAGTGAATTGTATGAGATTTTCCTGTATAGCTATATAATAAAGTAAATTGTCACAATGTTGGGACGTCTCGTTTTGACTTCTGGGCGTATGTAGAAATGTTATCATTTGAATAAACTGAGGGTTTTTTTTTTTTTTTTGGGTGATATTATGCCAAACACTCTCAGGAGATTTTCCAGGATTCCTGAAAAAACCCTTTTAGGTGTTATTTTCAATACAGAGGAGATAACTGCATAAATTTTCTTCCTGTTTTAGGGATTTTTCTTTCCTGACAGCTTGGACAAAGTCATACATACCCGCATAATGCTTAAAAAGGTGGAAAAAAGGAAGGAATACATACTAGGGACGTTCCTTATAGACCCACTTTTATTAATCCCCTTACTAGGGGGCCTTAGGTTAGGCAGATGATGAAACCAGTCGGTCTAGCCGAAGTTCTGCATGGGTCCCCCTGTGCAGGGAAGGGCAGTGACCCAGTCATATTAATGAGTAACGATCCGGGTATTACGTACCTGGGGAGGGAGGGGGCACCCTTGTTCTCCCGCCAGATTTCAGGGTGCCGTCTTCACTGCTGGGCACCCGAGGTGCTAATGAAGGTCCCTGGGTCTGTCCTGTGCATTCCCTGCTTGATCCAGCCCCTGGCAGGACTGAGCAGTCCGTCTGTCAGCCTATGCATGGTTATTGCAGTGCATTAGTATGAACAAGTGCTCAGATAATCACTTGTTCAGATCACATTACAGTACTAATAAAAAAGAAAGTGGAAAAAAGACACAAACCTAAAATAATAAATAAATGAATTAAAATTCCCCAAAACCCCCCAGTACAGATAATAATTCTTTATTTATATAGCGCACACAGATTACGCAGCGCTGCACAAAGCATGAGAAATCAGTCCCTGTCCCCATGGGGCTCACAATCTAAACAACCTAACAGTATGTTTTGGAGTGTGGGAGGAAACCGGAGTACCCGGAGGAAACCCACGCAAACACGGAGAGAACATACAAACTCTTTGCAGATGTTGACCCGGAGATGAAACAATATATAATAAAAAAAAGTGTAAAAAAAAGTTTAAAACCTCGCAACAGGAAAATGTGTAAATTGAGGCGCATAGTGAAAGGTGAAAAAACAAAGCCCACAAGAATATTACACAAAAGCGTTTTCTTGTCAATATAAAGTACCGTCACAAGGAAGAACACTTTGTTATACAGAAAATAAGCCCCTATTCCGCTCTGTACAAGGAAAAAATTAAGTTCTGAACTTTTGCAGGACCAAAAAAATAGAAATTTAAAAAGTCCATTGGCAGCAAGGAGTTAATTTCCCCCTATACTCCTTGATTAAAAAGTTTACAAAATGGAGTGAGAGGTAAGTGTCCTGTCTGGTAAGTAACAAGACATTATACCTGCCATGTCCTGATTTCTTGCTTTGGTAGCTCTTCCCCAGTAATTATTAGCGCGCTCTCTCTCTCTCTGTACGTCTGTGTGTGACAAGATAAAGGGCATCAATCTCTTTGTTATGAGGGAAATTGGAAGGTGTCGTAGACATCATAAAATCCGCCGCTCTAGAAATTGCTTCTTCCACAGAGGCCGCCTGATCGCACTACTGCCGAGCTGCCGGAGATGTCAGGGAGATGGATCGGTAAAGCAATCCACACCGGGTTTATCTGTAGTGGGTCTCCTGGCACGCGCAGCGCTACGATAAGAGACACAAATGTCCTCACTAGTTCCTCTCATATCTTCTGTTTCTCCAATGTACAGAATAAAGTGTTCAGAGTTTTTCTGTGGAAAACTTTGATGCAGTTTAATTATTGATTGACAGGTATTTCTATCTAAAAAATTGTAATGGGGTTTGTTAAAAATATGTAGCTTTAGTTTTGTAATTTGTAGAACTACCACATTACATTTAATACGAGTCCATAGATCTATTCACACTATGGGGGAGATGTATCGTAAGTTTCTTAGAGCAGAACTGTTCTAGTTGCCCATGGCAACCAATCAGGGCTCAGCTTTCATTTTCCCACAGCTGTTTATAAATTTAAAGCTGAGCTCTGATTTGTAGTTGCCCATGGAAACCACAGTTTTACCTCAGAAACTTGATGATAAATCCCCCCTTATGTGTATAAGCTGACCTCCCAATAAGCACCCACAAAGTTGCACATAGGTCTATTATCAAATATAACAGACCAGATTTTTGCCTATATATAATCTTGCCCCTGCCTGACGCGTTTCTGCATCAGTCCTAACTACTGATGCGTCGTCAGAGGCACAATGGAGTTAATCCTAGGCGTACACCATACAGCAGAGGCTGTGACTGTCACGAAGTACGTTGGTACGACGTCACAGCTGTCTGCCTGCATATCTGACACTGTTGTGACTGTGCGCTCACACCGGCTATTTCTCTATAAAGCCACACCTCTTCAGGGCGTTACCGTCACAGGCCCTCCAATCATAGGGGTCACTGCTCCTAGTGACACGTAGAGGGGTTCACCTCTCTACAACCAATCAGACCGCTCCCAGATGTCACATAAACAAATAGGCATTGTGCCGAGGATTGTGTTGTGGTATATCAACTGGGAGGACCAGATAGGCATGCGATTACAGGTAAAGGGAGGACGGAGAAAATCATAACGCATAAAGTAAAGTGTAAATTTGGACACCTGTCATCAGGTCTGTGTCACTAGTCCTGTCACTACTACCTGTTGGAGCAGCTCACAAGGATCCCATCCCAGCCTTTATCTAGTTATTTCATACATTAATCATTGTAAAAAATCATCATTTCTGTATTATGTAAATGAGGCTGGTCACATGGTCAGAGGCAGTGATGTCACCCCCTGTTCCCCCTCCCCTCTCCTCCCCCTGCACATGTCTGTGTGTAATGTATAGTACAGCATTGCTAGTGTGAGTGCTGTATCTGCTGACATGCTGCATCCTCCTAATACACAGAGACACAGACATCAGCTACACAATTGCCTGACATGTTCTGCTATAACATTGCTGCATCCTGGAGCTGTTGTATCTCTCCTATACACACACACACACACACACATGCACACACAGGCTGCAGGGGGCGTGGCCACCAGCACCAGGAAGCACATCATTATACAGCCTCACATCATTATACAGGCTGTCAGTCATGCACTGGGGGTGTGGCTGTGCCTCCCACTCATGAATAGAGTGGACAGCTTGAATATGCTAATGCTTCATTGGACATTTCACAGGTCATTTGCATACAGCTTTAGGACCTCATTGCTTAGGTTTACAGGCATGTAGAGGGACAATGAAGGGATAGAGGCAATGCTTCTCTTTAACCTGTAGTTTGCAGATGATATCACCCCGGATAATGAAGGGTGAACGTGAGAATAAAGCTATAGATGTATACGAGGGATTAGACAATGGCTATAACTTATCCTGAGACCCCCGGTGTCAGAGCCTGTTAGCACATATGTGGAACAGGAGCAAAGTCGCCTTGTAGAAAGCATGCACAATTTATGGAGTCATTAAAGCCTTGCGGACTTTCAGTGGCCATCACACATATCCAAGGAGAATCCCTCTGGGTGACAAGACAATCAAAATCACCCCTTCTTTTTGGTTCTGTAACTAGCTCAATGCCCTTAAATTTCATACACATTGGGGCTCATTTACTTACCCGGTCCATTCGCGATCCCACAGCGCGTTGCCTGACGTTGATTCGGGAATCCGAATCCGTCTGGTTTTCCAACGGCCACGCCCCCGATTTCTGTCGCATGAAACCCGGCGCCGATGCGCCACAATCCAATCGCGTGCGCCAAAATCCCGGGGCAATTCGTCGCAAATCGGAAATATTCGGGAAACCCGGCGAAAATACGCGATTCAGACCCTTAGTAAATGAGCTCCACTGGGTTTCTGTGATGTTTCTTTCGTGTCATTTCTCTTTTCCACATCTCCGACATGTTCCCTAATGCGTATGTGAAACTCCATTATTGTTTTTCCCACGTATTTGGATGAACAGGTACCTTTCATCAGGTATATACAACTGATAAACTTTTGGTTCCTGTACGTATACCCTGTGCGAGTTACACTATATTTATGTGTTATATTCTTCTCTGTCCTTCCTTACCTGTAATCGCATGTCTGGTTCTCTGAGTTGATACATCCTCAGAACAATGCCAATTTGATTATGTGACCCCTGTAAGCAGTCCGATGGGTTGTTGAAAGGTTTGCCCCTCTACCTGTTACTAGGAATAGTAGTAGGAGTGATTGGAGGACCGCCCTGAAGAGGTGTGGCTTTATAGAGAAATAGCCTGCGTTTGTCCGCAACACTGCCGGATATGCAGGCAGACAGCTGTGACGTCGTACCAACGTACCCTGTGACAGACACAGCGTCTGCTCAATGTTGTTTGCCTAAGATTAACTCCATTGTGCCTCGGATGACACATCAGTAGTAAGGACTGATGCAGAAACCCGTTGGGCAGGGAAAAGAATATATATAGGCAGAAATCTGGTCTGTTATATCTGATAATAGACCTATGTGCAAATTTGTGAGAGTTTAAGGTGTCACTATTGGGAGGTCAACTTATGCCCCGGTGACTTCACCTTTTTTGTTCGTACTGCAATCCTCCGATATTTTTTGTGGCATTCATGCAATCACTATGCCACTTGGATTGGCACTTTGAAAACCTGAAATAAGATGTTATGGCCATTCTTTTTATCCCGTTTTAACATCCAGTTTAATAAAGATTGTTGCTAATTTTAACGTTCTAATCGGGAAGAGTCTTTCAATTAGAGCTACAGGTAAGCTGTAATCTTGTAACGATTATGGCTTTTGGATGTAAGAAGGAAAAAAAAATATTTGCACCACCTTAAAAGGAACCTGTCATCATAAATTGACCTAATAAACCACTACCAGTATGTCGCTCAGGAGCTGAACACATTGCATATCATTCTTTCATGACCCAGTGCGGTGGCATTATTCAGAAAATCTACTTTGAAGTGAGATGTAAATTGGTTGGACAACATCAAGGAGGTGGAGATTTTATTACTGAAGTCAAGCTCTCTCTTCCTCAGAAAACCCCCTTCACTGTAATTGATGGTCCTGAATCCAGAGACATCACTAATCAGATCTCCTGAAGTTGGATGCATTGGGGCTCAATTACTAAGGGTCACACAATTTTGTTGGACTGTGCACCGTTTTCGGGATTTGCACAGCTTGGACAGGTATTTAATAAGTGTGTGCGCTGGGATTGTGTCGCACACGATCCCTTTGTGGCGCAGCTGCGTTGGTTTCCATGTGACACAAATTTGGGGGCCGTGCCATCGTGCGATCAAACTGATTCGGACTGAGCGTGGGATTTAACTTTCAAATTGTGTTGCAAGTCCTAGCACTTACTGTACATGCACCAGGAAGAAGAAGGTGAACTCTGTCGGATCTGAGCGGAGAAGCGACACATGCAGGATATCGGGTGTACGATCTTAGTGTCGCAGTGCATTATAGTCAGACAATATACTTTATGTAAACTCAGGTGACTAGATAAGTAAATGTGCCCCATTATGTCAATCACAGAGGAGGCGGCATTCAGAGTTACTCTCCACCTCTGTAACTTTATACAACCAATTTACATCTCACTTCAGAGTTGATTTTCTGGATGATTCCACCGCACTGGGTCATAAGAGACAACTACTAGAAGGTGTTACACTGCCTGACAATATACTAGTAGTGGTTTATTAGATCAATTATCCCTTTAAATACAAAAACCCTCAATGATCAAAGCCTGAATGATCAAAACTGGTGTAACACTCCGCACTTACCCCATACCAGATTACACCAGGGTATAGTCTGGGCTTGGGGTATATTATGGCCAGGAAATGAACTCAGGATTCAGTTAAATTCCGGTTTCTGAGCGTTTGGGGCAGACATTGCAACAATGCCTAATTGACACACATTTAGCAATTTTGTACAACCTGATGTGACTGAGGGAGCTGGATCCCTTTAGAACAACAACATGTATCTAGCATTCCGGAGGGACCAGGAAGCAGTGTAAAACACACCCCCCCCCCAACCACCTGGAATTCGGCACGGCAGTCCTGGATTGCCAGCTCTGTCCTGGTCAGTGGGAGGTATGTCCCAGGGCATCATCTCTATTGGCGCTCAGGTGGCACTCTGAGCCCTTTCTGTGGGCACTTAGGCCTTCACCCCAACACAGAGTTTGCCAGACAGGACTCAGGGCTTCCTCCTGCAGCCCAATAGAGCCCAGGACGTGCCATGGTCAGCGCCATTTTAAAGCGTCATCCTTGACTGCCAGGACTACAGGAGGAATAGAAAGTGTGGATAGAGAGAGATTATTTTTGGAGCTCCTGCTTGAACCCGGATTCTCCCTTCTCAGGGGATCCTGCAAGGAAGCTACAATCAAATTTCTCCATCATATTTCTATCATATTGGTGAATTTAGAACGACAATGCGATTGAAAACTGTGATACGGCAGGGGTCAATAAGTTAGTGCTTAAATTGTCATGTTGGCACTTTGTGACATAAAAGTGGGTTTTGGTTGAAGTTTGGGCACTCTATCTCCAAAAGGTTTGCCATCACTGGCCTTCTTCTTTAATGCCTCTTTTGCCTCAACAAATGTTGGGAGGTAAGGTATAAATGCCTCAAATCTGATGAAGGGGAAAACAAGATAGTTAATAACATATTTAAAACCATCCTGAAAACTATTATAAGTGACTTATCTGGTGTTTTATTACAAGTTCATTAAAGTATTAGAAAATGTGCAAAAGAAGAGTCCAAAGAAAATATAAAACGTAAAGTAAAGAATTAGGGCATATTCACATGTGGGTTCAAAAAGCCATTGGAAAAATTTATTTCAAAATGTAAAAGAAAATCATAAAGGGCACAATCAATTTAAGTCACTAACTGTAATGTTTGACTTCACAAATCTTTAGGGTAACTTCAGAATCGGCACAAGATTACACATCACAATAAAGATGTGTAAGATGTGATGGGCAATTATTGCATTGTTTTTCATATTGGTAAGTATAAAACCTCAAAATGTGATAGTGAATGTACAGTGAGAGCTCATATCTATAATACAAAAATTCATTCTGTGTAACAACTGAGTAGTGCCGCTAGATGGCGCCACCATCTTTCTGTATTTCTCTCCTCTTTCTATGCATCCTGTAACAGTTGCAATGATTTTTACTACAATTCTTTACAGGAATTAAAGGAATACGTAGTGAAATCTTTTCTTTCTTTTTTAATTTGAGGCCCCCTTCTCCTCCTCGAAACTAAAATAGAGTGTATTAAACGTTACGGGGATTGGTCTTGTTAAATATAGACTGGGAATATATTGCATTAGGGTTATGTTTACACATTATATATTACATACCTTCCAAATTTGGAAAGGAGAAAGAGGGACAAAAGCGCACCCATTGCCACCCTCAAGTATTTCCCTAAATTATAATTCCCACTTTTATGGCCCTTGCATATAATGCAAACTCTAAAATGCCCTCCTATGAACCCCATATGTAATACCACTTAATGCAACTCAGTAACATATATTTCCTTCCTTCCTGTAGCACCCTCACATATAATGAAACCCCTTAATTTT
The DNA here is from genome assembly GCA_019512145.1 of Engystomops pustulosus. Classification (NCBI taxonomy): domain Eukaryota; kingdom Metazoa; phylum Chordata; class Amphibia; order Anura; family Leptodactylidae; genus Engystomops; species Engystomops pustulosus. The sequence continues at coordinate 17,919,431 of CM033642.1, read as the reverse complement.
ATCTCCCATTTCTGTACCCCCCCCCCCCCCCAGATGCCCCAATTACTGTTGCCCTCCTGGTCGTAATACCCCTCACACACAATGCCCCACTTATTAAGCCCTTTTATTTATACCCTTGTACTAGCTTTCTGTATTCCTACCCCCTTACATTGTGACCCCTCTTCTCTTCCTAAATACGTTCCAACTTTTGGGATAGGGAATCATATTGTCCCCTTTACTTTAGGTCTCCCACTTAGTGAGACATTTCATTTACCCCCCTCCCCCCACTTCATACAATGCCCACACTTTCTCTAATCCTACCCCCTTTACACATTAAGGACCTTCTCTTTTTCAAATGTTGGTCCTCTCATGTTGTGGCCCCTCTTCTCCCTTATACCTCACATTGGGTACATTTACCCAAAAGTACATTGTCCAACGATCATGCACTCTGCCTCGATTCACTAAGATTGTGCGCCCGATATCCTGCATGTGCCGCTTTCCCGCTCAGGTCCGACAGAGTTTACCTTATTCTTAGTGCATTGTCTTGCGACACAATTTGAAAGTTAAATCCCGCGCTCAGTCCGAATCAGTCGGATCGTCCGATGGCTCATCCCCCGCCCCCCCCCCCGATTTGTGTTGCATGAATTCCAGGGCAGCCGCGCCAAAATCCAATCCCGTGGGACACAATCCCAGCGCAGACACTTGTTAAATACCTGTCACAGCTGTGCAAAACCCATAAACATCAGAAAGTTCGACTAAAGTGTTGTGCGCGACCCTTGGTAAATAAGCCCCATTGTGTCCGCTCTCCACCTCCCCCCTCACATTGTGGCCTCTCTTCTCCGATCCCTTACATTGTGGCCCCTCTCCTATTCTCCCTCACATTGTGGCCCCTCTTCTCCTTCTCTCCCTCACATTGTGGCCCCTCTTCTCCTACTCTCCCTCACATTGAGGCCCCTCTTCTCATCCTATCCCTCGCATTGAGGCCCCTCTTCTCATTCTATCCCTCACATTGTGGACATCTGCTCCTATTGTTGCTCTATCGTATACACAAAGAACAGGGGAGTAGAGGGGTAGTTACAGAGCAGAGGATGAATGATGATATTTGGAGGTAATGGCTCTCAGCATCATAAACTCTATCTATGTCTGAAAAGATGCTGATTTGAGTTACAACCCTAGATCAGTGGTGGCGAACCTATGGCACGGGTGCCAGAAGTGGCACTCTGAGCCCTCTCAGTGGGCACTCAGGCTGTTGCCCCAGCACAGAATTCACCAGACAGGACTTGAAGGATCAACCTGCAGGCCCATAGCCCAAAACGTGAAGCATCTTGATCTGCCTGAGACTGCAAGAAGAGAAGGTGAGGACATGGTCAGAGTATCATGGGAGCCATTGTAGCTCCTGCTCTTGGCCCCACAATTTTTCATGTTCAGGGAAGCTCCAATGGCAATCTGAATTTTCCCACCTTCTATCAACGATATTGGTGTCCTCAGGACCCTTGAAAGCTGTGGTATAGCATGGAGCAAGAAGATTTTAATAATTTAATGCTATAATTGCCGTGTTGGCACTTTGCAATAAATAAGTGGGTCTGGTTTGCATTTTGGGCACTTGGTCTCTAAAAGGTTCGCCATCACTGCCCTAGATATATCTTCCACTCCCCAGGACGATCCTGCCAGATCTTGGATGGTTGGGAGGTACACAAGTCCATCATGTATACTTGTTTTGGAGCCAACTGTGAAAACCTGAGGATAAGCGGCATAACTACAGCGGTAGCAGCCATAGCAGCCGCTATGGGGCCCGCAGTGTCAGGGGGCCCCATCATCCAACCTGATACAATAAAGAATGGAGGATGTGCACCGTTATATCTATATTGTACTGCACATTGTCCAGCATAATATGTATAGAACATATACTGTGATGTATATATGCAGTATCTGTGATGTGTATATGGTGTCTGAAATCAGTGTGAATAGACCCCTACTTAGGGCGACCTTTATGGGAACTGACAGAACCATAGTATTATCAGGCCGGGCCTGCCACACACTATAATGCGATGCTGAACTTCTCCATTACAGGAAATGAAACTCTATCCAATGACAACAAGCTTTGTACAGGAATGTGAAGGACTACAGAGAAATGCTGGAGATTGCAGAGGTCACGCCAGGACAGGAGCAGAGACGTCTGCTAGGATAATCAGCCTGCTTTACCAAGACTACAGGGGGAACCCAGAATGTAGTACTGTACTGTCTGTAGCAATCCTCCTCCCTCCAAAACTGTGTTTATACCCCCATGCATCCATTTATTAGGGTATGTCAGGTATGTTCTTACACTGTGGCCCAAAACAATAGTCCATGTAGGATTGTATAAGGGTAAAAATGTTCTTACCAGGTGCGTACCTACCTCTCTCACTGATCACTATCAGATAGATCTCTATACTGTACCATACAACATGGTTATCTATTTATATGTGTGTAGCGCCTCTTGTGTTGGGACTTGTTAAGGCAATGGGGGAGATTTATCTAAGTTTCTGAGGTAAAACTGTTCTAGTTGCCCACAGAAACCAATCAGAGCTCAGCTTTAATTTTATAAACAGCTGTGGGAAAATGAAAGCTTAGCTGTAATTTGTTGTCATGGGCAACTAGAACAGTTCTGTTATCGGAAACTTATGATAAATCTCCCTCTAATGAGTTTCTGCAATTTTCTTGTTGCCATTAGAAATCAAACTTTCGCCTCCCTAATAAAATAACACAGGTTACGCCAGCAGGATTATAAAGTTACATTATAATGTACCGTAATTCTAATTTAAGCCTATAGCGCATATACAGTACCTGCATGTCATTGGCCGGTTACTGATCACATGACAGGCCATGTGGCCATCTAGCAGTTGAGTGTGACTGTTGGAGGTTGGCGATAGAGAAGAAGGAGTGTGTCTGCTGGACCAGAGCGACTTAATTGAGAAAGAAGATATTGTAATTTCTGACTCCTCAGCTAATTGGAAGATTTCAAGCCAAAACCAATGGAGGAAGAGGAGAACAACTAAGTGAGCGAAGTCATCTGACCCATGGATTATTCCGAAAAATGTCTCCGCTGGACCTTTTTATCAAAGAGCTCAGGAAGGAAGAAATGAAGACTCCAATGCAGCCATGTTACACATCACCTGTATACAGGCAGCCATGTTACATATCACCTGGAGACAGGCAGCCATGTTACATATCACCTGGAGACAGGCAGCCGTGTTACATATCACCTGGAGACAGGCAGCCGTGTTACATATCACCAGGTTACAGGCAGCCATGTTACATATCACCTGGAGACAGGCAGTCATGTTACATATAAACCTAGAGACAGGCAGCCATGTTACATATCACTTGTATACAGACAGCCATGTTACACATCACCTGGAGACAGGCAGCCATGTTACATATCACCTATAGTCCTGTTCTGTATATATCTTTTTTATTTGAGGTTATTTGACCCCTATTTGTATAGTAGAATGGCATAACCCATAGATGAGTTCTATGCAATGTATCCATGGGTTGTACCATTTTTCTTAGAGATAGGGTTCAACTAAGTTGATATAAGTCGTCCCTTTGATTATAAAAGTTATAAATGTCCCTGCAGCTCATATATTCTAGTCCAAGGAACAGAAGCCTCTGTAATACAGAGCAGACATATACAGTAGGTAATCAATATGAAAGGATATAGTAATAATAACATAAAGAACATGCTTCCCCCTACTTTCCTGATTTTGATGGTTGGGGTACATATAACATGGGGTTTGGGTGACATGTAATAACAATTAACCTTGGTTTGAAATGCAAAGTTCGTGTGGACAAGGAAGGGGCTTTCAAAATCCGGCTGCAACACTCATTGCTCCACATCAATCTTATGCTGTTTAGTAGCAGAGATAGTTTACATTAATAGGCAGATTGTTCACGAGCCAGGAGCCATTGGAGCGCTGTGGTAGTGGGCACTCCAAGCAGGACAGACAAATGAATCGTCCTTGAAGAGCTCTTGGTATTCCATATCGATGGGCTCCCCCATAGCCTCACTGTCTGGTGCAGATATCTGCCTTGTCACATACTCATCTATGGGATTATTGGTGATTTTAAGTGGTGACACTGCTTTTCCTGATTCCAATTCCTCCCAGTCAATTGAAGAGAAAAAGTCATGTGCACGGATGTTTCCTGTCATCCCTAATCTTTGAGACCTATCTTGGTAAAGGAGCCCCATTAGAAGATCTTTTGTAGCATGGTCAAAGCGTTCAGATATTTCACAGCTTTGGACCACGTCAAAGGCTCGGCGAACTATCCCTAAATATCTGCTGCCAAAGACCAGACCGAGGGTGATCAATCCTAAAGAATACCAGTCTTCTGCTACAGCATACAGCTCACTGGTTGTGTTTTCTGCTTCCTTAAGCTTTCTGCAAGCCATCTCCTCTGGTTTTGCAGTCCATGAAGGAAATTATATAATAATAATACTTTGTTTATGGACACAGTTTCTGAAGGACAATCCACTGCTAGTTTTTGGTTCAAAAACTTTTGACCTCACAGATAATGGTTGTGAGAATCCAACTACCACCTGCCTGGCAATGAGATTCCATCTGCCTTCCTCGCATCTATGATACCGGTAGCTGTGTTGGGTGAAAAAGTGAAAAGCCAATAAATGTGCATTGGCTATTAAGGGGTGAAGAATAGTCAGAATTTCTATTATTTTAAGCCAATTCTAAAATTACATCTCCATGGTACTATAGATGGATTCATACTGTGTCTACAGTACATGACACTTAACTAGGAAGTTCCACAAATTTCTGACCATTTGGTCATAGCACAATTGTAAGACTATATGGTTCAACCTTCCCTTTAAAGCCAGAGAGTGGACAAGTATCGATGCACGGACACGTTGTGTTGGAATCAGGAATGGATAAGCAGATAATTGATCAACAGCCAAGTGGTGAGTCCCCACAGAAGATTATTGTTAAAAACTTTCTTTATTGAAAATCCATTAAAAAGTTTTTAGCACACCAAAGAAAAAAGAAGCTCACGCGTTTCATGGTCAAAGCTTTCATATATTTCACAGCTTTGGACCACGTCAAAGACTCGGAGAACTATCCCTAAAGGTCTGCTGCCAAAGACCAGACCGAGGGTGATCAATCCTAAAGAATACCAGTCTTCTGCTGCAGCATACGGCTCACCGGTCATGTTTTCTGCTTCTTTAAAGGACACCTGTCATCAGGTCTCTATCACTAGTTCTGTCACCTCTACCTGTTGGAGCAGCTCACAAGGATTTCATCCCAGCCTTTATCTAGTCAATTCATACCATACATTCATTATAAAATCATCTTGTCTTTATTATGTAAATGAGGCTGGTCACATGGTCAGAGGCAGTGATGTCAACCCTCTCCCCCCCTCACCTCCCCCTGCTCAGGTCTGTGTGTAATGTATAGTAAAGCATTGCTAGTGTCTGTGCTTTATCTGCTGACATGACCTCCCTCCTCAGCTACACATCAGCTACACATGAATCTGACATGTTCTGCACCAGGAAGCACATGGAGGAGCCATTACACCATTATACCTCACATTATTTTATAGGCTGTCAGTCATGTGTATAGGAGTATTTCATACACACACAGACTGCAGGGGGCGTCAGCACCAGGAAGCACATGGAGGAACCATTACACCATTATACCTCACACCATTATACAGGCTGTCAGTCAAGCACTAGGGGGTGTGGCTGTGCCTCCCATTCATGAATAAGCTGGACAGCTTGAATATGCTAAGAGTGCTCTAAGAGAAGTTTTTGAAGATCTGAGCTTTCCAGAAACCTTCTTATTATAACACTTAGGCTAAATTCACACTGCCGTGAGCCTACCGCACCGTAGCACGGCGGGCACACGGCAGCGCGGGGAGAGAAGGAGGAGGTGAGCGCAGCTCACCCCCGCCCCTCTCCATAGTGATATATGGCCGCGGAGCCGTAATACGGGAAAAGATAGGACATGTCCTATCTTTTCCCGGGCTACGGAGCGGTACGGTGCCGCACGTGTGCTGCACCGTACCGCTCCCGTAGGGTGCCGTGAGCCCATAGAAGTGTATGGGCCGCATATACGTCCCCCATACTGTAGTGTGAATGTAGCCTTACTGAGAAGTTCCCCAAGTTTCTGACAATCTGGTCATAGCACAAATGTAAGAGTATATGGCTCAAGTGGTGAGACCCCATAGAACAGTGGTGGCGAACCTATGGCACGGGTGACAGAGGCGGCACTCCAAGCTCTTTCTGTGGGCACCCGGGCCATCGCCCGAGCACACCAGACAGGACTCAAAGAATCTTCCTGCAGTTCCAAGCAACTTAAAAGATGCTGCGTTCAGTGATATTTGAAAGTGATATTTACTTGGTTACTTGGGACTGTAGGAAGAGACAGAATATGTAGACAGGGCCAAATTATTTTGGAGGACCTCCTGCTGGCCCCATGATTCTCTGTGTACAGAGGGACACTGGAAAGAAGCTACAATTATGCAAATTAAATTTTTGGTTGGCACCTTGCGATAAATGAGGGGGGGTTGGGGTTGCAGTTTTGGGCACTCAGTGGCTAAAAGATTTGCCATCACTGCCATAGAAGATTATTGTTAAAAACTTTCTTTATTGAAAAACCAGTTTTAACTTGCTAAAGAAAAAAGGAGCTTACGCGTTTCATGCCATATGACCCTTAATCAATGTGTCTCTTGTACGTGGTAGTAACACGTAGTTTTTATGTATTTCCTAAATGTGTTCAGGTTTTCTTTAAATACTGTGGGTTGTATTCATTCCTAGGTTTGTTTGATATAGATTGTTGTGCTTTTGTGTATTTGCATCCTATTTGTAATATGTTTAGCTTCCTGTTGATATGTATCTTGGTTAATGCAGATTCTCTTTGCATGATTAAATTCTCCCTTGGGTAGATTGCGGATGACATGAGAGGGATGGCAGCTTCTAGCATGTAACAAAGAGTTACCCGATATGGGTTTTCTATAAGTGCTTTCTATATGTACTTTATGTACTTACATTTACAATAGTATACATATAGTATACTATTATGTACTATTACTCTACTATATGTACTATAGTAGAGTAAGTGCTAGTATTTAGTTATAAATCTAGAAAGGAAATTTCAGTCGAAGTAAAAGTAAATTGAAGATTGCTTGTTATTGTTGAGATAACACATAAAGTTGGAAATGTCATCTTGGCTATCGATCCACAAGACGATACAGTCGTCAATATAACGACCGTACCGTCATATGGAAGACGCAAACTTATTTAAATTCACCAAAAAATATACACTTCCTTGTACCATGCAGCATACAGATTTGCCAAAAAAGGTTAACATTTTGAGTCCAAAGGGCATCCCTGTTTCTGAAGATAAAAGACATAGTCAAACACCTTCACTCTCTGTCATTGTACCACTCTGTGGCCTGCCATGTTGATGCCATCTCCACACTCTGTCATTGTGCCACTCTGTGACCTAACATGTTGCGGCCACCTCCAGAATTTGTCATAGTGCCACTATGTGGCCTACTCATGCTGCTGCCAACTGACCGCTGTCACCCTGGAACACCCTGTGATTTCCATAATGCTGTTATTACCCTCCATCGCTCTATGACGTTGCCACTATGTTTGGTTTTCCTCTTCATTTCATCTGTCAGAAGGAATGAAAAGTCTTAGGATTGATAGCAAAAAGCAGTAGTGGATACAGAACACCGATTGAAAGCGGACACTGACGACTCCCTCTGCACTCTTTTGGGGGGGGGGGGTTCTACATGTTTCCGGGTTTAACAGAACAGGTTCTGTAGTAATCTATGGAATCATCTGATGTCAGTGTAAAAAGAGTGCACTCTTTGATGTTATAGTGGGATCTTGGCCCTATGCTCAGTCCTTTCGAGCTGGCACAGACGTTACCTTGTCAGGCTGCGTTCCCGCTTCGCTTATTTGGTGAAGTTGGCCTATGTAAGTGCACATGGAAGTGAAGACTGGAGCGATTCTAAGAGCGGCGGCTGTCTTATGCAAGTCATACTAAAACACAGACCAAACCATGCTCCCTATGCATATTTGAACATGGCACAACGTTCTACAACACCCTACAGGCTCTCTGCAGACTGGAATGTTTTTTAATGTGATTCCACATGATTCGATTCGGGTTGAATCTAATTATTTCTAAAAATTCAGTGAACCTGGTCGAATCGAATTTTGAAAAATTTGCCCATCTCTAGATGAGATCTATTAGATGCCTAGTACGCACAATGTCAGCTCTCCTACATCTCTGCTACTCCACAACACTCTAGATCTGCTGTGCCTTCCTGCTGTGCCCCCCAGATAACAAATGTATCTGTCTGTAGCTTGTAGTTCTCCCCACACTTCTGCTGCCTAAGGAACTCAGTGTCTGTGTATCAGAGTGAACTTCGTCCTGGGCAGCAGTGGGGGAGGCTATAGTGCAGGGAGCAGAGAAACTCAGCTCCACTGCCGTCACACAGAAATCCAGGGTCGTGTCTAGGGGCAACTGAAATTGTGTACAGCAGGACTGATAGAGAGAGGTTGGACTTATATCTGTGAAATGCTGCATTTTTGTTAATAACAGTGAATTAGAGAATGTGTTATTTTGTTATCCTGAGTACATTTAAGGAACTTGTCTTCGTGGGAAAACCCCTTTAACTACAAAAATTCTCTTCTACAGGAATACATTACAAGCCTGGGTGTGGCCACTCCACCTATACCACTAGTCAGGAAGTGGTTAAGAACCAAGTATGCGCTTCTTCACTACGGAAGTTAGAATAATGTTTTGCTTAAATACTGATTTTATATGGGGGATTTATCAGAAGTGGCTGAGAGAAAAACTGTTATAACTGCACATGGCAATCAATCAGAGCTCAGCTTTCACTTTGTAAACTGATGTGGGAAAATAAAAGCTGAACTCTAATTTATTGCTATGAGCAACTAGAATAATTTTAATATCAGACACTTCTGGTACATCTCCCCAGAAATGGAAACTATGCAAATACGATTTCCTGCAGCATCAATGGCTATAAGTCGCCACTCGCCTATAAGGAGGCCTAAATTGGCAAAGTCTCAGTAAGAAGAGCTCTTGCTTCAAGACCCCAAAATGGACAAACTGAAGTTAATGAGAATCTTATCCCCATAGAATACAGGAAAATGTCTGAGAAAAATTAGCCTAAATTAACTTCAATGCTAAATAAATGGTCAGAGAAATTATATTTTTCATACAGATGACCTTTCCTCAGGATACATTATAAGTATGTTATTTGGGGGGGGTCAGACACAACGACTTTGCTGTGGCAACATCTAAGTGCTGAAATCCTACAATGTATGCTCCAACCATTAAAGAGTATGAAAAAGTGAGGTGAGATCAAGTGAACACCTTTGCAACATTCACACTGAAAAGGATTTTCTTCTTCTAAAACACAGAAAAACCATTATCTGGAGACACCTTAAAAAAAATCACTGCAATTTCGGAATAACCACTAGGAGACAGTGTAAAGGGATTTTAGAAAATAGGATACTTTTTGGGAGGTACTAGAGGAGTCATCTTTCACTTTGGAAGATTTATGCTGCCCTGCAATTCACAGATAAATTACTCAACAGATTGGTCATTGTGTAATACTGTAATACGGTGCTGTAAAAATATCTACTTACTGGGGCTTATTTACTAAAGGTCCCGCGGTCGCATATCTGCTGGGTTTTCCGACTTTTCGGGAATCGCGCTGTTGGGACAGGTATTTAGAAGGGGATTGTGTCACATGCGATCGGATTGTGTCACAATCACCCGGATTTCATGTGACAAATCGGAGGGCAGGCCATCGGACGATCCGACGGATTCGGGCAAACCGTGGAAATTAACTTACAAAATTGTGTTGCAATCCAAGCACTTACATGCGCCGGGAGGAAGATGGTGAACTCCGGTGGACCTGATCGGGGAAGCAACACATGCAGGAAATCAGGCACACCATCTTTGTGAATCGTGCCAGAGTGCATGATCGTCAGACACTCGGGAACGCCTGTGGCCGGGTAAGTAAAATGCCCCACTGTCTTGTTTCCTCTTCAGGTTACAGTTAACTCTTGGAGGGGTCCGAGCATAGGGGCGATATATATGGTCCCAGGATCTGTGTATTCATTAGAGATCACCTGATATACAAATTCTCTTTGAAAGGAGCTTTAAAAAACCTTACTCATCTGTTACCTCCCACTCCAACAATATTTCAGCAGTCATAGAAATGAGGGGCAAGTTGTCATCACAAATGGTGTGGTTGAAATTTTGAAATATACTTCGTTAAATGGAGCAGCTTCTATGAACCTTTTTTCTTTCTCCTGTAGTGAGAAGTGTGTCTGAATGCCTTTTAAGGTTTGTCCACTTCAGACAGATAAGGAGGCAAATGATTAACTCTTGATTATGCAGCTCTCTGAGTAGATTAGATCACCCAGAGACTGCCTGTAAAGAGATAAGTCATAAGACACTTTATCAGGTCCCTTTATCTCTCAGGTGTCAGTGAATACAGGACAGAAAGTTGAAGATAAGTAAGAAAGGTAGGGGAGAAAAAGACATAGGAACATGTTTCATTGATAAAGTATTCAAGTTTACTAGAATCATCTGCTCTATTTTTTGATGCAATTTTGGCAAAAGTTTCTTAACGCTTTACCTTCTTTTTTAAGTATTGTACATTACATTTATCATTTATAATATATCTTGTAGTGTGACCAAATATTCTGGAGCTCTTCATTCTGTAGGATTTGTCACTGCATTGGAAATTTGGATATTTCAGTATGTTAGATAATGTAGTACACACAAGCCAGAAAGATAAACAATGTACAATTCCTAAATTACACAATGAGTATAAGGTGTAGAGCATACACATGGTGGCTCATCTACTACTATTATGTTGTTGTTATTCCTGAAATGTCCAAAATATTCCCTTTTTCCTTCCTGCTTGGGACATTGTGTCATGAATGTCTTCTCCACACTTGGAGATGTTCCCAGGAGACACCAGTGCCAGGGTAGGTAGGTGTGCCTGCCGCTACATTGCTCGGTTTGGTGACTCACACTGATCCCACTATGTGTGTTGGCATGTCCATGTATGCAGGTTTCATAACACTTTGAAGTTATATGAGACTTCTCCTCTCCTCATGCATTAGATCCTTCCTTTACCAGCTTCTTCATAAAGCTCAAGTCCCGGAAATTCAATATGGAAATTCTAGCCCTTATTTTGTTTGCTTTTTTTTCCACAAAAGTCCCCTTTCATTTTCAGATTCCGTATGTATGTATTCCTGGGAATATACAACATGAGCAATAGATAAACATTGCAGACTATGATATGGTGCAACTTAAATTCCTATATTGCACCTTGTATGACTAATCTTAAGGATGTCATCATTGATTGCTCTTACATTTAAGGAAAATGATGGCACCTTGTTGTCGGCTACTTTATGCCAGAAAAAAAGTTTAGTACTTAAATGCAATGCAGAGCATTACATTACTGGGGGCTGCATGGGGCATTACATTACTGGGGGCTGCATGGGGCATTACATTACTGGGGGCTGCATGGGGCATTACATTACTGGGGGCTGCATGGGGCATATATGGAAGCTGCATGGGGCATTATATACTGGGGGGCGCATGGGGCGTTACATTACTGGGGGCTGCATGGGGCATTACATTACTGGGGCTGCATGGGGCATTACATTACTGGGGCTGCATGGGGCATTACATTACTGGGGGCAGCATGGGGCGTTACATTACTGGGGGCTGCATGGGGCATTACATTACTGAGGACAGCATGGGGCATTACATTACTGGGGCTGCATGGGGCATTACATTACTGGGGGCTGCATGGGGCATTACATTAGTGAGGGCAGCATGGAGCATTACACTACTGGGGGCTGCATGGGGCATTACAATTACTGGGGCTGCTGGGGCGTACATTACTGGGGCTGCATGGGCATTACATTACTGGGGGCTGCATGGGGCGTTACATTACTGGGGGCTGCATGGGGCGTTACATTATTGGGGGCTGCATGGGGCATTACATTACTGAGGACAGCATGGGGCATTACATTACTGAGGGCTGCCTGGGGCATTACATTACTGGAGGAGGCTGCTAGGCATCTCATTACTGGGGAAGGCTGCTAGGATAGTAAATTACTAGGGGAGGCTGCTGGGCATTATATTACTGGGGGAGACTGCTGGGATAGTACATTACTCGGGGAGGCAGCTGGCCATTACATTACTGGGGGAGACTGCTGGGCATTACATTACTGGGGGAGACTGCTGGACATTACATTACTGGGGGAGACTGCTGGGCATTACATTACTGGGGGAGAGATGCATGGGCATTACATTTACTGGGGGAGACTGATGGGATAGTACATTACTCGGGGAGGCAGATGGCTGCATTACATTACTGGGGGACGGACTGCTGGGCCTTAATAACTGGGGGAGACTGCTGGGCATTACATTACTAGGGAAGGCAGCTGGCCATTACATTACTGTGGAGGCAGCTGGGCATTTCACTACTGGGGGAGGCTGCTGGGCATTTCATTACTCGGGGAGGCTGTGACCAATGCATTTTCCACCCGAGGCTTATACTCGAGTGAATGTGTTTTTCCAGTATTTTGTGTTATAATTAGGTGACTCAGCTTATACTCAGGTTGGCTTATATTTGAGTATATAAGTAAGTAAACCTTGTAATATAAACTTTATTACATAACATGTCCTTCCTTTTCCTTCCTCTTTCCTTATATGAGGAAAAAATATTGAAAAATCACAAACTTTTTTAGTCAATCTTAGTTACATAAGATATGTGGTGGAACAATATTTTTTATTCAAGTGTTTATTTAGTAGTGGTATAGGAAGAAAGTTATTAAAGGATATTGCGTGAAAATCCCAGTAGATCAGCAGTTTCTGAAATACTCAGACCAGCCCTTCTGGCACCAACAACCATGCCACGTTCAAAGGCCTCAAATCACCTTTCTTCCCCATACTGATGCTCGGTTTGAACTGCAGGGGATTGTCTTGACCATGTCTACATGCCTAAATGTACTGAGTTGCCGCCATGTGATTGGCTGATTAGAAATTAAGTGTTAATGAGCAGTCCGTCAGTATCTTACTACCAGAAAGCAGAGGTTCATCAGGCCACTGCCCAGCGCCCAGGGCAAGTCCGGAGACTAAGCCCCCATAGCAGAGATCAACCTTCAGGACTCGGCTCCAGCTATACCAAAAGAGAAATGTAATTCTTCAGCTCACCCCTTTGAGAAAATCTTGTTTAAATTGTGAAAGCGATCATGTCGTGTATTTGGCTAATTGCATACATTGCAACCAACAATATGTTGGATGCACAACTAGAAAACTCAAAAAAAGAATTGCAGAACACATTGCGGCTGCAAATAAACAAAGTAGTCAAATCAAAACAAATATATCAGGTCTCTCTAAACACTTTAATGAACAACATGAAGGAAACACCGCTTATTTACAAGTCACTCCCATTGAGAAAGTGTTCAAACCAAAAAGGGGAGGAGACTGGACGAAAGCATTACGCTGGACGAAGGCATATTGGATATTAACTCTTAAAACACGATTCCCGGCTGGGTTTAACTATAGAAATGATTTGATGTACATCTATTAATCCAAAATTGTATTCATATATGTGTAAAATATATTTCCATTGTTTAGTTACGTTACAACTGTCATGTGATGCAACGTCACACTTCCGGTCCACCCACCTTATGCTTAAATATTCTGTGCTGCAACGTATCACTAGGCTACGACTAAGGACTGATGTTAGTCTGAAACGCGTCAGTTTGATTATGTTTTAGGACGTCTCTATGGTTTTAAAGTATATCGAATAAAAGTGGAATTTTAACTCAACTCACAAGCCATTTTCATTGCCTGGATGCTGGACAATCCGTTTTTCTTCTCCATCTATACCAGCCAAGCCTGAAGTCAAGGCCAGGTTGTGAGTAAATTCTTCCTTTGAACCTTCCCGCTTGCTGAATCTGCTGCTGATGTTAAGGCCGTTGCCTGCCTATTGCATCAGCCTGTCTTTCGGTCCCAATACCAAGCACCGCGACCATAGCGCGCCCAAGGACGCACGAGCCAGCCACTCCGGTATTCTTGGCCCCGGCTGTCTACAGGAAGGCTAGACCCCAGTGGGGGATGTTTCTTAGCTCCCCCCACCAACCCCAGCACACGTTGTGGTTTCCCATCATATACCATATCAAACATATACAGTAATTATTCTTTATTTTTTTTCCCCAAACACTGGACAAAGCCTCTTAGACTATAACTGACATCTTAAAGTTCCATACCTATGTAATTTTATGTTAGACTATATAATTTCCAATTACCAGGCCAAACCCTGATCAAAATGCAGACAATAATAATGGAAACTGATCACACCACCAGGTTGACCATGCAGGCCTATATTCAGAAAGCAGACCTGCCTGATTAACACTACACATGCTGAGAATTGTCTTATAATCTAGAAGGTTAGTCAGTGACAATAGTACTGATCAGATACAGGCAGAAGTGTCATCCAGTAAGTCATAGGTGATATTACAGAACTTTACGGTGACTTCTCTCAACATTACTTATCGTTGCATTTTTCCCCCACATGTTTTCCGCTCCTCACAGCACATCTCCACACTGTGCTCCTAAAAAAACTACAGTCACTTACAGTATAGTGTCCAATGGATAACAATGTCCCACACTCTGCTTCTAAATTATATATGCCCAACACAACTAAGCATGCTGTGTCCCCATACATATAAAATATACCCCAGGTCACAACCAAGTTTGCTCTATTCCCCACATATATTGATCCTACACCATGCCCTCTGCATAGAATAGATACAATGTTACCCCCCAAATACATTATAATAAATATTATGCCCTCTGACTATATTACATAATAAATTATATAGTATACCTGTATCAATAATTTATGCCACAATCACTAAATCAATAAGGATAGATACAGGCCCTCCCTAACTCATTATAGGCGGTCCCCTCCTAAAGGACACCCGACTTACAGATGACCCCTAGATAGAGATGGACCCCTCTGCCCACTGTGACCTCTGGTGAAGCTCTCTGGATATTACTATAGTCTCAGGCTGCAATAATCAGCTGTAAGGTGTCTGTAATGAAGCTTAATTGATAACCTTTGGTCTCATTATAGATGAAAATATTAAAAATCCAATTGTCAATGGGACAAAAAAATCTTTGTCTGGAGCTACAATTTTAAAATATACAGTTCTGACTTACATACAAATTCAACTTAAGTACAAACCCAAGGAACCTATCTTGTATGTAACCCGGGGACTGCCTGTATATGATGCAGTACCTCTAATGTGTTAGCATATACACAGTGACCTCACTCCAAAACACAATCACAAGTACAATCATAATAACATAGATCACAATTGAAATAAAAGTGAATTTAACTGAACACGTGTATGTAGGACTGCAACATTATTCCCACCAAGCGGCATAGCTGTAGAGAATGCCATGGAGCAGGAATCATCCTAAAGGTGTCTCTACTGGACACTAGTATTATAAATGGCAGATGCTAGTTGGGGCTCTGGTGCATCAATCACCTTCACTTCTGCTAAGAACCTAATGGACCAAAATATAAAGCTAAAACATGTCCCTCTAACAAATGTAATGTAATCCATGTATAGATTTTTCACTGCCCTGTAGTAAAAGTAGCTTAGATGTTGCTTACACAGTGCTTTTACACTGCTCCAGACCTGAGAATCCGCCCATTTCTTACAATTGAAACCCTTAAAATGCTAATTGTTGCTCTGATTCCCTCTTGACTAGACTACTGTAACTCCCTACTAATCCGTCTTTTACTCACTAAACTCTCTCCTCTACAATGTATTCTTAATGCAGCAGCCAGGCTCGTCTTTCAGACCAAACGCTACATGGATGCCTCCAGTTTCCGAATTCAGAATAAAATAATAACTCTCATCCACAAAGCTCTGCATAAGGCTGCACATCCCCATCTCTCTTCTCAGTCTATCGCCCCAACCCGTGTTCTTTGATATGAGATAAATTTGCCAGTGATAAGCCAGTGATATGAGATAAATTTTTACCTTAATTCGAACCTCTCATGTACATCTCCACAACTTCTCCCAGGCTGCACCAATTCTCTGGAATGCCCTGCCTCGGACTATCAGACCCATCAGACTAATACTCAACCCAACATGCTCTTAAAACCCATATTTTAAGTCAACCCTATCACACTCGCTAACTGCATGAAGTGTCAAATCTCTCTTTACTAATCCATACTGTGTCCTCTTTCTGTCTGTTATCCGGCAAAGACCAGATATATATCAAGCTCCAGGCTTTTCTGCAGTCCCATTCACCTTGGACCCTGTATATAAGATGGCGGCTGATGTCTGGTTTAATCTAGACAAGACCCGCTGTACTTTGAGAACTGGTCGTGGCGTGGGCGCGCGCAGGGTGAGGTCGAGGTACGTGGAGGGCACCCCGGGACGCCTAGGGAGAAGCGAAATACGGTTGCGTAACACCCCCATCCTCAATCCCGCAAGAACCCGACGTCCCGCTTCCCCTCCTCCACTCCATTCAACCTCAGTGGTTTGCGATCCAGTCGGCGTTAAGTGTGTGCCAAGCCACCCTGCTCCCAGCCCCCAGCGATCCATATACTATATCTGCGTGTATTTTCACCATAGAACCCCAGGCAGGCATCTGGGGGCGTTAATGTTTACTGGACAAGAGCTCTCTGGGGTCTACATTTGACCCAGTCCCGCTCGATATCAGAATCCCCGTGACAGCGCTTGGTCATTTCCACTGTGAAGCCGGCGGCACATGTGGCGTTTTGAACCCGTTTTTGGGCCGTTTTTTTAGCAGTCTGTTAAAAAACGCATGTGTTTTTCGAAAAAAAAGAAACGCATCCGTTTTTGACCAGTTTTACCCATTACGTGAATTAAAACGGGTCAAAAACTGATGCGTTTTCTAACGGACTGCTTAAAAACGGCCCAAAAACGGGTTCAAAATGCCACGTGTGCTGCCGGCCTAACTGAGGCTCTTATAGCTGCCTCAGTTACAGGGGAAAACTAGCAAAAGAAAAAAAATAAAGTAAAATAAAATTTTAAAAAAATTATTAATTTTAAAGTAAAAACACTCATTCACAAAAAAAATTAATAAATATTCATAAAAATATATTATATATTTCCCCATATAATTTTTTTTTTAAATCCTGTACTGTAAGTTACAAAAAAAAACTTTTTTCCACTTCTAACCCCAAATAAAAATAAAAATGAAAAAATATTTTTAAACTTTTATTACCCTTTTAACTAGCTCTATGTGTCCCGAAAAAAACACCGCAAAAAATGTTAAAAAATGTTAAAAAAAAACCCCGGGCACTTATGAAAATTCGCTAAAATTGCCTCGACGGGGTCAATAGATCCTTTTCAGATCGAGTCATCTGATTGCTTGTTCATAATAATACTCTGCAATACTGATGTATTTCAGAGTATTAGCAGTGTCAGCTTAGGCACATGCTTAGGCCACGGTCACACATACCGCTAGGCGTCCGTTCATAACGCGACGCTAGCGCACAGGGGGCGGTCCTCGGCCGAACGCACATGCATTTCCAGAGAAACGATGCAATCGGCTTATCAATCGCATGCTTTCCCTGGAAACCCTGTGCGTTCTGGCCGAGACTGACCACCCGCCTGCTGCACCCTGTGCGTCAGGTCGGTTATGAACGGATGCCTAGCGGTACGTGTGACCGCGGCCATAGTCTGACACTGTGCCACAGACGCCATCTTTCAGCAATGCCTACAGAACCCCAGGGCTGCCATAACAACGATCGGTGACCCCCGAAAACAGCGCAGGGGGCCGATCATGGGGGAAAGATCCCCCAAAGGCAGGTTAAACGCCACGGTCGCACTGACCGCAGCATTTAACGGGTTGTTACACCGGGGTGTCGGCTATTAGTTACAGCCGGCACCCCATGTATCCGGACACTGGTTCGGCTCAGATCTTGACCTGAACTGGCATCAGCTATGCGTCCAATATATCGGACGCAGAGAGCTAAGGGGTTAAAAGACATCTATCACCAGATCAAGGATTGTAAACCAAGAACACTGACATACTGGTGTGCAACCCCTCTGGGAGAATCTGCTGTTCTTTTAGGTTTTCATGCCCTTGTTTTTAAGAAAAAAAAGGACTTTACAATTATGCAAATGAGCCTGAGGGGCTCCATTATTTTCTATGGAATCTGCAGCCCCTCAGGCTCATTTGCATAATTTTAAAAGCCTTTAAAAAAAAAAAAAACTGCCATAGAGCATAAAGGGAGAGCAGATCCTGCCAGAGGAGACGCACACTAGTATGTCAGTGTTCTTGGTTTACAATCCTTGATCTTGTGATAGATGTCCTTTAAATACTTACCTAGATGTGAGTCCCATGAGAGTAGTTGGGTCAGTATTCTAGCTGTACATACAGCACTTCCAGGGTGTAATGCCCCTTCACTTTACGGCACATGCAGGCGCAGAGACCGAGGTAAGTACTTTTTTTTTTTTTAACCAGAATGCGTAAAAATCATAGATGGTGATTTGGGACACGAATAAAGACTTGTCGGTGGTTTAGTGTACTAAATTGTGCTGACAGGTTCCCTTTAATGGAATATGCAATGAATGGACAATAGAGTGACCCGGCCTGATCCTATCCCAGGCAGTTCTGTTCTCTCCGGTCCGGTCCAGTCACTTGTACACTTGGATGAGTCACCTCTGTTTCCCCTCAGGACCCGGATGTATAATACGTCACACATCCAGGCCATGGCCGTGTCTGTAATACAGTAAGAGAATGTATAATACACGGGTGTAGTATTATAGCGGGCGTGCACCTGCCCTAGCTGTGCCCTCAGCTGCCCAGCACTACTACCCGGGCCGGGCACGAGCTGCCGGGGGCGTCTGTGTAGCCAAATCTACAAGGAAGAGGGAGGAGGAGGAGGAGGAGGAGGATGAAGGAGGAGGAGAGGCTGATGTAATACTGGGAGCACGCTGCTGCCTCACTATACAGCGACCTTGTGTGTCAGGAGGGAGCACCCACTGCCCACACTGTGCCCGGCACCCAGGAGGTGAGTACCCAGCCCCTACATGATACAATGTATCTCCTGGTACTGGACCTGCTGCTGCTGGGGGTATACACAATGTATAGGATATAATATGACTTCACACCTTGTACTGGACCTGCTGCTGCTGGGGGTATAGACAATGTATAGGATATTATATACGACTTCACACATTATACTGGACCTGCTGGGGGTATAGACAATGTATAGGATATAATATGACTTCACACCTTGTACTGGACCTGCTAGGACTGCATATAAAATATATTATATTATATTATAACTATATATAATATAAAACTTCTTCCCATGTCCTGGTAGTGAATAGACCGTATATAGGACGTATAGAGGATTTATTCTATCACTTCATACTATATACAATGACTTCAGTGTGAATGCAGAGCGGATACTATGTATTTCCCGGCATGGAAGGCGCCGGTGATACATTGTATACATTACACATGTGTAGTATATATGTGTATCTCCCCCTCTACATAGTGAAGCCGAGTGTCTCCGGAGCACATGGCGGCTGATAATGCAGCACATGGCCGCCGCTTGTACAGTCACACAGTGAGGGTAGTGTAGGGTGAGTATTTGGGAGGACAGGACGGGGTGTATATATATACATGGAGGTGCCGCGCTGCCACTTCCCGCACATTACCGCCTGAATGATGCAATATTTATAGATGGAGGCTGCAGCCCGCCCATTGCCTCCTATGGGCATCGTCCATGATGTGACGGGCTGTGCCCCGTGTCCCTCCAGGGTGACATGTGCCCGTGTCTATGCCCTGTGCTGGAGGGGCGCTATACCGCCGGGTGTATATATACAGTGATTATAGACATTATAGACACTTCCTGTGCTGTCATCTGCCGCTCCTCCTCCTCCTCCATATACATTTCCGTGTATGGTGTATGGAGAGCGCGTTGTAACATGTGACAGAGAAGTAACAGCTCCACATAATGGAATAGACACATCCTCAGCCAGAGACTCTATTATATACTGCTGTGTGTATGTATACTATCTTATATACTGCTGTGTGTATGTATACTCTCTTATATACTGCTGTGTGTATGTATACTCTCTAATATGCGTGCTGTAGTACTATCTATATACTGCTGTGTGTATGTATAACCATCTTATATACTCGCTGGTGTATGTATACTCTATATACTGTATATGTATACTATCTTATATACTGCTGTGTGTATGTATACTATCTTATATACTGCTGTGTGTATGTATACTATCATATATACTGCTGTGTGTATGTATACTATCTTATATACTGCTGTGTGTATGTATACTATCATATATACTGCTGTGTGTATGTATACTATCTTATATACTGCTGTGTGTATGTACAATCTCATATAACTGCTGTGTGGTGTATACTATCATATATATGCTGTGTGTAGTATACTCATATATACTGCGTGTGTAGTTACCAATATATAATGCGTGTGTATGTATACTATCATATATACATGCTGTGTGTAGTTACTATTCTTATATACTGCTGTGTGTATGTATACTCTCTTATATACTGCTGTGTGTATGTATACTCTCTTATATACTGCTGTGTGCAATGTATACCATCTATATACTGCTGCGTGCCTGTGTACTCTCTATTATACTGCTGTGTGCATGGTATATTCTCTTGATACTGCTGTGTGTTAGTGTACTATCTTATATACTGCGTGTGTTATGTATACTCTCTTATATACTGAGCTGTGTTGATGTAATATCTTATATATGCTTAGTATACTGCTGTAGTATACTGTAACTGTGTGTATGTATACTCTATCTTATTTATACTCTGTTGATGTGTGTATACCTCTGTATTACTGTGTGTATGTATACTCTCTTATATACTGCTGTATGTATGTATACTCTCTTATATACTGCTGTGTGCATGTATACCATCTTATATACTGCTGTGTGCATGTGTACTCTCTTATATACTGCTGTGTTGTATGTATACTCTCTTATATACTGCTGTGTGTATGTATACCATCTTATATACTGCTGTGTGTATGTGTATACTCTCTTGTATACTGCTGTGTGTATGTGTATACTCTCTTGTATACTGCTGTGTGTATATATGTATACTCTCTTATGAAGTTTAATAAAATCCGTAGCTTGTTATATTTTATAATACTAAACGTCCCCCAAACTAACACCTGTTGCAGAGCTGTAAGGAACCTGATAAGAAACCTCGGCCTTGACAAATCTGGCGAATCAGAAATGTGTTCTGTAGAAATGAGGATATCATTGGGGATGTGATAAGGACCTGTATTTTTTTTTCTCTCACCATGAAGGCACACACCATGCAATGCCAAGCACAGCCACTATATGATGGATGGCGTTTTGCTTAGTATCTTTTCAGGTAGCTGATCTGTAAGGGTTGCTGGTTTTGGACCTTTTCTGATCTGATATTGACCACAATATCCTTTAAAGGGGTTGTCCGAGAGATCTGGAAAAAAAACTAAAGGAGGCCGGGAGCGGGCTGCTTAAAAAAATAAAGTCCTACTTGCCTTCCGGTGCCCTCCGGTATCCCGCGCTGCTGTCACTCTGGTCCGGGCGCCATGTAAACAAACATGGCCGCTGGAACAGCGCAGGACTCAGCGCCGGGCACGCCTATCCGTCCCTATACACAGCATTGTGTATGGGGGCCGGAAGGTTGTCGGGCCGGCCGGAAGCTGAGTCCTGCGCTGCTCCGGTGGCCATGTTTGTTTACATGGCGCCCGGACCAGAGTGACAGCAGCGCGGGATACCGGAGGGCACCGGAAGGTAAGTAGGACTTTATTTTTTTAAGCAGACCTCTCCCGGCCACCTTTAGTTTTTTTTTTCCAGAACTCGGACAACCCCTTTAAAGGAAACCTACCACTTCCCATGGTGGGTATAAGCTGCAAATGCCATGCACCAGCGCAGGGTGAGCTGGTGCCGGCGCTTATTTTCGTTATGTTATTAAATAGATGTAAAGCATTTAAACACTTTATTAATCTTTATATACAAGTAGCTTCACCGCACCGTGGACAGCGCTCGTGCACTTTATGCACCTGAATAGGAAGTGGTCGCTTGCATGGTGCGCCGAGCGCTGATCACGGTGCGGTGAAGCTACTTGTATATGAAGATTACTAAAGCGTTTAAATGCTTTACATCTATTTAATAACATAACGAAAATAAGCGCCGGCACCAGCTCACCCTGCGCTGGTGCACGGCATTTGCAGCCTATTACCACCATCGGAAGTGGTAGGTTTCCTTTAATCTGTATTCAGTTAAATAGGACTGAGCTGCGATACAAGACTCCACCTATGGACAAAAGTATAGCTGTTTAAAGGGTTATTCCAAGCAGATAGAAATAGGACTTGTCCCAGATCTGTCTCAGCTGTGCGGGGCTATCCCTGAGTCGATGTGCTCCCCGGTCATACTTACCAGGTCATGCTGACCTATACTCGCTGACATACCTAATGCTATCTTTTAGCTCTCCTACCAGCAGGCTTGATATTTGTACAGTAAAGGGTAACATCTAGTTGTATGTGTGATCTGAATCTGGTGATAAGATCCTGCTTCTCCGGTTGGCACATGGGAGGGAAGTGGTTGTATCTCCTCTTATCAGTAGATGGATTGTGATGAAATATACAATGCCATGGGATGCCTGTGCCGCCCTGTTATGTAATTGTAACACGCTGAATTATGAAATACATTGATCTCCATATTCTAATATCCTGACACCAGGGAAGTTTTGTGTTGTCCTGTCAGCTGCTGAGAGACACGAGTGTTTCCTCTTCATGTAACGTCTATTGTAAGCAGAACACATGACAACTATGTTACTACACCATAGAAGACGTCCGAGGTCACCCGAGTAGTACTACTATGTTGTGTAAATGTGATGCTATGTTTTGGCCTTCGCCTTGGAGATTTGTTGTCTATAAACAGAAGGCTTGTGGGTAATGGAGGGATTTAAGTCTAGCTGGGACTTTTACCTGATGATTGGTTTAACTTCCTACTTTATTTATTTGGTTAAAACATTTTAACATTAAAACATGTAAAGTCTTTCTTACAAATAATCCACCACTTTGAGCTTTAAGGCTACATGCCCACACACGTGTGCTCGCCGTACCGTAGCACGGCAGGCACACATCGGTGGCGAGGAGAGAAGGAGGCGGGTGAGCGCCTCTCTACATAGAGGAACATGGTGCACGGCGCCGTATGCCGAGAAAAGATAGGACATGTCCTATCTTTTCACGGCTACGGAAGGGTACGGTGCCGCATGTGTGCTGCACCGTACCACTCCATAAGGTGTCGTCGTATATACATCCCCCAACGGCCGTGTGAATGAGGCCTAACACTGTTTGCCTGTGAAAGAAAATTCGGAAATTTCAACCCCCTAGTGATCTTTACACAATAAAAATAATTTTTAACTCCTTACTTTGTAATCTTACTCAGTTTTATTGCTGTTTTAGCTCCTATCACTCCAGAGTGTGGGCGGAGACTCTCTAAGCAGGCACTTTATGATCCCTCTAGTTTTGTGAGCTGATAGTGTGGTTAGATTATCAGGTTACAGGTTTATATACACTTTCACATAGAGAGATAAGACAGATCAGAGATGAGAGCTGATGATGGGCAACACTCACATTCTGTTTCAAAAAATCTTTAGTTTTGTTTTTGTTGTGCCAATATGACAGATACACAGATGGCGGTAACTGACCGTTTTACGCGTATAGTGCTTTATTAGACCGGATGTCACTAGGGGACTCGTGCTAGGGATCCCTAATACAATATATTGCAGTACTTTTGTATTCTAATGTATTGTATCTGTCAGAGTTTTAATGACAGTTTGCTTGTTAGACCCAGTCTTGGACATGGTAGACATGGACGTCTTTATCTGACCTCAGGCTGCCATGGTAACTCCACGATGGCGTTGCCATGTTCCCTTTCAGAAGGCTTATCACTTTGTGCTGCAGATTTCTGTGCCCGTGCTATTTGTCACTATAGGGCTTGTAGTTATTAATGTGCTTACAGGTCTAAACATTCCACTCTATTGCAACTAATTCCTCTGAGAACTGCAACCTTATTTCTGCAGACTATTCGTGTCTTTGGATCCCCACTTTAGGAAATTCTTGCAGCAAAAAGTGTCGGCATGGGGTCTCTCGTTGACTTCGGCTACTATCTACAGTTCATAGATATATATATTAGTAACTACATAGGCAAATTGAATTCGGACTGTATATATTGTAGACATCCAATATTCTGCTGTTTGTGAGCTCATGTTCAGTATATCCAATGTGTTTGGCGCCTTGGTGGTGTTTGCTTTGTTGATCTGCATTGTGAACTGTGTAGCAGGGTTTGTACTGTAAGAATGTAGCTACCCGCAGAGCATTGTACACCCCTAGCCAGGGAATACCTCTCTGTTGACTCACGCTAGTAACCACATAATGTATACAAATAAAATAGGCTACCAACTAAAAGCTTAACTGTGTTTTATGAGTTACACCATTCTCCTTCATTTGTGAACCAAAGTTAAAGGGGTTGGCCACTTTACCTTTTTTGCAATTTGTGTGTAAGTGTTGGGGGCAGGATATTAGGTAATTTACCAATATACATCTATTAATAATTCTGTACTGTTTTCTTTATATGTAAAGTGATAAGCCTTCTGCAGTTGTCTTAAAGGACATCTACCACCAGGATGTAGATTGTAGACCAAGCAAACTTACATGCTGCTGTGTGCCCCCTCTGGCAGGATCCATCTCCATTTAGCTTTTGATGCCCTTAGGCTTTAAAAATATGCAATTGAGTCAGAGGGGCTCCGTCCTTGATAGCTGTTAATTGAGGCTGGAGCCCCTCTGGCTTATTTGCATAATTATTCAAGTCCTTTTAAAAAAAAAAAAATGCAAAGGCATAAGGAACTAAAAGAAGAGCAGATCCTGCATGAGAGGGCACGTACCAATATGTCAGTGTGCTTGGTTTACAATTCTTCATCCTGGTGGTAGATGTCCTTAACGGACCCAGGTTTCATAGCAGATACCAAAGTGCTGTGCTCAGTAGAGACTCATTTACTATTGAATGCGGAAAGTATAGCAAGAACTGATGCCTGTTCTCTCAATTTCTGGGTATCTGTTATCGGTGTGGGTCCCAGCAGTGAAACTCTCACCAATCAGCTTGTTATTCCCTACTCTGATAGGGATAACTTGAGAACTTGCTATTACCCCTGTATTGGACATCTACCACCAGGATCAAGTATTATAAACCAAGCACACTGACAAACTGTTGTGTGCCCCCTCTTGCTTTTTATACCCTTGTTTCTCCAAAAACAGACTTATAAAATTAAGCAAATGAGTTTGAGGGGCTTCGACCTCTGTAGTTGTTAATTGAGGCTGGAGTCTCATTTGCATAATTATTGCAGTCCTTTTTTTGTATAAATACAAGGGCATAAGGAACTAAAAGAAGAGCAGATCCTGCATAAGGGGGCACACAGCAGTATGTCAGTGTGCTTGGTTTACAATCCTTCATCCTGGTGGTAATGTCCTTAAAGGCCCCGTTTCAGTAGCTGAAGGTAAGCTGTTGCCTTCTGCAATGATTTTCCCTCACCATCCCCTTTAATGAATGTTATCTAGCGATTCTAAACATAGTTAGTGGTGTGTACTATTATCTGGGATGCGCCCATGCCAGCCAGATCCAGAGCCAGTGTTTATGCCTCTATCACAGAAGATAAAGCAGTTTTCTCCACTGCACATAAGGGTTTTATTTTTAGGTTTACCTGTACCAAATCCAAATTCATGATAAATGTCTCCTAGAGTGATCAGTAACATAAATGATCCCTAGTCCATGTAAATGGGAGGTATCCTTCTGATGATGAAATATTATCCTATCCATCATTGTTTAGGTAGAAGGAATATAGTGCTACATGACAGATGTGAAAAAATTCAGCATAATCAATGACAAATTTGCTGTTCTTACTGGAGCCATTCTGTTCTGATATATGACCTCTTAAATGTTCTTGGATCTGACACCCAGCTGGAAATATTGTTCCACCATATGGTTTCCTATTGGCCCGTAGTGCTGTATACAGTATGTGCTTATGAACTGATAGCTGCTGTGAGGGTGAGTAGCACAATACTTGGCTGGTGAGTGAATGCTTTCCTTGTTTCCTGGGCACTGTCCTGACAGTGAACTATAACAGATGAAATAATTCGGCACGTTGCATCATCTATCTGCAGTTTGCCACTTGTCAACATGTAACTCAGCAAATCCCAGCAACGCTGAATAGTAATGAGTAACATTAGTCCAGTTATGTCACTTTCACACATCAGGTTACAGGGCTGGATGTGACTAGGGATACGAGCAGGGAACGTGCAGTAATACAGCCACCGTATTGCTGCAGATTGGGTGACCTCTTCTTTATGGACTGTTGTGGTCGTCAAACTTCTGATTTCAAAGCTGAACTATAGCTTGTGACATTATGGTATAGTGGTATATACATAAGTGTATATGTGTGTGTATATATATATATATATATATATATATATTATATGGGTTTCGTCAATTCTGATGTCGTGTAGTCTTACCTGTCATAGCTGAGGAATGTTTGTTCTGTCCCTGGCGTGGGCTCAGCCTGTGTCATCCAGGAGGAATTCCTGAACCTATGACACCACTGCCATGGACCTCATAGCCACTATTTCCTGGAAAAACTCTGAATGGGAAGTAGCTGTTGTGAGCTACTTTGGTTACATATAAAAATAATTTAAAAAAAAAACTACGATGGAAAAAAAATAATAAACTATGAAAAAAATATATTTTTTTTCAATTAAAATGGTACAGCTTAATTTTTTAATGTAGTTCTATTTTATATAATGACTGAAATAAAAAAAAAATTGACGTAAAGGCCAAACATAGGATGTGTAAATAATGTAGCTGTATGTACTCACATCCTTATGAAGGATTGATAGTGAATTCTAATGACTACATTTAACTCTGCAGGCGACATATACATTTCCATAATGTATAGAGAACTGTAATGGATGTTTTAGTGTTGGCCCCCAGGTTTCATTTGGCGGCGACATTCAGGGTAATGAATGTGATGGCGGCTGTGGCGTATGACTTATTAAGCGTATAATCTGCTAATGGGACCAGTTGTTTCCATGTAGCTGTTTACATAGTATGGATACTCTGCCATGGGATAAATATAGATGACAGTCAGAGCAGGTTAATCTGGCATTAGTGTCACTCGTACATGTGACGTTGGCTCTGATAACACAGACATGGTGTAAGCTGAATTGCGGCAATGAGCAGGTTGGCGAGATGTCTGCAACGTTCATGTATACTCCATGTATAGCTCATATAATGTGAATTATAATGACTTCACACTGCATAGTTGATTTCTATAGTTGATAACCAATGAATGCTTCAATAATGGCATACTGGGCTTTGAGCTTGTATGGCCGCAATGAGGATCAATGCTCTTGAGCTGGAGAGGTGCCTTAGTGTTGAAATAATGCAATCTTTATACTGAGCTATTTAACTTATGTTAGCTATGTCTGTAGCCCTAGGGCTAAAACAGATGGATGTGGTCGGCTCGGGAATCGCTGATCTGAAAGCTGGACCACGGTGCTTACAATGCGATACCAGGAGTTTGTTTCTTCCCCAAAAAAGAGCAGCACGGTACTTTTATCCTTACAACGGGGAAGGAGAGACACCTTGTATCCTATATCACCATTAGTGATAGCATTGGTCCGTAAAAGCCCTCCACTGCAACTCTGGGATTCACAGTTGTCTGTTTTAGCCCTAAGTTTATAGAACTTAATTTGGCTCTTATAACCTCCATCCTTTTTTCCTAATCTGCTTTTCCCTCTGCGATTTCTCTTAAATTCCTTCTTGCTAGCAGGACAGACAGATGAGTCACTGAAGTGTCGATTACACAGAATCTCTATGGGGGAAGAGGTGGAACAGTAGCATCTCATAATGGATTGAAAACTACACACATGAACAAAAACTTCACTGATACACATGCATCCAGAAATGAAGACTGATGGTTGGATAATGAATAGAAACGGTGTTAATCCTGGACTACTTATTCCTAGACAATTTCATGAAAGCCTAGGTAAGCTTTTGTAGGTAGATCCAGTGGCAGGGTCCTGTATTAAAAGGAAACCTACCAGTTCAAATGGTAGGGATAAGCTGTAAATTTCGCTAGTGTTATTAACCGCTGTATCACGGTTTTAACACTTTTTAAAGTTTATAGCTGTAGCCGCTTCGGCGCTGCGCGCGACGTCTCCGGCACTTCCTATGTAGGCGCGCGCGCACGCGCGCAGCGCCGAAGCAGCTACAGCTATAAACTTTAAAAAGTGTTAAAACCGCGATACAGCGGTCAATAACATAACGAAAGTAAGCTCCAGCACCAGCTCACCCTGAGCTGGTGCTCGGTATTTACAGCTTGCCCATACCATTTGAACTGGTAGGTTTCCTTTAAGGCTGCCCAATACTTTTTTTTAAATTAAAACTTTTAGTCCCCCAGATATATGTAAAAAGTTTATTTTACAAATATGCTAACTTTCTTTGGGGGCCTGGGGTGTGGAACAGCCGCACTCTACGGCTACTCCCAGTAGCCTCTTTCGATACCTCCTACAGGCAGTCTTAAGCTATCTCTGAAGCTGGAGTTCTGTGCAGTAGCTTGGGCTTCAGAGATGAGGTCAAATAGCTGTAGTAGCTTCTCCACCCCTCAGTAGCCTCCAAAGAAAATGTGCATATTTGCATAATTTTTTTATATGTCTCCGTGGGACTTAATAAAAAAAAGTTTCAGCTTCCCATAAATACAGGAACCTGTCATCGGATCTACCTTATTCAATAGATATTGGATTTACATCTGACCGCAACACAAAAAATATATTTGGATATATGGTAATACATTTCCACACAAGACTGTAATATTATAATTCCGAACATTCACCATCATCTCTAGTTTCAGTATAAATGGACAAGATGTCTTTTGTCTTTTAAAAAAAAAAAAAATTCTTGGAATGACCATCATGCCGCCACACGACACATTTCCAAGGTTTCTGGAGATGATTATGGGTATAAAAGACAAGAAGTGAGATTATTCCTAAGCGGCAGATCATTGTTCCTGGGATGAGTATTCCTACTTGATTTTCTATTGTTTGTTGTATTCATACTCAGAACTTACAATTGTCAGTAGTAAGGATGTATTTAAATAATATTATTATTATGTATTTAAAAATAATCTACCAGCAGTATTGACCTTCTAAAGTTGCAGACAATGTTAAGTACTATTGTCCCTGGAGATCTGTGTAATCCTACGTCTATGTGTGTCTGTGCCTCAGGACTGGCAAAAAAATGCATTAATATTCTAGGATTGTAGCTGGCTTCGAAACACTAGTGCATACGTTTGTGAAATCCCTTCAATATATTTGCTGCAAAACTTCTCCCCCCTGTTTGAATACTATAGAAGTTACTCAGGGGAGAGGAGCTGCGCTGTGTAATATGAAGAGATCTCACACACCAGTGTGCATCATGTCCAGCTACAATCCTGGAATATAAATGCTTTTTCACATTCCTTCTATGTTATGGGACAATACCTAACACCTTGTGGTATCAAAACTGCTGACATGTCTGTTAAGGAAACTTGATTTTTCATACATAGAACTTTCCATGTACCTGTGATGTAGAAGCTGCTATGGGACACAGGGAGCGGAGACTCTCTATATAGTAAAATATTGTTTGTACATAGTCACTTCAAGCGAGGAACAAGCTCTATGGAGGCACACAATGCACCCATTCACCATGATCTTATCATGATGGTTATCAGATGAACAATTATGCATTTAATGTCTCCTGTTTCAACTTTTGAAAACCAATTACTGAATTCCTCCTAAATTAAACCCTGGATGGCGGCCTTCTTCCCCTAACACTCGTCCCACCCCATCTGTGGTAGATTACTCTGCATCTTTATGTCCAGTTATATGTTCTGGCAATATGGGAAGGACATATCTATTCCTTTCCATAGTTATGGTCTGTGACAAATCCAGTGTCAAAGATCATTGTTTTATATACATGGTGCAATTGCTCCCAGGCCCAGCAGCCTTAGAGGGGCTCATAAGGTATCTCTTCCTCGTATGAGTAGGGTTATAGTATAATGATACAGTAAAGTGAGAGGGTTTTGTAAAGATTTTATGCAGTGAGGCCTAGCAACTTCAGACTAGGCCTCTGGCCTTTAGGAAGCAATCACAGTAAAGCTTTCATTTTCAAAGAGCTCTAGAAGAAATGAAAGCTGTGCAGTGATTGGCTGCTGTGGATAACAAAGACATCTTTGCCTTTTGTTACTTCCCTAAATCTTTACCACTTAGTTAATCTGCAAACTAAATATTATTTTATGCTCAGGATATTATGGAGGAGACCAGTATAATCCAGTTCATACTGGATTAAATGAAGTTCTCTATGTACTGGCAGCATTAGAGTTTTTTTAACATGGTTCATAACACAATGCAATAATCTCTTAGTAAATATAGATACCTTCTTACGTCTTCTGCAGATACAGCCCTGTTCCCTCACAAGTGTTATGCGTCGTCCCTATGTAAACATGCACCGGTTTCCCTTGAATTTTGGGTTCTGTTGACATTAGTATGTAGATTGGATCACTGTAACTTATGTCATCGCAGGGGAAAAGTTAATGAATTGTTTAGACACTGTTGGAGCAGATCCTCCCATCTGTGCGCTGCGCGGCCTTGATCTCCATCTAATTGCTTTGTAAGCCGTAAAATTCTAGCCTGGGATGCTACAACTGGAACATATAATATTTCATGGGGGCCGGAAGGTTGTCGGGTCCGGCCGGAAGCTGAATGCTGCTGGATACCGGAGGGCACCGGAAGGTAAGTACATCTTTATTGTTTTAGGCAGCCCGCTCCCGGCCACATATAGTTTTTTTTCAAAACTCGGACAACCCCTTTAAGTCATAACAGCCTTTGGGGGGCTCCACCAACGTGTGGAACATGTACTAAGTCATCCCGTTGTCATAAAATGGAAACTGCTGAGCACTGGAATCAAAAATTGCTAGCAAAGAAGTCTTTTGATTTTACGGATACATTTGCTGATAATCAGAGGGAATGAATTTCAAGATTATCACTGATAGAGACTTTGTACATTGTTTTGTTACAAGATGTAGAGCTTTTTTCACACATGAAGTAGATGGGGAAAACAAATTCGTTTTTTTTTTTGTTTTTTTAAAGGCAAAAATAAAATGTGGGCAGTAAATGACATCTCAGAAATAATTTCATCAAAGCCAAAAGCGGGAGATTATTTTCTTTCATCTAGGAAAATGTTCTCATTCTGTGTATGAAATGTGTGCACTCCGCAGACGCCGCTGCTCTAATGCGCCTCTTCCCAAACCTGCGGGTATCTACTTATCTGCAGCATTGTCACTAAATCTTCCATTTACAGACACCTCAATGCCCTCTGACTGCGGATTGTATCTTACACAGAGAAGTTGTCAGTATTGGTAATCTCCAGCGGATTTATACATACGCATACATGCATTATCATTTAATCAAAAGTGAGTTTTCAATCCCATACATATGCACATGTAATATAGCAGGAGATGCTCAGCAGATTGTCCATAGTGTCCAATCTGCAGAGAGTATGTTATAGAGCAAGAGGAGCTCAGCACATTGCATATAGTTTTCTTTCTGCAGGCAGCATGTTATAGAGTAGGAGGAGCTGAGCAGGTTGTACATAGTGGGGCACATTTACTTACCCGGCCCATTCGCGATCCAGCGGCGCGTTCTCTGCACAGGATTCGGGTCCGGCTGGGATTTAAGATGGTAGTTCCTCCGCCGTCCACCAGGTGGCGCTGCAGCGCCGAAAATAATCTTAACGCCCCGGAATGCACCATCCCATAGAAGGTGAGCGCTCCCCAAGCGACACATTTTCGGTTTTTAAATGCGGCGGTTTTTCCGAATACGTCGGGTTTTCGTTCGGCCACGCCCCCCCGATTTCTGTCGCGCGCATGCCGGCCCCGATGCGCCACAATCCGATCGCGTGCGCCAAAAACCCGGGGCAATTCATGTACAAGCGGCGTGTTATAAAATAACCAATGAGGGGGGCTTTGGAATTAAAATACTGAGGGGGCTTGTATATAAAATAACCATGAGGGGGGCTGTATATAAAATAACATGAGGGGGGTGGGTATATAAAAATACCATGAGGGGGCTGTATATAACAATAATATGAGGGGACTGTATATAAAATTAAACACTGAGGGGGCTGTATATAAAATAACATGAGAGCGGATGTTTGCGGATGATAAACTAGGGAATCTTGTAGGAGCAGGTGACATTTGAAGTTATGAATTTGTGAATGCGCAATGTGAGTTCACTCCAAGGGGCCAACTGAAACTGTAGTCGGCCCTGGCAGGGATAACTAGAGATGGCGAGTATACTCGTCCGAGCTTGATGCTCGTTCGAGGATTAGGTACTCGAAACGGCTCGTGCCGGAACCGAGTATTTCCCTGCTCGAGACGAAGCATTTAATTAAAAAAAACACAGTGAAGAACAATGAAGAATAGAATAAAAACAGTGACAACAGGATCATTTTAAGTGAAAAGACAGTGAAGAACACAGTGAAGAATAGAGGTACAGATTGTCGGCACACTGCTTAATTTCGGAAGATACGCGAGGAACGGCAGGCCGACAGCCAAAAAAGAGAACATCGGCACAAGGGAGGACATCGAGGCAGCGGGGAGGACATCAAGCGCAGGAGACATCGGCACAGGACATGGGCAGCACGGGGGAGACAAGACATCGGGCAAGCACGGGGGGAGACAGACACGGCAGCACGGGGGAGGACAGACATCGGGCAGGCACGGGAGACAGACATCGGGCAGCACGGGGGAGGACAGACTCGGGCAGCACGGGGGACACAGACATCGGGCGCACGGGGGAGACAGACATCGCGGCAGCACGGGGGAGGACAGACATAGGGAAGCACGGGGGAGACAGACATCGGGCAGGCACGGGGGAGACAGACATCGGGCAGCCCGGGGGCGACCAGCCCATCGGCAGCAAGGGGGAGACAGACTCGGGCAGGCACGGGGGAGACAGAATCGGGCACACGGGGGAGACAGGAAAGCGGGCAGCACGGGGGAGACAGACATCGGGCAGCACGGGGGAGACAGAATCGGGAAGCACGGGGGAGACAGACTCGGGCAGCACGGGGGAGACAACATCGGGCAGCACGGACAACAGGACATCGGGCAGCA
Organism: Engystomops pustulosus; assembly: GCA_019512145.1. NCBI lineage: Eukaryota > Metazoa > Chordata > Amphibia > Anura > Leptodactylidae > Engystomops > Engystomops pustulosus. Next base: position 17,886,057 of record CM033642.1, on the reverse strand, counting down.
CGGGGGACACAGACATCGGCAGCACGGGGACCAGACATCGGGGCCCGGGGACACAGAATCGGGCAGCACGGGGGACACAGACATCGGGCAGACACGGGGGACACAGACATGAGGGCAGCACGAGGGGACACGACATCGGAGCACGGGGGAGACAGCCATCAGGCACGCACGGGGGAGGACAACATCGGGCAGCACGGGGAGACAGACATCGGGCAGCACGGGGAGGACAGACATCGGGGGGGGGGGGGGGGGGGGGGGGGGGGGGGGGCCAGGCAGGGGGAGACAGACATGGGAGCACGGGGGGCGACATAGGGAGCACGGGGGAACACAGACATCGGGCAGACGGGGGGACACAGACATCGGGCAGCACGGGGGACACCAGACATCGGGGCGCCCACGGGGGACACAGACATCGGGCAGCAGGGGGACACAGAACGGGCAGCACGGGGGAGACAGACATCGCGGCTGCACGGGGGAGACAACATCGGGTGCACGGGGGCGAAGGACATCGGCAGCAGGGGACACAGACATCGGGCAGAACGGGGGAACAGAAATCGGGCAGCACGGGGGACACCCAGACATCGGCAGCACGGGGGAAAAGACATTAGCGCAGCACGGGGAGCAGACATCGGGCAGCAAGGGGGGAGACAGACATCAGGCAGGCAAGGGGAGACAGACTCGGGCAGCACGGGGGAGACAGACCTCGGGCAGCACGGGGGACCAGACATCGGGCCAGCACGGGGGCCACAGACAGCGGCAGCACGGGGGACACAGACATCGGGCAGCCAGGGGGAGGACAGAAATCGGGCAGCACGGGGGAGCAGAAATGGGCAGCACGGGGGAGAAGACATCGGGCAGCAAGGGGGAGGATAGACATCGAGGCAGCCGGGGACACAGACATCGGGCCCACGGGGGAACAGCATCGGGCAGCACGGGGGACAAGACATTCGCAGCCAACACATGGGGGAGACAGACATCTCGCAGCACGGGGGAGACAGAAAATCTCGCAGAAAGGGGAGACAGACATCGGCAGAACGGGGAGACAGACATCGGGCACACGGGGGAGCCAGTACAGCGGCACACGGGGAACACAGACATCGGGCAGCACGTCGGGACACAGATCGGCAGCCACGGGGGAGCCGACATGGGCAGCACGGGGGAGACCGACATCGGGCAGCACGGAGGAGGAAGACACGGGACAAAGACGGGGGACAAGACATCGGCAGCAGGGGGGACAGACATCGGGAGCACTGGGGAGACAGGACATCGGTCAGCACGGGGGAGACAGAATCGGGCGCACGGAGGGAGAGACATCGGGCAGAAGGGGAGGAAGACATCGGGCAGCACGGGGAGACAGACACGGCCGCACGGGGGCGACCGACATCGGGCAGCACGGGGACACAGAATGGGCAGCACGGGGGACAAAGACATCGGGCAGCACGGGGGAGAAGCAATACGGGCGCCCCGGGGACACAGCAGCGGGCAGCACGGGGGACACAGACAGGAGGCAGACGGGGGACCACAGGACAGCGGGAGCACGGGGGACAACAGACATCGGGCAGCACGGGGGACACAGACAGTCGGGCAGCACGGGGCCAAATAAATAAAAACTGTACCAACCTAATAACGATCCAATTAAGCAAAAAAACGGAAACGACTAAACAAATAAAATCGAGGGGGGAAGAAGAACGGAAATCAAAGGCAAAGATGTAAAAAGAGATAGAAGAAGAGAAGTGCGGCATCATGAAGCAGCGCGGAAAGGACATCGGCCAAAAACAAGGGGAACAAGAGAAGAAGCGGAAAAAGAGGACATGGTAGCATTGAGGCAGAAAGGACGCAGCCAAGCGGAGGAAGAAAAGCGGAGTCAGGATGCCAAAAAGGAGAATACGTGACAACAGGGGAGATACGCACGCGAAGAAGGAAGAAGACGAGGCCATCAGGGGGAATTATATCTACCAACATCTTTGAAGAAGATGATAACACACATACGCAGACACGAATGATCGGCAGACGGGGGACCCGACTCGGGCAGCACGGGGATACAGACATCGGGCAGCACGGGGGGAGCCAGACATGGGCAGCGACGGGGACTGCGGAAGGGCGAAAGACGAGGAGCGGGATCCGGGACAGCGTGATCAGAGCAACAGTCCAGAAAAGTAAGCAGATGTTGCAGACACATGCGTGTCATTATTCTCCACGTATAGACTTGTGTTTTAGTCGGTAAAGATTGACTTTGATGTGGCTCTAAGTGTTTTTATTTCTATTAGACTTCATCTGCGTAAAGAGACCCCATGTCGGGTAGATCAATATACAGCACGTGAAACAGTGAAGAATAGATTGAAGATGATTGTAGCTACATATGAGTTCTAACCTAAGTACAGAACAGAGGACATTCACTTTTATCAGTATATAGCAACACATTTTATTCCCGAACCATGGTCCCTTTGCGGGTGTGTTGAAAAAGGCTACGGTCTCGAAGCATGAACTTATGACAATTATTTGGGCTTCGGTTATCGAGACCGCAGCACCGAGATAGAGCTGGAAAATAAGGGTCGTCTCGAGTCACGAGAAACACACGACGCACTTTAGTGCTCAGTCTCTCTACTAGTGGCGCAACAACTAATGATTTGAAGAACCATTACTGGAGCTAAAAACCACAGTGACATTCATTACAGTTTCATAAGACCCAATGATTTTCATAAGGCAATTTGCAGCTAGAAAAGATCATAGAGTCACATATAATAAGTCCCACTTTAGAACCCATGATGCATGGAGCCCTCAAGGCAGCATAGACAATTAGAAACGTTGCTTTTAGATGGGACGGCGGCCAGGATAACAAAATATTAAGGAATATTACACCAACCGTACAGCGCTGGTGTCTATGGTAAGGTTTATCATGATGGATTAACTGGTCGACTTTCCTTCACGGATAGTTAACTTGTGAGGCAAGATGGTGGTCCCCCGACACATTACTGAAAAGTAGGGATCAACCGAAACAGTATGCTTTTAGACTGCAATAATGATGCTAAACCGTATCGTAAGCGAGATCATATTTAAGACACACAAGTGCTTGGAGTCTGGGATGACATGCTCTCAGCTCTCCTGATATCGCTCCTACCTTCCTCACTTAGATCCAAATGACTTTTGTGACCTTTTAGGTATCTTCTGTCGCCGCTTTCCATCGCAAGAAGGTAAGTCAGTCCGATTTCTGAATGTCAGGTCGCAGGGAGCAGGAAAAGAAACGGAGAGATGATTAGTTTTTTTTTCAAGTTTGTCAAAAATGAGTGGACGTGGAGCCTAGTTTATGGAATCTGGGTCTCTTTGGTCTTCGGAAATTTGGCTAAAATAAGAGAATTGAAGCTGGTGGGGTTTTATATGGTAGCATTGTGACCTGTTCTATGGAACAGAACGCGTTGAGGTGCTTCTGGTTTCAAGTTCATGGTCCGGCACATGAGGGATCTGATAAAGTTCTCAGAAAATTAGATGTCAGTAGGACACCTTAATAGATGAGTGCCCGATGAAAATAACCCTCGACATATAGGCGAGCGCGCTGATTAATATATTATGATGTATCATCATGTTCGATAAGCACCAAACCCGTGGGGAGTTGCCAGCAGGGTCTGAAAGCAGAACTGTTCATCGTAGTTATATGAGCAAACCCCACACAACGAGAACCTGTATATGATTTTATAAAAGTTGTGGGGAAATGACCCGAGCTGATGGTTGCAATGGGCAGCAAGAACAGTTCTGCGTTGCTCTTACGACCAGTCTGATAACGTCCCCAGTAAATACCTGTAAAGGAACATACTACATGCAAGTCAAACAGATAACCAGGGAAACTACTCATACACGATACCAGGCCCTGTTAAACTGTGAATTAATTGCCTGATCTGTTATCTGTCTACCGTTCCTTATTAAAATCAACTTTCACAAATTATTATACTAATAGGCCAGAAGGGCTCCTGGGGCGTTACAGAGAGCCCCAATGGTGTATCTTCACAATGTTTTACATAGTGCACCGTGCTTCCCCCCTTCCCCTGCTGTGTGGAATGATACACGCAGGGAGGGGAAGTGATGAGGGCGCAGGGGGTGGTAAACCATGCTCCTGCACTGATAACAGCTCATGAATCTACAGCAGGCGGGTCTGGTTACTCCCTCCCAGAGCTCTTCTGCCATTGGCCCTTTAATTTTAAAAAGTTGATTTTGAAAGGAAAGGCGTCCATGGATAACACAAATAGAACAAGTTTATCACAGGTCACGGTGCGGATCTATGAGTAGGCGTCTCTCATGGGGATCATGATGGGCTTTCCTTTAAAACTAACCTTTGCTCTTTGAGCTTTTTTAGGCATGGCGGCTCCGGACCAAAATACGTATGAAGGGCCGCACTACTCCTGATGAATATCCATGGATCGGGTCCTACCAAGTTTATATGTACCTAACATACCCCAATATCCGGTCTCCACAGAAATACGGCCGCACCGCGCGCGGGTTACAAGGGGTGACATTATTGACCCCAAATATCAGTCCTAACATACCATTGCCTGGACAGATGCTAAAGGGTGCTCCTCAGGATAGGTTCATTAGGGTGATCAAAAACTATGATATGATGCACGCTGATTCTTTACGATGCTCAGATTTGGGTTCAGAAGAAGCTGGAGGGCAGCGTAGCATTCGGACGCCACATCACTGTAAGGGGAGATCCGGGATCTCCAGACAACCCCTTTAATACACTCAAAAACCTCCTATTTATCCATATAGGGTGCACGCAGAGAATGCAACTCAGTCGCATACATTCTACTAACAAAAGTGGTGGAAGACTCAAGTAACTTGTGACCTGGACTAAATCAACGTCATTACTGTTAGAACGCAAAATAAATAACATTCAAGCTCTTGTCGGCTGACACGTAGAGGGGAGCAGAAGGAAAGGTGACTGCATACGATGAGATGTTGCAGTATCTCCTGGGGCCTCCTCTAGTGGTGCTGGAAGATGTCCGCTTTCTGACTAAATAATACCCAACTTAATAAGTTTTAAAAAACACATATAATCTGGATAAGTCCTTTGGAATCTATTCAGATGGGAAAAAAAACCAACTTTACTAATCCCTCTATCTCCAAAATAAGCAATACATCTTTGTTGCTCTTCCATCTGTACTTTGTGTGCATATATACGTTATTGTATTGTAATGAAATGTTTAGGGATAGAATATAGAAGAAGAAGGCGTCAGCTGATCTGTGAGATGAAAGCTGATGGAAGAACACATGTAAAAAAAGGAGTGATTTATCTCATCTGCTGCTGAAAGACACGGAAGCGTATGTAAGCAGCTGCTTAGCACCTATTTTTGTGTTAATGTAGTGATTGAGTTTAGATTAGTGACAACCTAAAAACAATAGTGCAATGTAAGTAGCAGTTAATACACATGGACCAATGCGAGCCTTGTACAATTCGGTTCACCCCATGAGCCTTGTAACCTTTCCAGAACAAAACTGAGCCCTTGAAGTACTTTTTTTATAGCAGAAATAAATACAGAAGGCAATAACAGTCACATTGTAACATCATCATTAGATCACCTCCATGGTGCCATTTATGTTTAATTCTTTATCCTGTAGTGAGCGCCATCTGGCTCCATGTACAGAGCATAGAGATAGGAATAAAAGGATAAAGATGACTCTCCAACCAGAGAGTATTTCAACTGATGATTCAGCTCTCTAAAAAAAAGAGATTAGATAGAGATTTTCAGATACGGGACACATGTAAAATCTTTCGTTCCGCCTGCTCTTGAACATGTTGCATTTCAAGTTAGGCCACTATTAACAAATCTGCTCAGCTTCTCTGCGCTATAAACATGATCCCTGCATAGGACAATATATACAATCTGCTAGCATCCTCCTGCTTATACATGCTCCCTGCCAAATAGGACACTATATACAATCTGCCTCAGCTCTCCTGCACTCTATAACATGCGCTTGCAGATTAGACAATATTCACTATCTGCCTCAGCTCCTCCTGCTTTATAATGAATGCATGCCAGATAGGACACTATGTAATATCGCTGGCTCGTGCTCTCTAACATGATGCCTGCAGATAGGACACTGGGGGTAATTACAAGGGACGATTCGCGTTTTTCCCGAAGTGTTAACGAATATTCCGATTGCGCCGACAGAGCTGCAGGGTAATAGAGCAGAGATGCAGGGTAATAGAGCAGAGATGTAGGGTAATAGAGTAGAGCTGTAGGGTAATAGAGAAGAGCTGCAGGGTAATAGAGCAGAGCTGCAGGGTAATAGAGTAGAGATGCGGGGTAATAGAGCAGAGATGCGGGGTAATAGAGCAGAGATGCGGGGTAATAGAGCAGAGCTGTAGAGTAATAGAGCAGAGCTGTAGAGTAATAGAGCAGAGCTGCAGGGTAATAGAGCAGAGAGGCAGGGTAATAGAGCAGAGCTGCAGGGTAATAGAGCAGAGCTGCAGGGTAATAGAGCAGAGCTGCAGGGTAATAGAGCAGAGATGCAGGGTAATAGAGCAGAGATGCAGGGTAATAGAGCAGAGCTGCAGGGTAAAGCATGGCAGGAGAGCAGATGGCACCGCCCTGCTGATCCTGCTGGGTGATAGGCGCTTCTACAGGTGATTGACCCCCAGATGTGTCACCCGTCACCATACAACCTCCTGCACATGTCAGGCCCCCCCCCCCCCCGACACACACATCCCCGGCTGGGTGTGACCACGTCCCGCACAATGACGCCCTGTATACCAAACATAACACACAACCCCTCCTAGAGGAGAACACGGGGGCCGCTCTGATGGGAGTGATAGTCCAGAGGAACGCAGAGAGAGCAGGTACCAGCACTGCCAGGGTGTGGCACCCCAGATACAGAGCAGTGCACAGCGCCCCCTGCTGTCCACACAGGGCATAGGACTGTGATATGCACAGTATTCCATAAAGAAAGAAAAGTGGATGTTCATGTAGGACAAACAAGTTTTATTGATGGAAAATGCAACATTTAATGATTCATTAAAAAAAACGTAAAAACAGCCAAACAAGCAGGACACAAAGACAACATCCACTCCCAAGCCGTCCCCTATAGAGTCCATAGCAGCCGCAGCGAGGGTACATATAATAATCAGAGTATTTATAGTACATATAGGGGCACATTTACTTACCCGGCCCATTCGCGATCCAGCGGCGCGTTCTCTGCACAGGATTCGGGTCCGGCTGGGATTTAAGATGGTAGTTCCTCCGCCGTCCATAGAAGGTGAGCGCTCCCCAAGCGACACATTTTCGGTTTTTAAATGCGGCGGTTTTTCCGAATACGTCGGGTTTTAGTTCGGCCACGCCCCCCCGATTTCTGTCGCGCGCATGCCGGCCCCGATGCGCCACAATCCGATCGCGTGCGCCAAAAACCCGGGGCAATTCATGTACAAGCGGCGCAAATCGGAAATATTCGGGTAACACGTCGGGAAAACGCGAATCGGGCCCTTAGTAAATGACCCCCATAGTGTTACTATTATAGGGTTACACTACCAGTTAGATGTGACTAGCAGCCTGGGAGGGGGTGCAGAGACCCCACGCGTATCGCCCGGTATACAGGCTGCCTCCGGGATGAGTAATGTAACCCTATAATGTATATGTACTATATGCACTTATACTCCAAAATACAGAACATGTTTGGTGTTCACGCTGATTATTATATGTACCTGCGCTGTTTTAAGTGTTTTTAATGCATCATTAAATGTAGCAAAACGTATATATGTCCTCCGTGCACATCAATGTTTCTTTCTTCTTTATTAAATACTATTCACATGATGTGTGGACTAAACTTTATCTCCAAGTAGCCCTATCTCTCCTTTATAAGCTATATACATAGTATAAATATACTATATCCTCCTATATACATTATATACAATGACTATATCCTCCTATATACATTATATCGTAAAATTCTAGCCTGGGATGCTACAACTGGAACATATAATATTTCACCAAAAATCTGCTAATATTTGTATCCGTGGAAAGCGGCCATTAACACAGCATGACATTATTTTTACATATCAAGAACTACTTGAAAGAAAATATTAGTTTTCTGGGTGTGCTACATGCGCCAGTGGTGGGAGGCCTGGAAAATATTTAGAGCCTTCGCCCCTTGTGTTCCCTCACCATAATAATGTCTTGCAGGCCTGGGGCTTGAGATAATAGGTCTGAGTTGACAGGTTTGATCAATTAAAAGGAAAACATTTGAAAGGGTTCCTCAGTTCTGAAGATTACTATTTGTTTTCCACCAATAATGCAATATATTTTCTTCAGGTTATTTTACCATCTGATGCGTAAATGGTTCTCCCAATACTTCCCACCCACTGATTTTGGATAAGTTAAGGATGGTATAGTTAGAGCACGACTGTCTTAACTTTTATAAAAACTATTTAAAGGGGTTGTCCAAGACATATGAAATAACAGCTATGGGGCAGGGGGGTCTGCCTAAAAAAATAAACATGTACTTACCTACATGGTCCCTCCCAAGGTCCTGCACCGCGCTCTACCCCTGTTTGTTTACAGGGGCACGTAAGCTGCACTCAGACCAACTTCTGGCCGGCAACACACACCCGTCCCCATATCCCAGCACCTGATCCTGTGCTGGAACAGGGGACGGGAAGTCAAGGCTGGTATGTTGGCTAGCCGGAAGCTGGTTGGAGCGCAGTTTCCGTGCCCTCGTACAGAGTTTTTTTTTTATATGTCACTGACAACCCCTGGTGTCTTGGTGTGATGGGCCCTGGTAGTCTAGTCCATGTCACAAGTTCACTGATTATCCTACCTTGGACCAATTTTGGTACAGGAGATACCACTGCATACTTGAAACACCCCACTGGACCTGCTCCAATGATATTTTAACCCATTGGTGTGGCCATTACAATTTGGCACTTTCCCCTTCATAGTTTGCAGTTACTGCTTACTTGTTGCCTAATATTTCACACCCCTGACAGGCCCCATTGTTACAAGATAATCCAATATTATTCACTTTACACATCAGTGGTTTCCGTGTCATGGCTGATTATTTTGTGTACTATATGTAATTCGGACTACTCCAGCAGCCAACACAGTTTTAGAAAATTTGTCAAAATCGTATCAAATTCTTAGTTTATTGAATACCTGGTTTTTGGACTTTAACCACAACCACTGTTGTTCCAGTTCTGTCTTTCCAAGTCCATGATTGATACCAGTGAAGCTGCGTAGTTCGGATAAACCGTTGCCAATTTAGCAGATTATGATTAGCAATATTAGATTAGTGACACGGCTTAACTTGTCGACTGCAATGAGATTTGTATCCCAGTTTACGTTCCCTGATGTCAGGTACGACACGCATTTATTGTGTTCTTGTTGAACATTGAGTGCCGCGATGGGCAGTGCCCATAACCCTTAGAGATGTGACGTGTACCCCCTACCGTGCCAATACCACGGCTTGTGGGTCAACAATGCACTTTTAGAATCTCTTGCTTTGCAGATATCGGGAGACAAGTGATCTCTCATCACATTCACAACTGCGCTGAAAGAGGAAGTGACTGGAGGAAATTGTAAGCCGAGTGTAACCTGAGTAAGGGCTATTTATGTCCTCCGTCTAACCTTCGCCTCTGCAGAGTAACAACACTATAGTCTGATATACCAGGAGACTGCTTTGGAGAAGACCACCTCTTAGCTAGACCTGGCATAGATATAAGCTATGCATTCAGCCCATGTCAACGCTCCTCTCCACCTTTTGACAAATTTTTAAGCAATTGGATCAGCGGTAAGGATATTGTGTCTAGAGTTCCTTCCATCACTAGCAATAATATTTCAATGTCTGTCTAGCCCTTCAATGGAGACCCCAGTGGAACCCAGAAATTTTGGCTTTACCAATAACTGTTTGTATCTGTAGTATGATGGACCACAAGCACCATGAGTATTGTTGCCTCCATTATAAAGTGTGAAATAAAAATCCCTGAATATTGCCGTCAGCTAGTGTTTAATATCTCTAAAACTCTGGTTGGGTCACACCTTTACTCTTGAACTGGTTCCTCAGGTAAACCATTCCTTGCGTCTTGGAATATCTCAGGCCTGACTGTTTGCCGACTTGCAATAGTTAAATGATTAATCCTTGGAGCTATATTTCTTGTTTGTTTTTATGGGCTCGACTTCTTCGGTTTTTCAGAGTTATGTTCAGGGCTATGAAAATCGTCCGCTTATTGACATCAGTATACTTTATCAAGACATAATTAACCTGTTCCTCTCCAATACTGAATATTGTAGCTGGTGATCATTTACAGACTTCTAGGAAAAAATATTCTCTCCTGTGTCTCCAAGGCCTCAAAGATAAATTGTTTCAGAACGCAAACAAAATATGTAGCTGTTGTAATGACGGGAGGCCGGTAGCCATCCTTATCATCATAGATAAGTTGTTGTTTTCTACTTTGCTTTTTTCCCCCTAATTTTATTTATGTTTTGCTAATTGATGTGTAGAACTGTGATTATATTTTAGACAGTGATTGTTCCTTTCTTATCGAAGCTAGTAGAACCCATCAATCAAAAAAATATTTGGTCAGTTAGTCCAGTTAAAAGAATCCCCCATACTAATGAGTACAGGGTTACTCAAGACTGGGTATTTTGTTGGCTTTTTTGTTTTGTTAATGTTAAAACTAAAGCTATCCCTCTTTCCATCCGAAACGGTGCTATTTACGTTGGTAATTACAGACTTCTATGACTACAACTATACCCCCCAAGTAGAAAAGGAAATTCAACACGCCCTACTTTTTGTTGGCAGGGCTTCATACACATTAGTTGCTGTTGATTTCTATAAGCAACATTATACTGATAGGTATGGATCTGACAGGCAGGACCCAAACGATCAGTAGAATGGGAGTCCCATTCCCCTGAATGGAGCACCAGGTTGTGGATCCTTTGTATGATGCTCTAGGACAGTGGTGGCGAACCTTTTAGAGACTGAGTGCCCAAACTACAACCAAAATCCACGTATTTATCGTGAAGTGCCAACGCGGCATTTTAAGCAGTAACTTATTGCAATGTCTTCTTCCACATCTTTCAATCGCATCAGCCCCTGAAGCCACCAATACAGTTGAAAGAAAGAGGGCAAATAGCTTCTCTCCAGGGACTCTCTGTACAGGAAGAATGGAGGATCTAGCAGGATGACCTCCGAAGATAATGCAGTTCTGTCAACACCTTCTCACTTTTCCCGCAGTTCCAAACAGTCAATGAATTGTCGCTTTAAGACAGCGCTGAGATCAGCATCTCTTAAGTTGCCTGGGACTGCAGGAAGATTTGGTGGATTTGGTCCTGTTTGGTGAACTCTGTCCTGCAGTGATGGCCTGAGTGCCCACAGAAATGGCTCCGAGTGCCACCTCTGGCACCCGTGCCATAGGTTCGCCACCACTGCTCTAGGAGATACCGTAAGTGGCCACTTTATCCAAGTGCCTTATACTTTTTGCCGTGTATTAACAATAAATTGGTGTAACCAAGTTTGCGTCATTGAGTGTGGTGACTTATATGAAGCAGTTTTGCTCTAATCCTTTTTAACGTATTCAGTCTATACCAAATCCAAAATGGAAAGTAAAAAAATCTGATGGCACTCACAAATCTTCAAAAATTGTTAAGACTTTACTCATAAATATTCATAACTATGGACTGGAGTTGTATACAAGATTTTGGGGAGGGAGGACACCAGGCCTATACCAAAGCAATGGCTGTTTCATGCTTTCTAGCATTTCATCCGACTCCTGTATACACTTTTTGCTACACAGAGTGAATAAAATTTCATCAAGTACTTAATGGCCGGTGCCACGGTATAGGCCACCAGCGTGTCCTCCCCTCCGCACATTTGTATACATCTCATGTCTACAATTTATGAATATTTATGTATAAAGCCGCAAGAATTTTTGAACGTTGGTGAGTACTACAGGAGATAGCCATAGGCTCTGCTATCCCTGCCAATAAAGAGACCCCATGCATGTCCTGCTGTTATGACATGGGGAATAAGACCCCCAATTCTCCTGATCAGTTAAGGTCAGACCAATCTATTTGTCCTGTAGGTAACTTCCTTCTGTTGGGTAGCCCTCTACAAGGCTTCATTGTGAATTGTTGCTCACTTGGCACCATACTGTGTAACTGCCCTTGCTGGCTTTTTGGATATATTAGGGACGTCTATTGTACAGATCATTATATTCTTTACTCTCTTGTTTTTCAGATCAAAATGAGCTGCAACGTTATTCTCAGTTTTGGACAGCAACTTTTTCGTCGTAAGGTTGTGGGATCTGACTCCAAAGAGAGCAGATTGGCACGGTGCCTCAACACTTTTGACCTAGTAGCTCTGGGAGTGGGCAGTACTCTCGGTGCAGGGGTGTATGTCTTAGCCGGAGCTGTAGCACGAGAAAATGCTGGACCTGCTATCGTCCTCTGCTTCCTCATCGCTGCTCTTGCTTCTGTTCTTGCTGGTTTATGTTATGGAGAATTTGGCGCAAGAGTCCCAAAAACTGGTTCTGCCTACTTGTACAGCTATGTCACCGTTGGGGAATTCCTGGCTTTTATAACAGGATGGAATTTAATTTTATCCTATGTGATCGGTAAGTCAATTATAATTTCTGCTATCTTTTAAGTATTTATAATTTAATCGTTATTGCTATTTTGTGGGTTTTCTATATTTTTTTTATTATATAAGAAGTGCAGCCAACAAAACTCAAGGGGGAGATTTACCAAGCTGCCTAAGAGTAAGAATGTGCTTAGTTGTCCATGGCAACCAATTACAGCTCAGTTTTAAAATATTCCTGAGCACTGGTAAAATGTAAGCTAAGCTGTAATTGGTTGCCATGGGCAACTAAGCACATTCTTACTCATTTAGACAGCTTGATAAATCTCCCCCAAAATTTTTGTTACAGACATGTTGGGTAATTTATCATTGTATGTACACCAATTTAGGCGCAAAACCACTTTGATCCTCTCCTGGTCTAGGAAAAACGTTTGTGCGACTTTTCCTGAAAAAAGTTGCCAATACACTACAGACATTAACACCTTATATGCCAGATTTATCATGCAGTCTAGGCCACAGATTAATTTAACAGAAGAGATCCTAAAATAGTCTATAAATAGTGATCAAATCCTGTCTAATGATAAGTCTCCTCATGGTGTTTCGTAGGGATATTTAATCTCCACTATTTATAGGATGAATGCCACACTATTTGCTATAAATATCCAAGGTTACACATCTGGGACCCCCGATCTACGTTTAGAATGGGAGGGGGTCCTACAATGCTGTCTTGCCTAGATGTTGCATCCAGATTTTTCTGGGATTACAAGGACAAGCCGCTTGCTTATCTACACTATACTACCATAAAAGTGAAAATATACCCTTTTGCTACCAAAATAATAGAGTTAACTTGTGCTGTGGGAGTGGAGCTCAGCCAAAGTCTCCTCAAAGTTCACTGGTTTATTACCTGGTCCTGAAATAGAATTCAGCGTTTATTCCAAGCCCTTCTGATGCCAGCCACATCTATCACAGATAATTACAAGACCTGACATATCATGAAAAATATAAAAATATACTGTGCACAGCCTACAAGGGTATATGGTTGTATCTATACAACACATTGATCCTTACATTTGCCTCTAGCAACATTGAAGCTCAAGGATATTGAATGTTAAAATTCCCTAGATTTACTACTATTATTTGTCCATTAGCTGAATGGAGATAATTTTACAAATAAATAATGTATGGATTTTTAAATGGCATTATCTCTTTTAACTTTTGCCCCTTTACCTTTTAAGGGACCTCGAGTGTGGCCCGTGCCTGGAGTGCGACTTTTGATGAACTTATTGGCAAACATATTGAGCATTTCTGTGAGCAGCATTTCGCCATGAACATGCCAGGGGTACTTGCCAAATATCCGGATCTGTTCTCCGTCATCCTTATTGTAGTCCTTACTGGTAAGATTTCTGTCACAGAAAACCCGGAGAGCTCTTGTTCTTATAATCTATGTGAAAAGCAGCTACATTGGGACAATTGCAGTTGTTGATTGAATGATATTAAGTATTTGGAATAACTGATATTCTATATTAAATCATGTAAGATGGATCACTATGGCTACCTGTTACTGCTCCCTGTATAGCATGAAAATCTGCCAGTGTCGGGCTCCTCTGCTATCTGCTTATCTTTTACTTAGGATCGGACAATAATAGGGGTTGTACCAAGTTTGCAAGTTATCCTCTATCAATGGGACCCCTTTATTGCTAATTGTTGGAGCAGCAGGTTGGGCATATGGACTGCCACTGCATTGCAATTTTTAAGGCTCGCATTGAATTGAAAGTACAGTGCTCAGCATCCACTCCACTCCAATTTACTGTCTATGAGAGTGCCAGAGATAACTGAGTGCTGTACTCTGCAATTTCCAAAACTGCCATACTACTGAATGGAGCCTCAGGATGAGGGGATAACTTGAAAACTTGGTGTAACCCATTTAAATGGATTGTCCAGGATTTAAAAAAATCTGTGCGGCTTTCTGCAGGACACAGTGCAATCTCTATCCACAGATTATGTGGTATTACAGATGTTGTACCACATACTACTCAGGGGCCAATGGCTCTTGTTCTAGAAAGCAGCCACATTTTTCTAAACTTAAAAAAAGAAAATGTTTTTAATCCAACCTCTGCTGACAGGGAAGAGCTGGGAGGCCCCTATTTGGATTAGGTGGTTATCTGTTCTTGCCAACGCTAAAAGGTTAGGATGACATTTAAAATCTCTTGTATAAGAGCAGCTTATTGGGTCTCAAAATGTGGTGCCAGGTTCCCTTAAATAAGTATATTGAAATGCTTTACATTAGATGGCACATTATGCATCATGTATGTCTGGTCTCTATGCAGCTCTCTTATCCATTGGAGTGAAAGAATCTGCCTTAGTCAACAAGGTGTTCACGTGCATCAACGTGCTGGTCCTGGCTTTTGTTATCGTATCTGGCTTCGTAAAAGGATCCATTAAGAACTGGCAGCTCTCAGAGAATGACATCAATGGAACCAACATTACCACATCAGACAAGTACGTTTTGGAAGCCCTCAGCTGTTTCCCTCTATATCCAATGAGCACCTTGTATGTCGTACGTGTAGCAGCTATTCACTCGGTGAAAGGGAACACCATACATAATGATGCTGGAGGTGCTGGGTGTCATATGAGTTTGTCAAGCTCTAAATGTTTGTGTAAGCTCCTTTCAATAATCTGGTGGTGCTGACATTTCACTAGGAGCCAAAGTCAATCAGTTAAGGTATAATCATAACTATTGAATGTCACAGAGGATTACCATTACCCCCCACAGGATAGACAAGTGCGATGGTCACAATTTACCAATTACTTGACTCTACATTCGGGATGTTGTAGGGGTGGTCCTAACATTTAGACCCTTACTTATAGAAAGAGTCTTTTTAGCGGCAGCTCCTGCTCCAACTACAAATGAGATGGTGAGAATGCAAAGAAAGTTGTTCTCAGTCCGAAATGTTGGACCTCTCCAATCTACATAGATTTTAACCCACTAAGCTTTCCGGTGTATTTATATTGATAATCTATCTAAACAACTATAACAGGACTATTTACATAGCCATTGGTCTCTACTTCGTGCCTCAACATACAGGAAATGCCTGCTCAGGCAGCCTCCATCCACAGTGGTGACCTGTAGTTGCCTGAGCAGGCATTTCCTGTCTATCCAGTAGGATCCATGAAGTAGAGAACAGTGGGGGAAGTGACATTTAGTGATGGATAGATCATCAGGAGTCGCGCACCAGACACCTAGGCCAGGTGCAGTGTTGCAGCCTTTTCTCCAAGCATAGCCACTGTACATTACCTTGAATGGGGCTGAGCGTGTAACTAATGTACGTCACAGGCCTAGGATGTGATCAATAATAAAATCTGGATATCGCATTAATGTATGAAATTGTGTTTTCAGTGTTACAGAGGAGCGCACATATGATTATGGATCCGGTGGATTTATGCCGTATGGTTTTGCCGGAGTTCTCTCTGGAGCTGCCACCTGTTTCTATGCCTTTGTTGGCTTTGATTGCATTGCCACCACCGGTAGGTGTAGAGAATATAATGGTTGTTTTGATGTACATTTACCCTGTAAGACTCCTGGATTTGTAACCCTGTACTTTTCACTATTAGGTGAAGAAGTGAAGAACCCACAGAAGGCCATCCCTATTGGCATAGTGGCTTCTCTCCTCATCTGTTTTGTGGCATACTTTGGGGTGTCTGCAGCGCTCACACTTATGATGCCTTACTATCTTCTGGACAAAAACAGTCCATTGCCTGTGGCTTTCAATTTTGTGGGATGGTCTGGTGCAAAATATGCTGTCGCTGTAGGATCTCTATGTGCACTGTCTACCAGGTACGTTTTTTGAGTCGCCTGTTCACCACATCTTCCCCTCTTAATCTCAGGGACGGGTGGCAGTCCTGCCCTTCAGCTTCCTACCCCTCTTAGTAGTGCATAGCACATGAAGTTAGTAGTAGGGAATAGTGATTAATTGCAACTTAGACCCATTTTTCTTGAAAGGGACTGGGACTGGGTACTATTTTAAGCTGGGCTTAAAGGGCTTCTTCAGATTTTCTGCAAAACCCTATGGGTAAAGGAAATATAAACAAAGCATACTTACCTGATTTGGTATTTGCGTCACTCTGTTACTTCTGTCTTTGGCATCGGCACCCGACTAAAAGTTCTCTTCTATGTTCTTTTTGTTTTTCTTAATTCATTTACATTTCAAAACTTTTGGCCTTCATTTTTATTTTTTTTTAACTTATTTTCCATGATCATGCTGTGTCCAATGTTTCCATCATCTGACCTATGTCATTACTTTTCTATGACAGTCTCCTGGGCTCCATGTTCCCTATGCCTCGAGTGATTTATGCCATGGCAGATGATGGGCTGCTATTTAAATTTTTAGCCAGAGTCAGTGAAAGGAGCAAAACTCCAATAATAGCCACCATTTCCTCTGGAGCAGTCGCAGGTATGTACGTGCCACCTGGATTACAATGATCTGGGCGTAACGTTGTAGTTGACTATGTAGAGAATATGGGCGGTGGGTTTAATTTTAGACCTTTACTGTGTCTGTGGTAGCGAAATGTAGACTCGGGTCTGTCTATATAAGGGATTAAACCGGGTCTGTAAACACAAAATGACTTGATGAAAATGAGACCAACCTCTGGTGTACGGCTTTCTTTGTTTCCTTGTGGTTAATGCCAGTTTGCCTTATGCCAGGTATATAGTTGATCTCATTTAATCAAGAAGCAGATGGAGGCAGCGGGGTGTGAATTACAGGAGGCTTTTTAAGGATTGGGGATCCTGGAATGTGACGAGACCAACAAGGGATATTTTTAGTATTGCCTAATGTACTCCACCTCCTATTTGGGCATCACAGGCTGGCGCGTTTCTTGGCTGAGTTCCTTTGTATATCGGTATTCATAGTCCTTTCTGATGAGTAATGTAATCGGTATGACGTAGCCAATAAATCCTTGACCCAAGACCATTTCTAGTAAAAACCAAAGCCTTTTTCAGCTGATTCACACGCAGTTATATTAAAGTATATTGATTTTCTCCATTTGTGTCTTCCAGCTTTGATGGCCTTCTTATTTGATTTAAAAGACTTGGTGGACTTGATGTCTATTGGAACGCTTCTCGCCTACTCGCTGGTGGCAGCCTGTGTGCTGGTTTTAAGGTAATGATGGATACTTACATTTCACACATGGAGTCCACATTTGGCTGGTGACTATAAATTCACGTTTCTACTTAAAAATTGACTCTAAATGGCTGCACGCTTTGCCATTAAATTTGGTAACCGCCCACAACAGTGTAAGTGTGTTATCCTAGACTCCTGCTGGACCTTAAAGGTCCTGTATTAGATGACAGCATCACCCATTCATTCTGAATGTCAAGGGTTACTCTATCAGTGTTTGCTACCCTAGGGGCGGCCAAACATCTGCCTTTATACACTATCAGAACCAAGCTTCTTACGAAGAAAGAGGGTTTCCTTCTGTCTGCTTTCATTTCTGCACTCCAAAGACCATTTTGGAGTACCTTCAAAGGTCCTGGATGGCACTTGTTTACATGCGTTTATGTGGTGTATAAGGATTTCAAGGCTGGATGTTCCTCTATTTAATATCTCTACATGGCAGTATCAAACTTGGTGGGAGGTTTGGGTGGCCTTGGGGCCCCCTACAAGGCGTTTTGCAAGACTCAACCCCTTGCTTCCTGGAAGAGAGTGGTCCTGTTGTTCTAATCTTGTACAAGCCCCTTTTAGATGACACGGAGCACATTGACAAGTGGATCTGGGTAGTTAATAGTTTGTCTTTTTGCTTTGACAGGTATCAGCCAGAGCAGCCCAATCTTGCCTATCAGATGGCCAGCACCAACGAGGAGGCCGATATCAATGAGTCGGTCAGTACCAGCGAATCCCAAAATGGAATATTGGGTGAAGAGAAGTTTGCTTTCCAGATGCTCCTCTTCCCCCAAAACCAAGAACCAACCAGATTATCTGGAAGCATAGTGAATATTTCTGCTGGTATTTTAGGTGAGTAATGAAATGTGGGTGATCGTAAAGGGGAGTCAAACTCCTTTTCCATAGGGGGCCCATTAGCCTTGTGGTTGCCTTAAAGTGGTCGAATGTCCTTTTATTACTGTATAAATGTATCTACTCGAGCTGTTCAGTTTATACAGCATTACCAACACAATGAGCAACCACAGGGCAACCACAAAGCCGAACGTATTGCTAAATGACCTGTGACCCTGCCAGGGCATATGTGCCCCCCCCAAACACTAGCCAATAGTGAGTGCACCCGACAGCAGCCACCCCTTGGTAGCCACCGTGCCCCAATAGTAGCCAGAAACCTCACCCCCACTGCTGCGGTGCATGTTCCACTGTGAAAGAAAAAACTTTACTCCCCTTTCCCTGCTCCCCCAATGCAGCGGCCATCATCGTCTTTACAGCTGTGAACAACGCCTGTATGCGCCGGCTCTGAAGCTGGCAGACATGATGATGTCATCACGTCTGCTGGTTTCAGAGCTGACAAGTACAGCCGTCGTTCACAGCAGTAAAGAAGATGATGGAAGCTGCATCGGAGAAGTGGGGAAAGGTGAGTTTTGTAGTTACCCTCCCTGCTCCTATATTGAGCTAGTCGAGAGTGCAGCATAGTGGCAGGGAGTCGGGCTGAATAACACAAGGCTACGAGCCAAATTTAGCCTTGTGTTTGACATCTGTGATATAGGGCATAATGTGAACTCAATTATTTTCAGCACAGAACTTCCCGTAGGGTCGCAAGGACGGCTGTACAGGGTGTCTATAGTAGTTTGGCAGCTCGGGGCACTCGTGGCTTCAGAGCAGCATTCATTGTCACCATTTCTCTTTTCAGGTGCGGTCATCATTTCATTTTGCTGCCTCATGGTTTTTGGTCAAGACGCCTTACTTAATGGAGAAGCCTCCATTATTATTCCACTTGCACTTACATTTCTGTTATCTTTAATCTTCACGGTTATCATATGGAGACAACCAGAGAGCAAAACTAAATTGTCATTTAAGGTAAGTGCGCAAAAGTTAGACGTTGTACCAAAGGCCCTTCTATCAAAAGTTAGATTAAGTTCACACTTCCGCTCCTTACCTCCATTAATAAAATAACATTTAAGGTATTTAAAGTATAAATTAAAAATGCCCTTGACATCGATGTCATTTTATGTCATCTAGTACGGTCAGTTTGGCAAATATCTGTTATCCATGGGTTTTTCTCAAATGGAGGAAAATAACTGCAGCCTCCATTATTATTCTGTCCAAAAATCCCATGGATAACGGCTACCTGCCTAAACGGAACAGATGGCATAAAATTTACATTGATGTGATTATTAACTTATACATTAAAGCTCTGTTTAAACCTCCTTTTTTTAACGGAGGTAGGAAGCGAAAGTGTAAAATGAGCCTTAGCTGTATTATACATAGTGCATGATATATGAAGCCATTCTTCTTCTTGAGATGTGGACATCTTTGTAATGGTCTGTGTCTTCCTATAGGTACCATGTGTCCCTGCTATCCCTATCCTGAGCATTTTTGTAAATGTATACCTGATGATGCAGCTAGGAGGAGGCACCTGGGTACGATTCGCCATTTGGATGGTAATAGGTAAGTTATGAAAGTTGACTTAGGGGTGTAAATGGTAAATTCCTTGTGTTTCTTTGAGGGAACTCAAACGCTATACAAATTCTAATATGTTTTCTTAATTTGACACCCACTGTGTTGCTCATTTTGTTAAAGGTATGCCCCAACATGAGAAACTCATGCCTGCCTACTTCCATAAATGGCATCACATATGTCCTTAGGTTGTATGTGGTACTGCAGCTCAACTACCTTTGCTTGGCTGCAATACCTGCTGCTTAGCTGATAAGTTGCAATACCACACACAACCAGTCGTGGTGCAGTTTTTGGAAGAAATTCTTAATTTTTTTCTAAAGTCTAGAACACACAAGTAACCATTCTTTGTGTTGATTCTTTGCAGGTTTCATCATATACTTCAGTTATGGCATGTGGAACAGTAATGAAGCTCTTGGCTCCACACCAGAAGTGAATACAGGTGATTACAAAAGGACCAATGTGCTGAATAATGAGAAACAAGCTTTTCTGGATGATCCAGAAGCTGCTAACACAGTGACTGCCTGAATACTAGAGCCAGAAGCTTGAACGGTACCACAGTAATATGACCCGTCAATAAGGACTTCACCCAAAGCTTACAACCTGCACAAACCATACGACAAGTGGCTGCAACCCTCGACGGTCAAGTCGCCTGTCTACCATTGCTGCTATTCTCTTACAACACATTAGTGGATCCTGCTTTATACGGACAGGACCGCACTGGTTCTACCGTACTACAGAAAGTCATTCATCCATGCGCATCACTGCAGCGGGTTCTTCTTGCTTTATCCTATTGTTTTTTAATTGGATCAATGGTGGAAATGTCAAATCCAGTTGTGGGTATAAGAATGAGAATGTGAACTTGTTCTTGTGGTCGAAAAAAAAAAAATTCTAATTGTTTTTAATCATGGCGAGAAGTTTCCTGCCAGTAATCCGTGCTGAGAAAAGAGTTTACAGCCAAAATAGCACAAATTGTGTTAATTTTATACCTTGAAGAAAACTTAACTTATTGTTTTTAAACTTTTTTTTTATCTATTTTTTGTTTGCTTCTTAACTTTTGGAGTGCAGGGCACTTATAAGGGAGATCTCTTCCAATATTCCAGTCTTCTCCGTTTTATATTGTATGCTGAACACTAGAACACATGTTTTAACCTTTTGGGTCTGTTCCTCCAGTTGGATGGCTACATTGGGGAGTTTGCTGGTAGTGAACATCTACCCTTGAGCCCAGGGCCTAGGAAAGAGGAAGAGGGAAGGTTTTGGCTTTTGTTTAACATCCAAGGTAGATTTTGGGGTTGTAGCTTTAATTGTTCCTCCAGTTGGACTTCTTCAATGAGGACTTGGCTGGTAGTGAACATCTACAACTAAGGAAGTTAGTGAAGTGGAAGAGGGAAGGTATTGGCTTTTGTTTGTCACCCAAGGCAGTCTTGACCTGAACCAAGTTCTAGGTATGAAAACATAAGCCAAAAAGGTTAATAGTTGCCCTAATGGTGATGTGGCTGGCCTAGTAATCCAACATCTACAGATTTGGTATGGACCAGTAGAGTTAGTATGAACCCATATGATTGGCATGGGACCTGGCATGTAAGACTTTGCCATCCCAGATAGCCCCTTGCCTGAGGTAGTCTGGACCTAAAGGTTTTCCGACAGATCTTACTCCAGTAGTTGAGGGATGACTTGAGGAAGTAGACACTTGGGCTTTCCTGCTCAAGATCTCATCCACCTAGAAGTTTGTATATTTTCATACCGTCTGTCTCCCAGGCTGTTGTGTCTAATTTTAATATTTAATCCCACCATTATTTAAGTGCTTATTATTGGCCACTATTTATGTTAGATGTTGAATATACAAGGGTAACGCATTCAATTCGACACTATGGCATTGTGTATGCTGAAATTCCAGTGCGGTTGTATTGACTGAAACTCAAAGCATTAACAGCCCGATATATAAGACAGTCAGCTGTTGAAGGATTTGGGGTTACTCCTCTGAGATTATGTACATAAACTGATTACAGTATCAATGACCCTAGGTCACAGATACATCGGAGATCGGTAAATGCTTTAGTTCATTAGATTCTCATGCTCGTCATCTCAGAAGTTCACCTCTGTATCTTGTTAGACAATCGCTCATGGAATCCTTCCACCGTGCCTAGTACTCTGATACCTATGTGTAGGCCGTCTAGACTCTACACTATGGTAGAAAATGCTCTTCTCTCAGGAAACTGAGATCAAAGTTCTCATTTCTTTCAATTGTCTTGAATTTGGGATCTCCTTGGGCATAATGCTAGCATTGTGTGTCCACAACACCATCACCGGTGGATTTGACACTTACTCTGGTTAATCCCACAAATTGATACCCCAAGATCTGAGTGAATGGTGGAATGACGTGGTCCCAAGTCATTTTCAGCATAATAATCCATGCAGTACTGTGACCCCCTTACTTTTATTATGGTGGCTCATGTTGTAGAGTGTAATATCGTGAGAATATCGAGGAGAACCTTGAATGAAGAATCTATGAGCAGGCCCCAACCTTCCATGTTCCATTTTCACTGTTGGCTCCTTCTCATATGACACAAGGGTCTTTGTGCCTCCTCAGATACCAGGGGGACTATTTGTGCGTACAACCTCCAAAGTATGGAGGGTCACACAAATCTAATCCTTCCCATCTGTGTCTACTACTATTTTATGAGTGATTTTGGTTATTGAACCATAAAATGACCCCTATTATAATGTCAGGGGTCACTGTACTGTAGGAAGGTTCTAGTTTGGTTGGAGATCTTTTGATATCATTTTGGTCAAAACCACTGGCCACACAATGCCAAGCGGAGTACAGAGGAGATCCGGCTGAGTATTTTATACAACCCTTGGATAGTGTTATTCCCGAAATAGTAATAAACTGTTACTTGGGGTACTTGCTGACACTCTTAGGCCGAGCCCTGGCCTTACACAGTTGTGTGCAGAATATGAATTTTGAGTGATAATCCGATGCTGGAAGTTTCTTGTCCTATCGCTTTTCTTGGACACTATGTAAATATAACAGAATGTATATAGAGAATTTTTGCAGCTTTTTGTTGTCCTATCTTGAAAGCCATACGATTTCTAGGATTCTCTTAGTGGGAGGCACATTTTATTCAGCAATCATCATTTCTTCTTAATTAATTTTGTCTCTTTATTGGTGAGTTATTACATAATGTGATGTGTTTGGTTCTTTACAAAGACTATACCCTACATTATAATCTGTGGACTACCTCTTGGAGTGCTCATAGTGCTGTCCTTAGTGATATCTTGGGACATCAGATAATGTTTGCACCTTTTATTCTCTGGGTCTCGTGTTGACCCAGAGATCAGACTGACCCTGATTATAAATGACATGACCTTGAAATATGTTGATTTATAGGATTTTCCCCCCTCCCCCTTCCTTGTTGGTTGACCAATGGGATGTCAAGCAGTTACAAGAATTGGGGTCTTGTTATCCTGTATGAGAGGAGCAGTGGCACAAGTATCAGCCATGCTCAATCCGTGTTCAGACAGGGGAACTGGACAACTAATCTTGTGATCAGAGGGGTCCCGGTGGTCAGTCACCCACCCACACGTTGTAAAGAAAGGTGCTGTAACTAATATACTGTGGACTGCACATCAATGCGGTCATATAGTGTTATTGGAAATGTCTCTTTTACTGAGAACCGTTCCAGTAATGTGTAATAATGGAAGCCCCAATAAGATAACATATCTATAGCACTTACATGTCTGACTTGTATAAGGTCAAAAATTCTATTTTTATTTGTTCAACCCAAAATGTCTTTGTATGAAATATTACCAATGTGTCTACATAAGTATATGGCAATGTATAGGAGTGTTCCCTAACTACAACTCTCATCAGACTCTGAGTTGTAATTTGGATACAGTTGTAGAGCGACAGGTTCAGAAACATTGCTGTCAAGGTATAGAGGATACTCCCATGATTTTGGACCCTTCAGGGTGCTTTAACTCTGATGTACTGAAATCTCTTCACATTATTGACCAATATTCATCAATAGAAGATCAGACAACCTGAATGCTTGTGTGAAAGTGGGGGTAAGATGGACATTACATATCACAGTTCTAGAGGGCTCATTTGATCAGGATACTTTCATATATACTTGTACAGTAAATTTCCTTTAATTTCTCATTAATGGACCCGACAATATAAAATATTCTGGAAAATACGATGGTCACTGGGTCAAGATATCTGTGATGTGACCAGAAGGTTCACAATAAAACCCTATGGTAGGTAGGACACATTGGAAGAGCTTATAGGTTGGACTTGCATCTTTTTTACCATAATATTATAAAAACCGAAAATCTGCTTCTACAACATAAGAAGGACGTTCTAATTGGTCTTCTCCAGATCCAGCTGTCTTTGCGGATTAAAGTAATATTTTCTGTATAGTCTATAATCCCATCTACATCATGAATCCCACTGATACTGTGCCTTTCATTGCTGTAGCCTACTTTCTTATGCCTTTGTATTTTGCTTTAGTGAAGGGAATATTGTTGTTTTTTTTCCTTTTAGCTTTGTTTTACGTCAATCGTTTTTTGACTTTACCGTATTTTAGTTTTTACCCTGGTATGTAAATTTGGTCTTTGTCTCCCTTATGTAAATAGATTTTTAATATTTATCTTATTTTAAACGTCTCGGTAGAAATTTTGTTGCTTTTATTAGTTCACTTTTATATTTGTAAGTGTAAGAAGTGAGGGTAGTTCTGAATTGTGCGTTTGTGAAACTTGCTACGCGAGCTGTGTGTGTAAAATAATAAAAGTCAGAAATTCTTGAAATCCCAAATGTTTTTTGTCTTTTCTGTTTTGCTTAATAATCTTGTTTTCATGTTTGGTGTAAAAAATGTAACTTTTGACAATTTCATAAATTGATAATAGTAGACTTTTTTTAATATGTTTTAATAAAGCAAAATTTGCCATTTTCCACCTTTCTTCCTCCTGTTAGCAATGTGTATATATGAGCTTTCTCTCCTGTACTCACACCAACAGCTGGTAGATAAGGAGAAGCTGATAAAGTTTCTAATTACTTAACTCTTTACAGACAGTCTATGGATAGTCTTATCTCATCAGAGAGCTGAATGATTAAGGTAAATATTCTCTAGGTATGCAAAGAGTTAATCTTTAGTCGCCTATCCATATCGGTCTGTTTAAAGTTTATTTTTATCATCTGCTCTATTCATTTCTGTAAAAAGGTTTAGTTATTCTTTAAATTTTGTGGTCATAAATCCAGGCCACCATTGCAGATGGCTGTTTTTCAGATGTTGGAATGCAACATACGGTAGTCCCCTTCTGGTACTAAAATCACTTGTCTGTGGGAAACTACAGCTACCGCCATTAGCGTGACTGGCACAATTATACAGTAGGTGGTCGAGGCTCCATTATGCATGTGGACCATAATCAGGATAAATCCATTACTTTACTTAACTGCTCCAAACAACATTCCAGTCGTTCTTAGCCGGATTATAAAATCTGTGTATGAGCCCTTGCTGTACTTCTATGCAACAAAATGTATTCTGACATATAAGCAATGTCTCTGGACATATTGAATCCACTATAGCCTGCAACAAGCAAAGACTTTGTGCAAGATTACTACTATGGAACTGTATGACTCTACAAACTCCATGGACAAGCCCTACTACACTAGCTGGTACTAGGTAGTGATAATATCTGCATATGGACCAAACCTCTGTATAGTGTTCATATTCTAACTTGTCTACAACTCCAGCCTTCATTAAAATGCTTACATTATAATAATGGGATGGCACTGCTCTTTCTATCACAGTCTACACAGAACCACTAAAAATTATATAAATTCAGCTCTGAGTTGAAGGACATCTACCACCAGGATGGAAGACTGTATGCAAATGAACCCGAGGGGCTCCAGACTCGATTGGTCTTCATGGAGCGTGGAGCCCCTCAGGCTAATTTGCATACAGTCTTCCATCCTGGTGGTAAATGTTCTTTAAACTTCCATGTTTTTTTTGTCTAACTACCTAACAATGACTTGTCTTGTGAGACCGCATGTCAATAATAATTAGTCTGTCTCGGGACCTTGGCTCGAACGGAAAAAATTCCCAAAAATGTGCATCAAAAACACACACCTGCCTTGATTTTAAGTGAATTAGGATGTGAATATAAATCCATACATTGTGGATATGATGAATGAATTAATATCCCTCCCTATTAAAGAAGAAGGCGTATGATGTTTGGAAAGAACTTTGGGAGTTTCCATCACAGAAGACAAGGGTTCATATAATGTTTATATTTTTTTTATTATAATTGTTGACAGTGGAAACCACCAAATTTTTGGTGGCTAAATAAGGAAATGCAAATCATGAAACAGACAATCATGAGATCTATATAATGGAACGACTACAGGGTTCATGTCACAATGTAAATATTAGGGGTGCACAGGCGACACATATACCTCATACCAAAGCAACCGCTCTTATTGCTAATTTATTTGGAAGCTGCTAATATAAAACAAACTTACGTAAAAGTGATAACTCCTAAATGGAACATGGACGTCAAAGTGGGGGTTCCCCCTCTTGTGGGCCGAAACAGAGAGCTGGACTTGGTCCATTCGTATGATTATTGACTTTGGTAAGTGAAATATAATCTCAGAAAATAACCGGCTGAAAGGTCGGGCCGCAGATGTTTACTAGTCTCGCTTTTATCTAACTGTTTATCAACTGTTTTTATCCACAATTTGAGAATTTCAGAACTTTTTTTGTGTTACATGGCTGTATAGATGCAACCCTATATATACTTGCTTCAGAGCTGAAATCTAAGTATTGTTTAGGGGGTTTTTAACGTATTGTTAACGTGGTTTTTTTCCATCCCCCTGACGTGGCCATCAAGTAGGTTTACCAAAATTCTGACAGTCTATGGGGGAAAAAATTTATTAAAACCCATTTGTATAGGACAAGATTTTCTCACTTTCTAAGAATTTGAATAAGTATTATAATTCCCCTGAAATAGAAAGGAGCATCCACCTCTATCGAAACCTCTACCCCAGCAACCGATCTGGGAAAGCATCTTCTGCTTTCATGGTATAAGACTTTATTACCGTAATATCTATGGATATAGGTAACGTGACAGTTTTAGAATTGTACCTTTCGATTTTGTGTAGACATTCAATAGACAATTACTAGATACATAAGAATCTAAAATAATTGGGCTTTTTCTTACTAATCCTGTGTTACTGTTACTAGACTGGCTAAAGATCCGCCAAATTTACTAATGTACAATAATATCATATACAGGCAGGCCCCGGGTTACGTACAAGATAGGTTCTGTAGGTTTGTTCTTAAGTTGAATTTGTATGTAAGTCGGAACTGTATATTTTATAATTGTAACACCAGCCAAAATTTTTTTGCTCTCTGTGACAATTGGATTTTAAAAATGTTGGATTGTCATAAGAATCAGGATTATCAATAAATCTTCATTACAGACACCTGTGATAACTGTTACAGCTGTTTATTGTAGCCTAAGGTTAAAGTACAATAAGTTACCAACATCCAGAGGTCCGTTTGTAACTAGGGGTCGTCTGTAAATCGGGTGTACTTAAGTAGGGGAACACCTGTAAATGTAATTTCAGATTGTCTAATCTAAGATTATATTACCAATAAAGTTTTTTGCTATTTCAGTGCACGTTGTCACCATGCCCCGTTACAGAGAGCCCAACCCCTTTGCTTACCAACAGCTACTTTTGAAATATGGCAAAAAAAAATGTGCTTCAACACGCTCTGCGTTGTATGGTACAGGGATTAAGGGCCACCATGAATGATCTGCCCACTGGCCTTGCTCTAGGCATATCATACTATACAGTACCAGACTGAGGATCTTTGGGCCCACCAGATAAAATTACTCTGGGGGCCTACTGAAAAATATATATGGCCCTATAATTGGGCCATCTTCTCTTGGTACTCTTGTGTTTAATATTCAGTTAGAGCTTAGGCCCAAAGGAGGATCCTCTGGTGGGCCAGTCCAACACTATAATATTTCCTTGGAGTGTTCCATGAGATGACAAATTTAGTATCTAAGATACATAAATAATGTATTACTAATATAATGATCCAAAAACTAAATACAATGATTTTTAAAAGGTAATTCCATCACTGTTCATGATGGTTTAAGATGGTCCATGTGATGGTGGACCTGTAGTCCCGACCTCCTTTATAGCCTTCTAGAAGATGAAGTGAACAATAATCTAACAAACTCCAATGATTTTCTCCACAAATGTTTCCATTTCATTCTTTAATGCCATATGAGAATACAGAGAAGACTTACTAGTACCTTTGAGAAGGACACGGGTCCACCTCGATCTGTTACACAGTGTTTTGGATGAGGTTAAGAAGGTGCAAACTGATGTATCCTCATCACTTTAGAAAGCAATGGTTCATGCCATCATCTGCATTAGAACTGATTCTAGTTGAAGGTACTCGTGTAATGTGACATCAAGTTATGGAGAAGTACCTAAAAATAATTAAAAGTGTTGTGATATTAAGGATAAAACATGGACACTCCCTGAGACAAGGCTTTGTTGCTAAAGTGAAGAAAGGGGTCTATATATCTGAACACAGTCCATGAGAGCTTTATGTAATGGTCTGGGGACTAAGTCAAATGAGATGCCCACTCTCGGTCACCATTTGGATACTGGGAACTGTGATACTGTGAAGCTCCAGAATTGGGTTTATGAAATGAACAACAAGAAGTTGTGCACCTGCAGTGAGTCGGTCTGGCCACAAACATGTCCACTGCTCACTGAACATGTTCACAGCAAAGAGAAGTGTCAGGAAGGGAGGGGGGAGAGGAGGAAGCGAAAAGAAGCGTTCTTCAGCATGACATGACTCGGAGTGAGACGCCCATGTGACTTGGGAAGGGGAGCAGCATCCCTGGTAAGACAACATCTTTTGTACTTTTTATGTAAACAGAGCTAGTGACTTTTTGGGTTCAGTAATTGAGTAATTTCAGGAACCTCTCATTAGGATTCATTGGGGGACATATATCACAAGTCCGGCTTTGTCCGTCTGTTTCTTGGTACCTTTTTCAGCTTTCCTGCTTGTCAGATGTATCAAAAAGGAATAAACACTAATACATGTGGCGTTTGGTCTGTAGTGAATTTGCAACTTTTTAAATCCAAATTTGCAAAAAGTTGCAATCAGTTCCAAGCTAATTTCTTCGCCTGGTCAAGGGGCAGGCATAGCTTTCACTTCTGGATTCACGTGATAACTCGGGGAAGGCTGCAGTAAACTAGACAATAGCGAACTTTGAAGGGAGACTGTTTTAGGCGCAAAAAAAGTTGCAAATGAACACAAGAACCATG
Source organism: Engystomops pustulosus (assembly GCA_019512145.1). Lineage (NCBI taxonomy): Eukaryota > Metazoa > Chordata > Amphibia > Anura > Leptodactylidae > Engystomops > Engystomops pustulosus. The sequence goes on along the minus strand of CM033642.1, from coordinate 17,856,531 downwards.
AAAAGTCTCAAAAATTAAAAAAAGGAAAACCAAAAGTCTGATACACATGCCCCAATGTCAAAACCTGATGACAGGTTCCCTTTAATATATGGTTACTCTGATTTTGAAAACTGTGTTTAAAATGGGGGTTGGCTAAAAATGTACCAAATTCACTACAGTCATGCAAAATACTGGAATTTGTGGCAATGGAGTGACACAAGGCAAATTGTCTAATACCTCTACTGATATGTATGTATTTTGGATACATTCAGTCTTTAGGCCCACTTTTGGTCACACAAGGGCTGACCATATTACCATAAAGCGACTGCTGCAAAACCTCAGTGATGGGAGAATGTGAACAACTTGCTTACTAACAAAATCCTTTTAGGGATTATTGTGGTTATAGTACAATTTGGGGGAACCCTTTTATGAATATTTGCAGTGGGGCTTCAATCAATTTTCCAATGCATTTATTTCATCATGTTGCAAAAAAAATGGTACCTACCGCCAAAAATAGTTTTGCACCCAGTACGCTGTAGAACGTATGCCATTGCCACCCAGTAGGCAGTAAACCAAGATTCCCTACAGCATTGAATCACAGTGGATAGGTGAATGTAAGACATGAGCAAACATGGCTAACTAAATATCATATAAACACACAATGAATGCCCATACGGTTTCCTTTTTTAATAATATGATTGTAATAAATTAATATTACATTCCAAAATAAATCTTTCTATCTAGCTGCCAGGGGGCATTGCTCAACCTCTAAATTTACACACCCAATAAAAACTACCCAAAAATCTGGTGCTCATCCGCAGGCAGAATCCTATATTCACATGTGCATTACAAAATGTACAAAAAAAATAAAAGTACAAAAAGAAAAAAATTCAAATAAATAAAGTAAAGAATCTACGTCCTTACACATAGAGGAAGATTATTCAGAAGCTAAAACGACACAACGATGCAACATGGTCCGAGCCGAACAATTTTGTGAATTGGAAGCAAAGTCATTGAAAAATTGGAAGGTAGCGTCTGACTTATGTACATCTCATCTTCCAGTCGAAGACCAAAGTATAGCGCCTCCTAGTGACCATAAAAAGCCCATTTTTCCAAAAAAACATCAAATCCAAAAAAAGAAACAAGCTTTTGTAACAAATCACAGAGAGGAAAGGAAGGCCTGACATGCGGGCAAAGCATTGGATTATTGCGTAGGCAGCCTTAGCCTGTCAGAAAACACAGCTGGTGATTTTGTGGTACCCATTTGGAAGGCGCTTTTGTTACCTCTGTATAGATTAGTGTTGCTTTTTTTTTTTTTCGTTACAAGAAGCGGTAAAAACGAGATGGACAGAAACATGTCCCGTTCAGGTAGAAGACAGAGGCACGGCTTAGAAGAAAAACGGCTGATCAAACACGTCAGCAACATAAAAAAACCAAAAATACACAAGCTCTCGTATGTACATTGCATCTCTATGTACAAATGTAACCTGTAAAGTGTGTGCAATCATGTATACAATAACCATATTGTATAGCTAACCCCAGCATATTGGACTGTATGTAACCTGAAACATTGGTGTGGCTTTTGAGGAACGGATTTAGTGGAATGTTTTTTTTTCTCCTTGGCTTGAGGTTCAGATGAAAAACAGTAGTTGTCCTTGTACCTTCCTATCCAGTCTACAAAAAAGGTACTTTGGGTTTTACATGCAGTCACCGGGATCCAAGAAAACAAAACATGTCTATCACGTGATGCTGCTCCCATGTCATCTCTGGGGAGAACTGACTTTAGATGGTGAGAGTGGACCAGAAGAAGTAGAGCGGTGGACCGGGGATGAGGGATACTTGATGGGACTCATGGACTCTGCCGTCTGCAGTTTCCAAACAAGTTCTTCATTGGTGCGACTTAACCTTTTCTTCTCTTTGCTCTCTTTTTCCACACTCTCATGGAGGTTGGCATTTTCGACAGATAATTGCCTAAGTGATAAAACAAAAATTAAAAAAATTATATAAAACAGAGAACAATGCAGAGAACAATGGATCGGTATCTAACCTTTCAACAAACTTTGCATAAATTAACAGCGTTAGTACCGGAGGAGTAACACAATTTCTGGTTGTTATATTGGGCTTAGCTCACACCTGCATCAGGGGTTTCTGTTTTATGTTTTAGGAAAGGGTAACAGTAACTTTAGCTCCCCAATGTTCGGGAGGCTGCCTTCTATTTGATAATGGAAGGGGAAACAGACACTGCCAAATGCAGTTGTGACCGGAGCCTGACATGTATTCTGCCTTTTTACTTCTTCAAGTTTTGTCTTGACTTTTCAGCCTAATTCTCTTAATACTGGTGGGTGGAGACCAGCTGTTATAATGTCCCCCATACACTGCACACAAAAATTTGAAGGGAACTTGGCTCCATAAGGCTCCAAAATGTGTGTTTGCGGTAACTCGACAAGCACAAGATCAGCTACAGGAGGATAGGTGAGCGCTCCTCACCCTTCCCTTCTCCATAGAAAGACGAGCGGCCACCAACTCAGTCCCAGTGTGATGAGACAGCGTGTGCTCACCGTACTATGCTCACAGACCTCTGTGATGCCGTGATCTTGCCAAAAATCTAGCGGCCAGATGGCAACCCACATAAGTCATGTGTACGAGGCCTAACTCTCTCTCAAAAATATCAGCATGATCATAAAGAATATTACGCAGGAAGAACTGACCTGAAATGGATAAAGCACTTAGGGCGAGATACAAGCTTACTATTTAACTCCAGCAGAAATGACATATTATAGATTGTAATTAAATTATTTAGGTTATCTTTCCTTATATACCTTATATGAGGAATCAAACGACATTCCAGATACATTGGGGGAAATTTATTACATCTGTCACTTCACTATTTGAAGTGTGAAGACGCAATATATTAATAATAATAATTCTTTATTTATATAGCGCACACAGATTACGCAGCGCTGCACAAGCATTTCAAATTGGTCCCTGTCCCCATGGGGCTCACAAGCTAAACAACCTAACAGTATGTTTTGAAGTATGGGAGGAAACCGGAGTACCCAGAGGAAACCCACGCAAACACGGAGAGAACATACAAACTCTTTGCAGATGTTGACCTGGGTGGGATTCGAACCCAGGACAAGTAGGCATAGTGCTCTTAATACCTTCTCTTCTGTGAGATGGTGTGGGCTACCACTCAAATTTATGATCATTTTTGCTGTCAATTGTATTTAGTATTTGGCAGCAGGTCTGTAATAGAGTGTGAAAATGTTGAGGTTTTTGGTAAAAAATTGGTAGACAATTGTTTACAGCCACAGTTTTAGGGTGTTATGAATTATACTCGAGCCAGCGTATGATAGCCCTGCTGTGCATCCAGCGCAGCCGGATATATCAAGAGGCTCCGGCCTCTTGATGTATCCGGCGGGGACCTGCCCAGTGTTTATTTCTAGACCAGGCCCTACCTGGCCTAGAAATAAATGGAGCTGGTGAATTTTGACATATGAAAATTTGCTGGCTGCAGCGAGTGCGCAGGTGCGGGGACAGGAATGCCCCACACCTGCCAACTCCCCGCGGCCCCTCTGGCATGGTGGTGGCGGAAAGAGGAAAATAATCGCAAGTGCTAGCAATACGCTAGACGTGGCGCAGAAGCCCTGATAAATACCTCCTTTGATCCCCATAATCCTGAATAAAGGGAGTTCCAGTGGTCGGTTCCCCAGCGATCAGCCACCTATCACCCATCCTGTAGATAGGGTATAATAATCTTTAATCCCTGAAAATAAGGTAGAACTTGTCCGCCAGCATATCAGACGATCTCCATCGAGTTTAGGATTTGACACCTAGCCCTGCATCCAATTACTTGCAACTTCTGCCGTATTTTCTGAATCAAAAATGTCCTATTAATTCAAAACGCTAATTATATTAATTGCTGATGTGTCCTGTGTGTACAGTGATGATAACAAATTGTTCCTATGTTCAGTATGGAGGACAGTCCCAAGGAGTCCCAGCCCGATACGAGATTTGTGAACAGGTTTTGGCATCTGCAAGAGATATAACTCATTCACAGCCTCGTACGACATCTGTCATCTTCATGACTCGGAAGAAATATTTATGGAACAGCAAAGGCTTCCAGCTAAATACTACAAAAAAATCCTGCCAGCTATTCTGCTATGATCGAAAACCATGAACTGTCTCCCTAAAAATATGTGTTTTTTTTCCTGACTATAGGGGCCGGTATATTAATACACGGGGGGGGGGGGGCCTGTGATACATGTGTAATATAGAAAATTTAGGGCAAAAATCAGTTTATATCCCTTACCCACAGGCGGAAATAAAGTTATCTTGGAGGAGAGAATCCAGGTTCTCCAGCAGCAGAATGAAGATATGAGGGCTCGCATCCATCAAAATGTTGAAGTGACCAGGTAAGGTCTCTTTCTAGTCACCAATTACAGATGATGGGGAGCCAAAAAAAACACTGTCAGAACGGGTTACGGTACTAGGGCTATTTGGGACACTGAACCACCTAGAGATTTCCGGGCATGGTGGAATAGTGTTGCCTATTACATAAAAAAAACTCCTTTACTATCTTGCTCTGAAGCTCCTCAGAGCATTCAGCGAAGCCGATGTAGTACACAATATGTAGTACACAGTATACAATATGCTAATTAGGCTTTTACTGTCAGATGGGTGGTTCTGTACTGGAACATACTATATGGCTCCACCCATTGACAGTAGCAGATGTAAAAATAATGATTAGCAGTGACTAAACAAATTCCAAACACCAGGCTCGATTTTTTGCACATGATCTGTTAAATGTGCCACTGGTACATCGTAACAGATCTTCAGAAATGTAGTGCGGGAGCACCATAGGGAGCGATGATCACAGCCAAGATGGTGGCGCCCACACAATGCTATCATTACATGCTTGCTGGCAGCATGTAAAGGTTTAACATCCGCGATTAGTGACAGCACCGATTGCGGGTGTTAACGGTGGGTGTTGCTGCATTATGGAGCAAAAACACCCATGTGTATGAAAAGCCCTCTTCATACACTCCCTTCCGCACCATGACTTGGGATCGTCATGGTGGGCTAATGGGTTAAAGGAAAAATTGTCATCAAAATCAAGCATGATAAGCCAGGGACAATTACTCATACAGCCAGACACCGTGACTGTGGTAATTCTTCTAAGTTGGTTCTAAAATCAATGTACCAGAGCCCCATTGTGCTGCAGCTTCACATGTTGTTACACTTTACAAAAGCACTCTTGTACGATTTTAAAATGATTTTAAAAGGAAGGAGGCCATGGATAAACAAATATAAGAAGATTACCACAGTCCGAGTGCCTGGTTTATCATGATGGATTTTGATGGTAGATTTCGTTGTGCTTGTGACGAACATGAATGATCTTGGGCAGGTCCATTTACACTTGTATATCTAGGTTTAGAGGCTGGGCTGTGTTGTTCTGATGAAGTTTATGAAAGGATCTTCTTTTTTCTATAATCTCAGATGTGTTCCAACTACTAAGGGAAGTTTTTCATGATTGTGCCTGTTCTGTTAAGTATAAATTCCAATATACACACAGAGTCAGCTGCACACTACTCAGGCACAAGTTTGCCAAATCCACCCGTCCATTTACCGGAATATCTCGTTATCTGTACAGTAGCACCCGCTACAGTGTTTCCATATGACTGCACACTATGTACACTTCTACTTGTGTTACTCTTATACTGCTGGTGTAGCGTTTCATGGATCCATATGATATACTGTCGTGCTAGCAATACGCTAGACGTGGCGCAGAAGCCCTGATAAATACCTCCTTTGATCCCCATAATCCTGAATAAAGGGAGTTCCAGTGGTCGGTTCCCCAGCGATCAGCCACCTATCACCCATTCTGTAGATAGGGTATAATAATCTTTAATCCCTGAAAATAAGGTAGAACTTGTCCGCCAGCATATCAGACGATCTCCATCGAGTTTAGGATTTGACACCTAGCCCTGCATCCAATTACTTGCAACTTCTGCCGTATTTTCAGAATCAAAAATGTCCTATTAATTCAAAACGCTAATTATATTAATTGCTGATGTGTCCTGTGTGTACAGCGATGATAACAAATTGTTCCTATGTTCAGTATGGAGGACAGTCCCAAGGAGTCCAGGCCCGATACCGCAGGTAAAGTGATTTGTGAACAGGTTTTGGCATCTGCAAGAAATATAACTCATTCACAGCCTCGTACGACATCTGTCATCTTCATGACTTGGAAGAAATATTTATGGAACAGCAAAGGCTTCCAGCTAAATACTACAAAAAAATCCTGCCAGCTATTCTGCTATGATCGAAAACCATGAACTGTCTCCCTAAAAATATGTGTTTTTTTTCCTGACAGATATCATATGGATCCATGAAACGCTACACACAGCAGTATAAGAGTAACACAAGTAAGAAAGTGTAACATAGTGTGCAGTCATATGGAATACACTGCAGCGGGTGCTACTGTACAGATAACGAGATATTCCCGGTAGAATGGACGGGTGGAGTTTGGTAAACTTGTGGCTTGAGAAGATAGTGGCAGCTGACTCTGTGCCTGTTCTGTTAAGTATAATTTCCAATATACACACAATCATGAAAAACCTCCCTTAGTAGTTGGAACACATCTGAGATTATAGAAAAAAAAAGATCCTTCCATAAACTTCATCAGAACAAACACAGCCCAGCCTCTAAACCTAGATATACAAGTGTAAATGGACCTGCCCAAGATCATTCATGTTCATCACAAGCACAACGGAAATCTACCATCAAAATCCATCATGATAAACCAGGGACACTTACTCATAGATCCAGGCACAGTGACTGTGGTAATCTTCTTATATTTGTTATCCATGGCCTCCTTCCTTTTAAAATCAATTTTTAAAATCGTACAAGATGTGCTTTTGTACAGTGTAACAACATGTGAAGCTGCAGCACAATGGGGCTCTGGTACCATTGATTTTAGAACCAACTTAAGAAGATTACCACAGTCACGGTGTCTGGCTGTATGAGTAATTGTCCCTAGCTTATCATGCTTGATTTTGATGACAATTTTTCCTTTAACCCATTAGCCCACCATGACGATCCCCAAAGTCATGGTGCGGAAGGGAGTGTATGAAGAGGGCTCTTCATACACATGGGGTGTTTGCTCCATAATGCAGCAAACACCCACCGTTAACACTCGCAATTGGTGCTGTCACCAATCGCGGGTGTTAAACCTTTACATGCTGCCAGCAAAGCATGTAATAGATAGCATTGTGTGAGCGCCACCATCTTGGCTGTGATCATCGCTCCCTATGGTGCTCCCCACTACATTTCTGAAGATCTGTTACAATGTACCAGTGGCACATTGGGGGTCATTTACTAAGGGCCCGATTCGCGTTTTCCCGACGTGTTACCCGTATATTTCCGATTTGCGCCGATTTCCCCCGAATTGCCCCGGGATTTTGGCGCACGCGATTGGATTGTGGCGCATCGGCGCTGGCATGCACGCGACGGAAATCGGGGGCCGAACGAAAACCCGACGAATTCGGAAAAACCGCCGCATTTAAAAAACAAAAATGTGTCGCGGAGCTTGCACCTACCTTCACTCAGCCCGGCTCGGTGTATTCCAGTGCATTCCGGGGAACTTCAGCGCAGCAGCGCCACCTGGTGGACGTCGGAGGAACTACCTTAATGAATCCTGGCCGGACCCGAATCCACCTCAGAGAACGCGCCGCTGGATCCCGAATGGACCGGGTAAGTAAATCTGCCCCATTATAACAGATCATGTGCAAAAAATCGAGCCTGGTGTGGTTGGAATTTGTTTAGCCACTGTTCAATCATTATTTTTACATCTCTACTGTCAAATGGGTGGAGCCATATAGTATGTTCCAGTACAGAACCACCCATCTGACAGTAGAAAGCCTAATTAGCATATTGTATACTGTGTACACATATTGTGTACTACATCGGCTTCGCTGAATGCTCTGAGGAGCTTCAGAGCAAGATAAGTAAAGGAGTTTTTTTTAATGTAATATGCGACACTATTCCACCAGCCCAGGAAAATCTCTAGGTGGTTCAGTGTCCCAAACAGCCCTAGTATCGTAACCCATTCTGACAAGTGTTTTTTTGGGCTCCCCATCATCTGTAATTGGTGACTAGAAAGAGACCTTACCTGGTCACTTCAACATTTTGATGGATGCGAGCCCTCATATCTTCATTCTGCTGCTGGAGAACCTGGATTCTCTCCTCCAAGATAACATTTATTTCCGCCTGTGGGTAAAGGGATATAAACTGATTTTTGCCCTAAAATTTTCTATATTACACATGTATCACAGGCCCCCCCCCCCCCCCCCCGTGTATTATATACCGGACAATATATCCTGCATATGATCTTCACACCTGGTGTTATATACTCAACATTTCAAAACCTGATCTTATCTAGAAACTCACCAGTTTCTCCAGTTCCATTATCCTCTTCTCCTGCTCATGGATTAACTGGTTTTTCATCTCTAAGACTTGTCTGATGCTGATCAGGTCTTCATCTAAATGGCGGTATGGAGCCAGAGCGATCTGCAAGACAGAAATATCATATACTCTTAGGCCCCTTTCAGTACTGTCTTACATGGGGCAATTTCCGGCTTGAAGGTCGGCACGCGCGTAGCGGTCAATGCAAGGACTCAATAGGGGGTGGGGGGGGTCTTGAAGATCTCTCGGTACAGCAACGCTGCATAAAATGTGCGTGAATGGACTCAGGATGGAGCGTAATATTTTCTCTGGCACAAGTTGATCTGAAAAACGCATTGACATTGCTTGCACTTGCCTGCATGTTCCCTCAGATATTGCAATGCATTTTTGATGCATCCCAGTAGACTTGTATGATGCGTAGTTTCCACGCGCGTGAACTTGCAAAAACAGTATACAGCATGTCGAAATTAAACGCCGTTAAAAAACGCCGCCGTGTGTCGTGGAAAAAAGGCAAGTCGAAAAGAACCCAGTGGTTTACAATGGGTCAGAGTGCAATGCAAGTTCTGCGCGTCAATAAGCCACGCGCAGGAAAACGGCGCGTGAAAAAACTTGAGACACTGCCCAAACTCTGACGGAAAACGTATTGCACGCTGATGCACAATGGGCGTTTTTCACTGAACCAAACCCTGATGCACCCTGGATAAAACTCTGACGTGATCGCAACGCAAGTTGAGGCTGTACTCTTGCCTTTCACACTGCGTTTTTCAGGTTGTCGGCTTTTTGACGCGCAGAAACTTGCATTGCACTCTGGACCACATTGTAACCAATGGGTCTTTTCAGACTGCATTTTTTTTTCACGCTCCGCATTAAATCTCGACATGCTCGACTCTACTTTGCAAGTATAGCAAGGAAACGCACCATACAAGTCTATGGAAGCATCAAAACGCATTGCACTCTGAGACCAATGCGCAAGGCAATGCTTTTTCACACGCAGTCAATTGCCATAGAAAAGATAAGCCAGACAGTCCTGAGTCCATTTCATCGCATTTTCTGCGTGTGAAAACGCAAAATTGCATTGAACCCTGTGAAAAACTGAACACTGACAAACGCTGACTGAAACTGATTGCACTCTGATGCAAATGTGTTGTTTTCACTGACCAAACCCTGATCGCACCCTGATCAGACTCTGATTGTATCTGTGGCGCAAGTGTGGAAGGGCTTTATACTATGACTTGCGCATGTACTGGGGTCATTTACTAGGGCCCGATTCGCGTTTTCCCGACGTTTAAACCTACCCCAATATTTCCGATTTGTGCGGCTTGTACCTGAATTGCTCCGAATTTGGCGCCGCGATCGATGTGTGGCCAATCGGCGCCGGCATGCGGCGACGGAATCTTGGGGCGTGGCCCGAACGAACCCTACTTATTCGAAAAACCGCCCGCTTGAAAAACAAACAAAAAAAGTGTCCGCGTGGATAGCGCTTACCTTCCACCTGGTCTCGAGGTGGTGTCACTTCCCGGCGCGATGAGATGACTTCAGCGCAGCACGCCCTGGTGGAACGCTGAGGAAACTACCATCATAATCCCCGGGCCGGACCCGAATCCAGAGCATAGAAACGCGCCTCTGTTCGCGAATGTACCGGGTAAGTAAATTTTGCCCCACTGAGTATAGTACATAGTATTAGATGGGTATTTTTAATATGGTCTCCTCCCATCACACCCTGACCTATTTCTGTATCAGTGGTGCTCATCTGCAGCCTGTTAGCAGGTATTCTGTCCACATAAGGGGCACATTTACCTTACGCGTCAGGGATTTCACGAGAGTTCATTGTCCATCTATATGCAGCGTGCGGCAAGTTACTATCATCGTGCGCCAGAATCCTGAATGTGTCGCTTCCCCGCTCAGGTCAAAGATTCACCCATCTTTTTTTGTGGGGGCATTTTTACATTGGACATGCTACACAATTTTGAAAGTTCCTTTGTTGCTCTAGGTCTGAAATCAGTCGGACCTTCCGACGGCACTCCCCGCCCCTAATTTGTTTCGCATGGAAGGCCAGCGCACTGACCACAAAAGGGTGCGTGTGACACAATCCCGCGCACACACTTATTAAATACCTGTCCCAGCTGATTTAGCCCCCCCCCCCCCCCTGAAGAATAGTAACAGTCCAACTAAGTGCAGCGCAAATCGGTGGCAAAGCCTTAGTAAATGTTGCCTCAATGTTATAGAATTATCCATAGACGGGGGTTTCCCCCCCCCACCCGCCCCCCCCCCCAACCCACCCCCCCACACCACACCAACCCCCCCCCCCACACTCCCCCCCACCAACCACCCACCACACCCCCCCCCCCCCCCCCCCCCCCCCCCCCCCAACAACAAAAAAAAAAAAACCCCCCCCCCCCCCCCACCCCCACCCCCCCCCCCCCCCCCCCGGTGGGATGTAGGTGTGGGGGGTTGTGGGGGTGATGCACCATAGAGATTAAGTAGAGGTTATTTTTATTTTTACATCCTCTGGAGCCATATTAAATCAAAACAAAAACCTCATCCTGTACAACTAATCTAAACCGACTCTAAAGATGAAATCATAGTCGAACCAGTGATGCAAACCTTTTAGGCTGAGTGCCCAAACGCAACCCCAAACCCGCATTTATTACCGCGACGGTGCCAACCAAAAATTAAAGCAGTAACTTATGCTCCTTGTTCTTCAACGATGGTCAATCAAACGGACTGGCCTCCTGAGGACACCAACAAAACAGTAGAGTAGGGAAAATTTGGCAGCATTTTAGCTTCTTTTCCAGTGTCCCTCTGTCCAGAGACTTTGGGGTCAGCAGAGGTTCCTCCCAAGATCTTAGGCCCTGTTTCAATCATTCTCCTCTTCCTACAATCCCCAGTCAGTCACTTTACAATAGCACAGAAAGAGCACTTGCTTCCAAGTTTGGCTTGGAACTGCAGAAGATTCCTTTGGTCCTGTCTGTGGCTGGGGAAATGGCCCGGTGGCCCACAGAAAGGCTCAGATTGCCCTCCTCGGCACCCTGTTCCATAGGTTCGCCACCACTGGTCTAACGTAAAATAGCCTGCATAGGAGATCCGGTTATATGCTGTCCTATATACTTTTTACTAATCTATATAGGTTTCATTGCTGAAATGAAGGCGTATAATTGGCTTTGATGCAGGAGCTTGCATTGTAAGATTATTTCTGTAGTTATTGCACCACGATGTCCAGGAAGGTCTCCAGACAACCACGGTTATATGCAGCCTGGCACCGTATCAGAGAGATTTCTCTAATAAAAATAGGTGCGTCTAGAATATAAAAAATCAAGTCAAACATCGTCCAGAGGTTGCATCCGCCAGAGCATATTTAGCCAGTAAAACTACAATAATAGTGTTCTGTTACTGCCATGACCTAAATAATAAGTATAATAAAGTAAAGTTAATAAGCTTCTCCATGAAGCTTCCCGCTCACTTCCGGAGAATATGATTGTTATTTTATGCTGATAGATTATATGAGGGGATGCTGATCTCAGGCTGGAAGAACCAGCCACATGATAAGATATTTTTGTATTATTGTCAAGACTATAGGTGAGCGAGCACTAAAATGCTTCAGTGCGCGTTTATTCGAGACGAACTTTTCCGAATTTGCTTGTTCCGAAGTGCTCGTCCTCGAATATAACAGCCCCATGGAGTCAATGGGAGACTCGAGCATTTTTTTTTCACACTGTAAGCACAGATTGAACGAAACGACAGTGAAGAACACATTGCAGATGTTCCTACATCTGCACTGAATCGAAGACGATGTTCTTCAACAATGTTAGATAACAATATGTTTGAAGAACACATTACAGAGTTCCTACATCTGCAATGTGTTTCTTCACACATAATGGGGGTCATTTACTAGGCCCGATTGCGTTTTCCGCGTGTTACCCGAATATTTCCGTTTGCGCCGATTGTAACCTGCATTGCCCGGAATTGTGGCGCACGCGATCTAATTGTGGGGCGCGCGCGCCGGCATGTGCGCGACGGAAATCGGGGGGGGGCGTAGCTAACGAACCAACCCGGCGTATTCGGAAAAACCGCCGCATTAAAAACCGAAAAAAGTTCCGCTTGGGGCTATTACCTTCACCTTGTCCGAGGTGGTGCATTTCCGGCGCTTTTGAGATGACTTTCATTCACAGCGCAGCAGCGCCACCTGGTGGACAAGCTGGGAACTACTCTTCTTTAAATCCCGGCCGACCCGAATCCAGAGCATAGAACGCGCCGCTGAAATCGCATGGCAGGTAATAATCGCCCCAATGGTTCTTCATATACTATTGTTAAAACACCGCTGGTGCACCGTCTTCCGATAAGTAGCGATGTTTCGAACAACTCTGCATCGTGCTTTCACTGTGTTCTGCTTCTGTGGGTGTTTGTCCTGCTCCACCCCTCTCCGTCCAAGCTCCATTTCAGCCCCCGCTCCGATCCTCCATAAGTCCCCGGTCAAAAGCGCCTGCATCCGGCCGCTCCGTGATCCCGATCCTACCATGCCGCTCCGATCTCTGCGCACCATGCCCGCGAGACCAGGTCGAGCCCACGCTCTCTCCTCCATGCCCACTACATGCTCTGCTCCGATCCCTCCCCATGCCCTCCAGCCCGCTCTTCTCTTGGCCCCCGCTCAGCCCGCTCCGATCCTCCCTCCCTGCTCGAGCCCCGCTCCGCTCCGTGAATGCCCCTCCCGCTCCTCCATGCCTTCTCCGCTCGCCATGAGGCCGCAGAGATCTCGCAGCCCCGCTCCGTATGTCCGCTCCTGCCATGCCCGCACCTTTCCGATCCCCTCCATGCCTGCTCCAGCCCCGCTCGCGCTCCCACGTATGCCACTCCTCCATGCCTCGCGCTCCAGATCCTCCATTCCGGTGCTCCCAGCCACCGCTCCACTTCCCGGAATCAAAGGAAGTATAATAAAGTATAAAGTTTATAAAGCTTATCCAGGAAGTTCCCGCTCACTTCAGGAGAAGATGATTTTATATATAGGGCTGATAGATATATGAGGCTGGATCTCAGGCTGGGAAGAAGCCAGCCACATGATAAAGATATTGTTGTAGTTATTGTCAAAGACTAGAGGTGAGCGAGCACTAAAATGCTTGAGTGCTCATTATTCGAGACTAACTTTTCCCGATGCATTTTTCACTGAAAGAACAGATTGAAAGAACACTGAAGAACACATTGCAGATGTTCCGTACATCTGCTAACTGATCGGAAGGGCCGTCTCGGTAGCTGAGACGCCCAGTCTATCCCAATATATACTATATACATATACTATCGTAACACAGTGTGGTGTCCATGTCTAGTAGACGATCGGTGACAGGTCCCTCCAGTAATGAGAGTGCCCTTCTATAACAATATATACTATATACATTATACTATAGGAGCAACAGTGTGGTGGAATTTCCATGTATGTCAGATGTGACAGGTCCTCCAGTAGATGAGCCGCCTTCATAAAGCACTAAAATAAACTAATATATCCATCATACATTAGGCGACAGTGTGGTGTCCCCATGTATCGCACAGCTGGACAGTTCCTCAGAAGAGATACCCGCCCTTCTATACAATATATACTATATAAGATACTATAGGAGCACAGTTGGTGTCCATGTATAGACAAGCTGGGAGATATGGAACGAAGTAGATAGAGCCGGGCGGGGGGGGCCTTGTAGACTAATATATACTATATACATATACTATAGGAGCCAGTGGGTGTCCATTGTATAGGACCACATGGGTAGGTTCTCCAGTGCACAGGGTGTTTCCATGTCTTCAGTCATGGTCCTTCCTTCTAGTAATGTCTTTTGGTAATATTGTCTTGCGCAGTGATGGTGTAGTCTTCAGGATGGGAGCTGATCTCAGCCACCAAGTTCATAACTGTAGTTATCAGGGACTGAAAATCCCTTTAAAGGGAGACTGTCACCATGAGACAATTTTTAGCACTCCCCTAGTCCCCTAGAGCATAGTACTACTAATACCAAAGTGGGGGTTATGTATTAAAATTGGGATACAGAAAAACAAAATGTATGTTATATGTACCTGTTCATTAGCATCTGCTGTGTGACTAGGCGTTGCCCAAGGAGGGCTGGAAGGAGCAGTTCCCCCCCCCCTTGGGAAACATGTAGACCTTTCAAATACAGGCGGTCCCCTACTTAAGCAACACCTGACTTACAGACGACCCCTTAGTTACAAACGGACTTCTGTATTGGGAATTTTCTGTCCTTTAGTCCTTGGCTAAACAATGCAGCTATAACAGTTATCCAGGCGTCGGTTGTAATTAGGACTTATGATAATCCTGGTTCTTATTCAAATCCAACATTTTTAAAATCAATGTTCACAAAGACCAAAAAAAATTTGGCTGGGGTTACCCAATTAGTAAAATATACCCCCGGTTTCGCCTTGACTACAAATCCACCTCAAGAAACAAACTAAGACCCTATCTTGCACGTACCCCCTGCATGTATAATACCATGGGGGGCTTGCTGCTATCTACATGGGAGGTCGGCAGGCTAGCTCCTACAGGGGGGCCAGGTGGCGGGAGAACTCCAGGGAGGGCCGGCCGAATGTATACTGCCCGGGGGCAAGCTGGCAGGATACTGTGGGGGTGGCTACCTACATGGATGAGGAGCCATAGCGATGGCGGTATATACAGTGGAGGTGAGCATGGTATAATTCCTACATGGGGAGACATGGCATGACTTACTACCTGGCGGACAAGCAGAAAATCGTAGTTCTATACAGGGGGCTGGCTGTTATACTACATATGAGGCAAGCAATAGTTTACTACAGGGGGGAAGGCGGTCTAAACTAACACAAGGGAAATGGGCTGGTCTGAGCTGGCAGAATAGATAATCTACAGGGAGCTGGCAGGCTAATATAACTATAACACTGAGGACTGACCGCTATTATACAGGAGAGGCTGGCAAGCCGTATCCTACAAGGGGCGTGGCTACGCGGTAACTACAAGGGGCACGTGGCTGTATACTACGGGGGGCGTCTGTATATACATGGGCGGCGGCTGTTTACTACGGGGGCAGGTGGATGGATTCTACTACCGGGGGCAGGCTGGCTAGTATACGTCATGGGGGGATGGATGTATACTACATGCGGGAAGGCTGCTATATACTACTTCGGCGTGGATGATACTACAGAGGGGGACTGGATACTGAGGGGCAGGCTGGCTGGATAATAAGAGGGGCAGATGGGCGTTGATAACTAACCACCCCGGCCCCCCCCGCCCCCCCCCCCCCCCCCCCCCGCCCCCCCGCCCCCCCCCCCCGCCCCCCCCCCCGCTGGGGCAGGAGGGCAGTAACTACAGGGGCTGGACTGTTACTTAGCAGGGGCTAGCTGGGTCTACTACATGGGTACAGGTGGGTATACTACTACATGGGGGCAGGCTGGCTAGTATCTACCTGGGGATGGCTGTATACTCCAGGGGTCTGGCTAGTATACAGGGGAGGCTGGCTATTATATTACTGAGAGCTGCTGGACTGGCTATATACTTCGGGGAGCTGGCTTGCTATATACTATGGGAGCTGGCTGGCTTATATACTACTGGGAGCTGGCCTGGCTATATCTGATGGGAGCTGGATGGCATATACTACTGGGGCTTGTGGCTAATATCTACGGGGAGCTGGATGGCTATATACTACTGGGTTTGGCTGGCTAATATAATACGGGCGCGGAATGGCTATATACTTAACTGGGGGTTGGCTGGCTAATACTGGGAGGCTGTGGACCAAAGCATTTCCCACCCTGGCTTATACAATTCAATAGTTTTCCAAGTTTTGTGGTGGTAAAAATTGAGGGGTCCCGGTTAATACTCAGGTCGGCTTATCTCGAGAGATATATACGGTTCGGATTGTATATACATTACAAGTATGGGGGGCAGGAAGGGGGCAGCACAGGAGCTCGGTGCAGTTTATTAGTTACTTTGTACATGTTGGGTATTGGAGTCTTTGTATATCTAAGTCTTCTGTAGGGTTGTGTTATCTGTTGATGTATGAAGCGGGGAGCGCGTGCTTATAATAGATAGCCAGGACTCAGGGGGCTCGGTAAGAACCCCAACCCCCCTTTATCATTTGCGAGCCAGGCACGTCCTAATCTCTCATATGGGATACAGTGTGAATGGTGTATATGAGAACTTAGGTGACCCTGGTGTGGGTGTTCCCTGGTGTGAGGTGACCCCTGGGGTGAGGTGACCCTGGTGTGAGTGACCCCTGGTGTGAGGTTGACCATGGGGTGAGTGGACCCTGGTGTGAGTTGACCCCTGGTGTGAGTGACCTGGTGTGAGGTGACCCTGGTGTGAGGTGTCACATAGGATGAGGTGACCGCCTGGTGGGCGGGACCCCTGGGGGAGGGAACTGGAGGGAGGGTCCCCTGTGGTGAGGTGACCCTGAGGGTGACTGGACCCCTGGTGGAGTTGACCCTGGTGTAGGTGTCCAGGGATGAGGTGACCCTGGTGTGACGGTGACCCCTGGTGGAGTGGTCCCCTGGGGTGAGGGTGTCCCCTGGTGTGAGGGGACCCTGGGGGAGGTGTCCATGGTGTGAGGTGACCCTGGGTTGCGATGACCCCTGGTGTGAGGGACCCTGGTGTGAGGGACCACTGGTGTGAGGTGACCCCTGGTGTGAGGTGTCTGGGAGGAGGGGACCCCTGGTGGAGGTGACCCTGGGTGGAGGTGTCCCCTGGTGTGAGGGACCCCTGGTGTGAGTGACCCCTGTGGAGTGTCCCCTGGGGTGAGGTGACCCTTCGTTGAGTGACCCCTGTGTTGAGGTGTACTGGTGTGAGGTGACCCTGGTGTGTGAGGTGTCCCTGGTGTGAGGTGTCCCCTGGGGTGAGGTGACCCCTGGGGTGAGGTGACCCCTGGGGTGGAGGTGTCCCTGTGTGAGGTGACCCCGGGGTGAGGTGACCCCTGGGTGAGGTGTCCCATGTGGGAGGTGTCCCCTGGTCGAGGTGACCTGGGGGGAGGTGTCCCTGGGTGAGTGACCCCTGGTGTGAGGTGACCTATTGTGAGGTGTCCCATGGTGGGAGGTGTCCCTGGGGGAGGGTATTTGCTTTGTATTGTCCTTGTACAGGTAAATTTACTTGTATAACCCTGTGTTCTGATTGCATTGTGAGTGTTGCCCACGAAAAAAGTTTTGTGTTCAAGTGAACAGGGAGAGAGATGAGATCTTTCCAATACAATCCTAAACTTATGAGGACTGCCAGCCCCCAGATGATCACGGCAGGCTATGATGGGGGCCACACGTAGGAAGATACATGAATGATATTGAATGTGACCTACTATTATAATGTGATATAACTTCACACCTTCTGCTATCCATAGAGAATCAGGCAGAATCCACTAAGTTTTAGGATTAAACCATGAAAGGATTGATGCACTGTATTCTTAGGATAAGAGAGTGGTTGTGAGTTTTCATCATGAACTGAGCTGGAAGGAAAATGAAGTCTCACTATCGGGAATCTGTTTCACAGTGCGGTAAGCACGTGATAAGCGGTATATAATATAGATTGCCATAGAATAGGCATTGATTATATTCATTTTGCATTTCAATGACCAGGCACCATGGTATGGGAAGATAGATGTTAACACAATAAACTGGTAGAAAATAATTGGTAGGTAAGGAAAGTAGAAGATGAGCGAAACACACTCGTTCGAGCATGAGCGTACTCGAAAAACTGCGGTTGCTCGGACAAAATTTCGCCAGATCGAGAAAAATGTTGATTTTAATTAGATTCATAGTTTTTGGCGGCAGAAACAGAGCCAATCACAAGCAAGGAGACTCTTGAACTCCACCCAGCATGAGTGGTACCTACCCGTGGATAGGCAGTGGTTGGCTGGCCAGATAAGGGGGCCCTGAATAGATAGCCCCTGCCTGCGCTGCTCGGATCATTCTGTGTTTGGATGCCGTAGGGAGAGAGATGCTGTGGTCAGGGAAAGCGTGGAGGGTGTTCTATTAGAATATTGTTAGGCGGAGTGAGGACAAGAACCCCGCCACCTCCCTCCCCCCCCAGGCTTATTCGGGCTAGAATATATAGATTTTTTCTGCCTGTGGCTGGGCTTGCTGCTATTAGTAGGGCAGTAGTACCATATGTGAGTAGATTTGCAGGCGGAGACTTGCGACCGTTGTGTTTAGCTTAGTTGGACACGCAATCCACCTCAATACACGAAGTGGGAAAATTATTTAGGGGTTTGATGAAGTAGGCAGAGTTGCTTTTTCTTTTATTTTCAAAACTAAAAAGTCTAGGCACAGCACAAAATCCTGTTGCGTGCTGTCAGTGTCGGTTAGAAAATAGCCTAGCAAAAGGATATAGCAGTGTTTGTTTAAAAGAAAAAAAAAAGAAACACAAAAAAAACCTTAAAAACATTTACAGTTTTTGACACGTTAATTTTGAAAATGGTGAACCTCGTTGAAGGCAGGGGTAGGGAGGACGAGGGCGTGGACGTGGGGTGCCAACTACGCAGGGGTAAGAGGCCGTGGTCCTGGGCGGTGAGGACACCACGCTGCTGATGAGGGAGCAGGGAAGCCGCAGGGCTACACTCCCTAGGGTTCAGGTATGCACGTACGGGGAATCTCGTGGTAGAGACACTGTTGAGGCCAGAACAGGCGAAGAGGTGATGTCGGGGATGCGAACCAATGCTATAGCCATGTGTATCCACCAGTCAGTCTCCACGCAGTCCACACCCATGTCACGAAATCAGACCATCCTCCAGCTCCTCCACCGAGCCTCCTTCCCCCCCAGTCTGCCCCTCCCAGGAAAATTTGGATTTTGAACCGGCCTACTCTGAGGGAACGTTTTCTGGACCTTCCACAGCACAAACCACTTGTCCGGTTGCCTGCTGAGACTATTTTCGATGCCCAGGTTGTCCACCGGTCGCAGTCTTTGGGTATGATGACATTGTTGACGTAGTGGAAGAGTGTGTGAAAGAGGTTTGGACGATGAGAGGACCCGGTGGTAGGACAGTGATGAAGTTGTTGTCAGGGCAGAGTCCGGGGGGGAGCGGACTGAGGGATCGGAGGCATGGTGAGGTGACAGACCCAAGCTGGGTTGATAGGCGGGTAAAACAGGCTTCTGAGCGGAGGCGAGTCTATACCAGAAACAGGTTTTTTTTCGGAAGAGGAAGTGGTGGGCCTACGGAGCGGCGTGCCCGAAGCTGGGCATCAGCGCCCAAATGGTTCCCATGGCGAGGGCTAGATTTCGGAAGTCTGGAGTTCTTTAAAGAAAACACCGGATGACTGACGGACTGGTCGTTGTGCAACCTGTGCCACACCAGGACAGCAGGGGTGCAACCCCACCAGCTTACCACCACCAGTAGCGAGGCATATGATGCTAAACACCCCAATCAGTGGAAACAAGGCGTTCCTCTCCTGCCGGCCCACCCACTCTCCTACCTGTGTCATCTGATGCCTGCTAGTCAGCCCCTGCCCAGGAACGGTCCAAAACACCTCCCCTGAACGAAGCCACACATTCGCCTCACGATCCTCCACATCATCACCCCAACGTCTCCAGGCACGTTCAGCGGTCTATACACAGACGCTGGAGGCAAGAGAATACAGTGCAACCCACCCACACGGCCCAAGCCATCAACGTCAACATCTCCAAATTAGAGCCTGAGATGCTGCCCTATAGGCTGGTAGAAGGACGGGCCTTTCGCAAACCTCATGCGGCGGCCGCCCACAGTATTCGGTCCCAGCCGCCACGACTTTTCCCGATGTGCGTCCCAGCCCTGCACCAGCACGTGGCAGACAACATCATCCGTGCCCTGACCAAGCCGTTTTGACAGGTCCACTGACACGGACAAGTGGTACGAGTGGTGCTGCCGGGGCAGGGCCAATAATTATCGTGACGGCGAATTGGGTTAACTTGAGTGGAGGCTGGGACCGATCTGACCCTGGGCTGGTCATATACTGCCGAAGCGAGGATTGCGGGGCCTACCTCGGCAGGTCTTCAGGCCTACTATGCCTCCTCCTCCTCCCCCCTCCTCACCTCCTCCTACGAATTACCATCGGGGCATTGCGCCATCAGTCGGTAGCTCTAGGCAACGCTGCATGCCGCCGATAAGCGACAGCAGGCAGGTGCTCAAACTGCTGAGCCTAGGCACACTGCCCACGGCTTTACAGGCATCAAGGCGCAGACTGATCTGGGTTGGCACTGATGAACCTTACGCCAGCATGGTTGGTGTGACAACGCCGTAACCTGGTGGCGGCTCTGCAACTCGTCAGCTGAAACATGTGCCATTGCCTGGCCCATTGTGTTAAATTCATTAGTTCAGGGTTCCTAAGACATACCCCAATCTGTCTGATTGCTTCAAGAAGGTGCGCCGATCTGTGAGCATTCAGGAAAGTCCAGCCGATGCTGCACTCTCGGGGCAGCGAGCGCCGCCTAACAACTGCCCGCTCACGACTGTTGTGCGAGGTCACGAGGTGGGAATCAACATCAACCAGTTATCCAGAGTTTACCAGCAAGCGCAGAGAGATGTAGACGGCCTGCTGTCAACTTCCACCAGAACTGGTAGAATCAGGTCAGTCAGCTTCCTCAAGTCTACAATGAGGAGGGGCGTGGAGTCTGATATCGTCAGGGGTTGTGAGTAACTTTGAGGAGTCAACACAGATGGTCAGTGGCCGATGCCAAAATCACCCCCCCTAAGCCTCACCATCCCGCTGTTGGCCTGTTGAAAAACTCTTCGTAGCATGAAGTCGAAAGCTTTGACGCTCGTCACAAGAGAAGGGGAAGAAGATTACCTGTGATAGCCAAGCACCCTGGTCTGTTTCTCAGCGCATATCGGAGGAGGTGGAGGAGGATGAGGAGGAAGAGGAGGCGAATGTGGCCGAGACACAAGAGGGGCCCATTGCTCAGAATCACTGTCAGCGGTGTAGGGGGAAGGAAAGAGAGGAGTGGGAGGAGTTGGCGGGATAAGAGAAGATGGAGCAAGTCCGGCTAACTAGTATGAAGGGAGTAAGAAAAATATGTCTGCGAGTTGGGACTTCTGGACTATGGATCAGATTTCATGCTAGGCTGCCAATCCCATGACCCTACATACAGTTCAAAGAATTAAATTATTTTTTAGATGTGAGAAAAGTCATCACGATAAAAAGACGTACACGACCCGTACGAGAACAGACAGATGTAGCATGCACAGGCTGATCTTATCAAGATGAATCAAGGCTGGATTTATCCGGATTCCTTCTCACCAGGTGAAAGAAGCTCAAGAAGGAATATGATGCAGACTCCTCCTGCGCATTGTCCTCCTTCTCCTCCTCTTTTACAGTAAGCAGAGGAAATGGCTATTTTTGCCAGGGCCAACGGCTCTAGCATAGTACCTAGTATTAATTTTTATGGAGGGCCAGGACCTCCCGGGTCCTCTGTTGTAAGCATTTTTGGGAGTGCCACTAGAGGCACTCAATCTATGTAATTTGCTGGGGCACCTACCTGACTCCTCTGGTTTGAACAACTTTTGTGACTGCCACATACAGGAACTATCCAAATTTATTGTCTCCATAGCAGACTCCAATGTCGTCTTTTTATAGAGCCTCCAGCCCACGTGTCTCCATGACGACCTCCAAAAATCATCTCCAGAGCTGCCTCCAGAAAGTCATCCATTATAGCTGCCTCCATACAGGCGGTCCCCGTTAT
Organism: Engystomops pustulosus; assembly: GCA_019512145.1. Classification (NCBI taxonomy): domain Eukaryota; kingdom Metazoa; phylum Chordata; class Amphibia; order Anura; family Leptodactylidae; genus Engystomops; species Engystomops pustulosus. The sequence continues at coordinate 17,834,438 of CM033642.1, read as the reverse complement.
CTAACGGCTGTGTCAGGCAGAATGTTGGGTGTTTTCACGGCTTGGTCATCAGACTTGTTAACTTTGTGATCGAAACCCTGCTGTTGTTATCCACAAAATATAATGGCAAACTTTATCAGGTTACCGATAGTATTTCAGCGTTTGAGCATCGTTAATTTCCCATCACCCGCCATAACCCAAGATGATAAGAACACTACTACACTTGGAATCGTACCAAAGTTCTAGAAGTGCTGTATTGTAGGACACCGTCTGGCTTTGAAATTATAGTTTTTTCAAAGTAACCGCTTGGCCCCAGGCCATTTTGGGTGGGGAGGAGCATGAGACAGGGGCTTGGACTGGCAGCGGACCGCAGCTTATCCAAGAATAGGAAGCCTCAGAGGCATCCATGCATTTGCTGCCCCCTGCTGTTGCCTGTCCCTCCCACCCAGTTTGCCTCACGATCCTCCACTAGCATCCCCAGAGGTCGCCATGCGGAACTTTTCAAATGTGCTATACTCAGACGCTGGAGCACGAGAGATATGCAGGCCAATAATCACCTTATCAACGAGCTGGGTAGGCAGAATTTTAAGGTGTTTCACCACGATAAATAATGGAACTCGGACGCATCTGTCGCCGCAGCTGAGACCTGAAGTTGCAATCTAGAAGCAATGATGGGCCCCCATTACGGTAATCTTAATCATGGAAGTCGTCGATGGCTGAATCCACATGTCGTACCTTATCAACGAGCTGTGAGGCTAATTGTTCGGGTGTTTCAACAAGATACGTTATGGCAACTTGGTCACTATGGTCCACAACCATGCTGTGTGTCGAATAATATACCATCACCTGTTGTGACATAGGAAATCATTCAGCGCTGCTTGCCTACTGCCTTCTTTTCCATTTGGTTCCTCTCTGCCACCCTGGTTTGAAGCCTGAGATCCATTTGGGGTATTAGCCATGCCACTCTATAGCCTGCCGCTGCTGCCGTGCCTTTGCATGCCGCTGTCTATAGTTCAGGGTCAATTATTGGCATGTTTTAGAGCTATCTTAGCATCATTCGGTCACTTGTCATGGCCCATGCTGTTGCCCACATTTGGCTAACTGGTGCGATTAGCAGCTCCTTTTCTGAGGTTTCAAGGTGTTTGGACCAAGTTCATGCTGAGACCTGGTACCTTGAAAAATCTCGAGTTCCCATGACTTCAATGGGATCCTCCATGCCTGCTCCAGCCCCGCTCCGTGATGCCAGCTCCTCCATGCCAGCTCCGATCCTCCATGCCCGCTCCAGCCCTGCTGCACTCTGTGATGCCCGCTCCAGCCCCTCTCCGTTCCGTGATGCCCGCTCCGCTCCATGATGCCCGCTCCTCCATGCCCGCTCCGATCCTCCATGGCCGCTCCAGTCCCACTCTGCTCCTCCATACCTGCTCCAGCCCCGCTCCGCTCCACTTCAGCCTCCGCTCCTGCATGCCTGATCCTTCGTCTGCGCTCGTGTCTTCGGCTAAGTGAGCAAATGTTCGGAACATCTGCAATGTGTTCTTCACTGTATTCTTCACTTAAATGATCCTGTGTTCACTGTTTTAATTGTATTCTTCACTGTTCTTCACTTTCTTTTCTTAATTAAATGCTCGATCTCGAGCAGGGGAAATACTCGTCCGAGCAACAAGCCGTTCAAAGTACTCTAATACTCGAACGAGCATCAAGCTTGTCTCTAGAGATGAGACATCGATCTAATTGTAAGAGAATTGCCTTGTTATACCTATGCTACTAACAGAGATGTTTTAGTCACTAGATTAATTTACATCGATGGGGATTGGAAATGAATTGTTATGTTATTATCTAGGTTCTTTGTAGAACCATGTGTAAAGTCTGAATTCATTTAATTTTAATAAATTCTCACCCCGTATTATTTTATGGATCTATTTTATATTATTAAAAATCTTCTTTTGTTTAGGGTATCACAAACTTAAAGGGAACCTGTCACCAGGGACATCATTTTCACTAAAAACAGGTTGCAGAAGCACATTACACCAGCAACGAAAATCTGCCTCACAATATAATTGCGTGTTATAACTTAACTTGCACCCTGACAAAATCCTGGGGAAGCCACAGGGGTTGGGCTTTGGTTGGGATGCATTTAAAAAAACAACATGTGCCTTGTCTGTGTTACTCCCTCCTCAGAGCTTGCCAACCCTTTCTTCTGTGTGCGCTTAACCTTTCTCTCTTTACTCTCTTTTGCCCCCTCAGGAGTTTCACTTTTGCGCAGATATGCCTATGATAAACAATTGGACAAATTATCTTCCAGGGTATTAAACAGGCCTGGCCGGTCTACCTTACCCACTGGCGTGTACCTTATACAGTGATAACCCAGTTCTGGTTTGGAGTGGGGGCTGAGCCACAAGCGCTTGTTTCTTGTTAGTTTAGGAAGGTAACAGGACTTAGCCCCCTTCAGGGCGGCCTTCGGGAAAACTGGCGGTTGGTCTCATTGGGGAGACTGCCAATTCGGTGTGACGGAGACCTATACCCTGTCTTCTGCCTTTTTTACTTCTTCAATGTGGCTTACGTTTTCAGCCGAATTCCTCTTAATACTGGGGGGTGAACCAGCTGTATAGTCCCCCCATACACTGCACCAAGTTGAGGAATTTTTTGGCTCCGATAAGGCTGTCCAAAATTGGTGTTCCGGTAACTCGACAAGCACATCAAAGCGCTACAGAGGATTAGAGTGCTCCTCACCACTTCCCTCTCCATAGAGACGAGCGCCACCACCTCATCACAGTGTGAAGTTACACAGCGTGTGCTCACCTACTATACATACCCTCGGTGACTGCCGTGATCTTGCCAAACTCTATCGGCCAGATGGCAACCCACCATAGTCATGTGTAGAGTCCTACTCTCTCTTCCAAAATCTCCCATGATCATAAGACTATTACGCAAAGAACTGACCTAAAACTGATAAAGCGCTCATGCGAGATACAAGCTTACTATAACCCAGCTAAATGCAATTAATCATTAGTAATTAATTATTTAGTTACTTTCCTTAGATGAGGAATCAACGACATTTCCAGCTCATTGGGGATTTATTACATCGTTCACTTCACTTCACTATTGAAGTTTGTAAGCCGCGATATATTCAATAATAATAATCTTTTATTTTATAATAGCGCACACATATACGCACGCTGCACAATCATTTACACCAAATTGGGTCCCTGTCCCCCATTGGGCTCACCGCTAAACACCTAACAGGTATGTTTTGAAGTGTGGGAGGAAATCCGGAGTAACCCAGATGGGAAACCCACGCAAACCCTATGATAACCAGCCAACTCTTTGCCGACTGTTGACCTGGTTGGTAATTCAATACCCGGACCTTAGGCAAGTGGGCTCCTTAATACCTCTCTTCGGTGAGCCTGGTGTGGGGCTACCTCTATCAATTTATGATAATTTTTTGCTGTCAATTGTATTTAGTATTGTTCATCAAGGCTCTGTACCAGATTTATTGAAATTTTTATTTTTGTTAACTAAATTGGTAGACAACTTGTTTCCAAGCCACATTTTAGGGTGTTATGATTATACTCAACGAGCCTGCAGTTGGATAGCCCTGCTTTCTTCCAGCGCCGCCGCTCATATAAGAGCTCCGGCCCTCTTGATTAATCTGGCGGGGACCGCCCAGTTTTGTTATTTCTAGACCTCACCTACCTGGCATAGAAATAAATGAGCTGTAATTTGACGTATGAAAAGTTGCTGACTGCAGCGAGTGCGGCGTGCGGGGACAGGAATGCCCTCACACCTGCCAACTATCCACCGCGGCCCTCTGGCATGGGTGTGGCGGAAATAGGACAATAAATCGTCAAGAGGAGCTAGCAATACGCTAGACAGACGTGGCGCAGAAGGCCCCGCCTGATACTAATACCTTGCTTCTTTGCTCCTCATAATCTTAATAAAGGGAAGTTCCAGTGGTCGGTTTCCCCATCGAGGTCATCCACCTATCACCCATCCTGTAGATAGGTGTCATAGATAATCCTTTTAAATCCCTGAAAATAAGCGTAGCACTTGTCCTCCCGCATATCCAGACGATCTCCCTCGCGTTTGTTTCGGATTTGACACTAGCCCTGACATCCAATTACTGCAACTCTGCCGTGATTTTTCTGATCAAGAAATGGTCCCTATTATTGAAACGCTAATATATTAATTGCTATGGTTCCTGTGTGTACACGATGATAACAGAATTGGTTCCATGTTTTCAGTATGGATGGAGTTCCTCCCCAAGAGTCCCAGCCCGATACGAATTTTGTGAACAGGTTTTGGCATCGGCAAAGGATATAACTACATTCACAGCCTCGTACGACATCTGGTCATCTTCATTACTCGGAAGAAATATTTATGGAACATCAACGGCTTCCAGCTACATACTAAAGAAAATCCTGCCAGCTATCTGGCTATGATCGGAAAACATGAACTGTCTCCTAAACATATGTGTTTTTTTTCCTGACAGATATCATAGGGATTCCATGAAAACGCTACACCATCAGTATAAGAGTTAACACAGTAAAAGTTTACCATATGTTGCAGGTCATATGGACAACACGGTAGCGTGCTACTGTACAGATAACGAATATTCCCTATAATGGCGGGTGGGAGTTTTGGCAAACTGTGGCCTGAGAAGATGTTGCAGCTGACTCTGTGTGTTAATTGGAAATTATACTTAACAGAACGCACAACATGAAAAACTTCCCTAGTATTTGGAACACATCTGAGATTATAGAAAAAGAAGATCCTTTCAGAAACTTCATCATAACAACACAGGCCCCAGCCTCTAAACCTAGTATACAATTGTAAATGGTACCTGCCAAGATCATTCATGAGTCGTCACAAGCAAAAAACACGGCAATCTAACCATCAAAATCTATGATAACCCAGCACCCGGACTGTGGTAACTCTGTCTTATATTTGTTTAATCCATGGCCTCCTTCCTGTTTAAAACAATTTTTAAAATCGTACAAGAAGGTGCTTTTGTCATTGTACACTGTGAAGCTGCAGCCAATGGGGCTCTGGTACCTTGATTTTAAACCACTTAAAGAAGATTACCACAGTCGAACGGTGTCTGCTGTATGAGTATTGGATCCCTGGCTTATCATGTGCTTGATTTTATGACATTTTTTCCTTTAACGCCAGGAGCCCACCATGAACGATCCCAATTCCTGTGCGACGGGAGTGTATGAAAGGGCTCCTTGTCATACCCATGGGTGTTTGCTCCAATAATGCAGCAAACACCCACCGTTAACACCCGCAAATCGGTGCTGTCACTAAGCGCGATGTTAAACCTACATGCTTCCAGCAATCATGTAATATATAGCATTTGTGTGTGCGCCACAGCGTTGGCTGTTGATCATCGGCTCCCCTATGGTTCTCCGCACGACCTTTCCTGAAGATCTTTACGATTACCATATGCACATTTACAGATCTGTGCAAAAATCGAGCCTGGTGTGGTTTGGAATTTGTTTGGTCACTGCTCAATCATTATTTTTTCCATCTCTCCTGTCACAGGGTTTGAGCCATATAGTATGTTTCCAGTACAGACACCCACCTCTGACAAGTAGAAAAGCCTAATTAGCATATTGTATACTTGTGTACTACATATTTGTACTCCTCGGCTTTCGCGGATGCTCTGAGAGCTTCAATCAAGATAAGTAAAGGCGTTTTTTTTTTAATGTAATAGGCAACCTATTCCACCAGCCTACTACGCCCGAAATCTCTAGGTTGTTCATGTCCCAAATAAGCCCTGTTACCTTAAACCCGTTCTGAACAAGTGTTTTTTTTTCGGCTCCCCCATCATCTGTAAGTGGTGATAGAAAGAGACCTTCCTGGTCACTTCACATTTTGATGGATGCAGCCTCATATCGCATTCTGCTTCTGGAGAACCTTGGATTCTCTCCTCCAAATAACATTTATTCCGCCTGTTGGTAGGAGATAAACTGATTTTTTGTGCCCTCAAATTTCTATATTACACATGTATCACAGGCCCCCCCCCCCGTGTATTATATACGGCATATAATCCTGCATTTATCTTCACACATGTGTTTATACTCGACATTTCAAACCTGATCTTATCTTAGAAGAACTCCAAAACTCACCATTTCTCCAGTTCCATTATCCTCTTCCCTGCTCATGGATTACTGGTTTTTTCATCTCTAGACTTGTCTGATGCTGATCAGGTCTTCATCTAAATGGCGGTATGGACCAGAGCGATCTGCAATACAGAAATATCATCTGACTCTAGGCCCCCCTTTCACCCTTGTCGTTTTTCATGTGCTTTTTGACCGCAGAACTTGCATTGCACCTGACCCATTGTCACCATGGGTCTTTGTCAGACGTTGCATTTTTTTTTTTTCACGCGGCAATTTAATCTCGACATGCTTCGCCATGCTAGTTTTGCAAGTGAAACGCACCATACAGTCCTAATGAGATGCATCAAAAACGCATTGCACTCTGAAGACACTTGCAAGTCCATGCAAGTGCAATGCGTTTTTCATCACGCATCAATTGCCAAGAAAAGATATAGCTTCATCCTGAGTCCATTTCTACGCATTTTTCTGCGTGTGAAAACGCATTTTACATGCATTGACAACCCGTGTGAAAAACTGAGACACTAAACGGAACAACACTGCTGAAAACTGATTGCACCTGATGCAAAATGTTCTTTTCACATGCCAAACCCTGATCGCAGCCCTGATCCAGACTCTGGATTTATCTGTGGCGCAAGTGTGGAAGGGGGCGTTCTAACTATGACTTGCGCATACTGAGTATAATCCATAGTATTATGGGTATTTTAATATGGTCCCTCCCACCCCCTGACCTATGTCTGTTAGTGTCCGACTGCATCTGCCAGCCTGTAGCATGATGTTGCTGTCCGTATGTCTCAGTCTGAAATCATCGCACGCCTCCCCACTTTTGTGTCGCATGGAGCAACCATCTGCACCACAAAAGGTCGCGTGTGACACATCCCCGCGCACACCCTTGTTAAATACCTGTGCAACCTGATTTAGCCATGAAGAATGGTGACAGTCCGACTAAGTGCATCGCATATTGCCAAAGCCTTAGTAAATGTGGCCCTCAATCTATATAAGAATCTAGATGGGGTTCACGGGATAGCACCCAGAGACAGGTAAGATAGAGGGTAATTTTTATTTTTACACCCCCTGGCGCCGTATAAATCAAAAACCTAATCCTGGACATCTACTCTACTGTAATCTAAAAAGAGGCAATCATAGCTAGACCACAGTGATTTTTTTCAGCCATTGGCCGTTGGCAACACTATGTGCCGCAAAAACCATTGTCGGTGTGCCGCGGGAAGGTTCCCCAAACTAATGGTGCCCCCTTTGTTTTGTTTCCAGCAATGCGCGCGATGCGCGTCAACGGCGTTCTTACACAAGGCAGGAGACGGTGTACCTCACGGCATGCACAAGCTTGAACCTCGCGCGAGACAAGTGACGTCACCAAGGCGCGCAATCATCCTGAATGCCCAGGTAATGCCCGCCAATACTGACTATATGAGCTTTTTGCCTGAGTATATGAACTGTTGGCAGAATACTCCAGCATATGTCTGGTATTTTAGTCACCAGCAGTATACTGGCATATAACAATGAGAAATGTAAACATGAGAAATACATAGTCAGAGTCGATTACTACAAGTAGCCACTCATCTGCTGGGTATATGATGCTGGAACTCGACTCCCTCTGGCTCATGGCCATAGTACTTCTCATTGGTTCCCCTTTATTTTGGCGTATATGAGCCACATAATATAGCACCATATACTAAAACAAGGGAGAACTGAGAACTGTTAGGAGAGCTTCGTTGTTGCCCCAGATTTTCTAAGTATAAAAAGTTTGGCCGCCTCAAAATGTTGCAAATCCTGGTCGTAGATCCTGTAGACAATGCTTGCAGTAGGATACCGGTATAGCTGCTCCTACATACATCTTACATACTCTAATGTATCTGCCTGAAATGAAGTCGTATAATTTTGGCTTTTGGATGCATAGATTGCATTGGTAATGATATTTCGTAGTTATCTGGCACCGCGATTTCCAGAAGGTCTGCCAGACAATTCACTGGTATAATGCAGCCTGGCACCGTATCAGAGATATTTCTCTATAATGTCTCTAGAATCTTAAACTCATCGAACATCTTCAGGGTGTGGCACCGCCTGGAGCAGATGTAGGCAGTAAAAACGTAAAAATAATAGTGTGCTGTTTTACTACCATGACTAAGCATAAGTATATAAAGTAAAAGTTTATAAGCTTCACCTGGCAGTTGCCCCTCTCACTTCCGATAAGATGATTTCATATATAGTGCTGAATAGCTATATGAGGCTGGATCTCATGCTGGGAATAAGCCACCACAGAAAAGATTTGTTTGTAGTTAGTGGCAAGACTAAGATGAGCGAGCACTACAATGCTCTGGTCTCGATTATTCGTCAACTTTTTCCCGATGTCTCGAGTGCTCGTCTCGTCAATAACGATCCTCCATTGAGTCAAGGGAGACTCAAGCATTTTTTCACTGAAGAACAGATGTGAAAACACACTGAAAGAACACATTGCAATGATTCTACATATGCTTGATTCGAACTGCACAATTCACATTATGAAAGAACAAACATGTTGAAGAACACATTGCAGATGTTTCCATACATCATCTGCATTTTTTGGTCTTCACACATAATGGTTTCTTCATATACTATTGTTTGAAAGCACCTTGGCACTGCGTGTCGTCCGAAAGTTATGCATATGTGCGGACATCTGCAATCTGTTCTTCACTGTGTACTTTCGTGGTGTTGTCCTGCCCAGCCCCGCTCCGCTCCGCCTCCATTTCCAGCCCCCGCTCCGATCCTCCATGCCCGCTCCCAGCGCCGCTCCCGTGATGCCTGCACTCCTCCATGCCCCTCCGATCCTCCATGCCCGCTCGCGCCCCGCTCCGCCTTGTGATGCCCGTCCTCCAATGCCTGCTCCAATCCGCCATCCCAGCTTGCCCCCACCTTTGTGCTTCCTGTACAGCTCCTATTTTTGCCTCCTTCCTAGAGATGAGCGAGCACTAAAGGCCGGGTGCTCGTTATCGAGACGAACTTTTCCCGATGCCCCATTGAAGTCATGGGAACTCGAGATTTTTCAAGGTACCAGGTCTCAGCATGAACTTGGTCCAAACACCTTGAAACCTCAGAAAAGGAGCTGCTAATCGCACCAGTTAGCCAAATGTGGGCAACAGCATGGGCCATGACAAGTGACCGAATGATGCTAAGATAGCTCTAAAACATGCCAATAATTGACCCTGAACTATAGACAGCGGCATGCAAAGGCACGGCAGCAGCGGCAGGCTATAGAGTGGCATGGCTAATACCCCAAATGGATCTCAGGCTTCAAACCAGGGTGGCAGAGAGGAACCAAATGGAAAAGAAGGCAGTAGGCAAGCAGCGCTGAATGATTTCCTATGTCACAACAGGTGATGGTATATTATTCGACACACAGCATGGTTGTGGACCATAGTGACCAAGTTGCCATAACGTATCTTGTTGAAACACCCGAACAATTAGCCTCACAGCTCGTTGATAAGGTACGACATGTGGATTCAGCCATCGACGACTTCCATGATTAAGATTACCGTAATGGGGGCCCATCATTGCTTCTAGATTGCAACTTCAGGTCTCAGCTGCGGCGACAGATGCGTCCGAGTTCCATTATTTATCGTGGTGAAACACCTTAAAATTCTGCCTACCCAGCTCGTTGATAAGGTGATTATTGGCCTGCATATCTCTCGTGCTCCAGCGTCTGAGTATAGCACATTTGAAAAGTTCCGCATGGCGACCTCTGGGGATGCTAGTGGAGGATCGTGAGGCAAACTGGGTGGGAGGGACAGGCAACAGCAGGGGGCAGCAAATGCATGGATGCCTCTGAGGCTTCCTATTCTTGGATAAGCTGCGGTCCGCTGCCAGTCCAAGCCCCTGTCTCATGCTCCTCCCCACCCAAAATGGCCTGGGGCCAAGCGGTTACTTTGAAAAAACTATAATTTCAAAGCCAGACGGTGTCCTACAATACAGCACTTCTAGAACTTTGGTACGATTCCAAGTGTAGTAGTGTTCTTATCATCTTGGGTTATGGCGGGTGATGGGAAATTAACGATGCTCAAACGCTGAAATACTATCGGTAACCTGATAAAGTTTGCCATTATATTTTGTGGATAACAACAGCAGGGTTTCGATCACAAAGTTAACAAGTCTGATGACCAAGCCGTGAAAACACCCAACATTCTGCCTGACACAGCCGTTAGATAACGGGGACCGCCTGTATGGAGGCAGCTATAATGGATGACTTTCTGGAGGCAGCTCTGGAGATGATTTTTGGAGGTCGTCATGGAGACACGTGGGCTGGAGGCTCTATAAAAAGACGACATTGGAGTCTGCTATGGAGACAATAAATTTGGATAGTTCCTGTATGTGGCAGTCACAAAAGTTGTTCAAACCAGAGGAGTCAGGTAGGTGCCCCAGCAAATTACATAGATTGAGTGCCTCTAGTGGCACTCCCAAAAATGCTTACAACAGAGGACCCGGGAGGTCCTGGCCCTCCATAAAAATTAATACTAGGTACTATGCTAGAGCCGTTGGCCCTGGCAAAAATAGCCATTTCCTCTGCTTACTGTAAAAGAGGAGGAGAAGGAGGACAATGCGCAGGAGGAGTCTGCATCATATTCCTTCTTGAGCTTCTTTCACCTGGTGAGAAGGAATCCGGATAAATCCAGCCTTGATTCATCTTGATAAGATCAGCCTGTGCATGCTACATCTGTCTGTTCTCGTACGGGTCGTGTACGTCTTTTTATCGTGATGACTTTTCTCACATCTAAAAAATAATTTAATTCTTTGAACTGTATGTAGGGTCATGGGATTGGCAGCCTAGCATGAAATCTGATCCATAGTCCAGAAGTCCCAACTCGCAGACATATTTTTCTTACTCCCTTCATACTAGTTAGCCGGACTTGCTCCATCTTCTCTTATCCCGCCAACTCCTCCCACTCCTCTCTTTCCTTCCCCCTACACCGCTGACAGTGATTCTGAGCAATGGGCCCCTCTTGTGTCTCGGCCACATTCGCCTCCTCTTCCTCCTCATCCTCCTCCACCTCCTCCGATATGCGCTGAGAAACAGACCAGGGTGCTTGGCTATCACAGGTAATCTTCTTCCCCTTCTCTTGTGACGAGCGTCAAAGCTTTCGACTTCATGCTACGAAGAGTTTTTCAACAGGCCAACAGCGGGATGGTGAGGCTTAGGGGGGGTGATTTTGGCATCGGCCACTGACCATCTGTGTTGACTCCTCAAAGTTACTCACAACCCCTGACGATATCAGACTCCACGCCCCTCCTCATTGTAGACTTGAGGAAGCTGACTGACCTGATTCTACCAGTTCTGGTGGAAGTTGACAGCAGGCCGTCTACATCTCTCTGCGCTTGCTGGTAAACTCTGGATAACTGGTTGATGTTGATTCCCACCTCGTGACCTCGCACAACAGTCGTGAGCGGGCAGTTGTTAGGCGGCGCTCGCTGCCCCGAGAGTGCAGCATCGGCTGGACTTTCCTGAATGCTCACAGATCGGCGCACCTTCTTGAAGCAATCAGACAGATTGGGGTATGTCTTAGGAACCCTGAACTAATGAATTTAACACAATGGGCCAGGCAATGGCACATGTTTCAGCTGACGAGTTGCAGAGCCGCCACCAGGTTACGGCGTTGTCACACCAACCATGCTGGCGTAAGGTTCATCAGTGCCAACCCAGATCAGTCTGCGCCTTGATGCCTGTAAAGCCGTGGGCAGTGTGCCTAGGCTCAGCAGTTTGAGCACCTGCCTGCTGTCGCTTATCGGCGGCATGCAGCGTTGCCTAGAGCTACCGACTGATGGCGCAATGCCCCGATGGTAATTCGTAGGAGGAGGTGAGGAGGGGGGAGGAGGAGGAGGCATAGTAGGCCTGAAGACCTGCCGAGGTAGGCCCCGCAATCCTCGCTTCGGCAGTATATGACCAGCCCAGGGTCAGATCGGTCCCAGCCTCCACTCAAGTTAACCCAATTCGCCGTCACGATAATTATTGGCCCTGCCCCGGCAGCACCACTCGTACCACTTGTCCGTGTCAGTGGACCTGTCAAAACGGCTTGGTCAGGGCACGGATGATGTTGTCTGCCACGTGCTGGTGCAGGGCTGGGACGCACATCGGGAAAAGTCGTGGCGGCTGGGACCGAATACTGTGGGCGGCCGCCGCATGAGGTTTGCGAAAGGCCCGTCCTTCTACCAGCCTATAGGGCAGCATCTCAGGCTCTAATTTGGAGATGTTGACGTTGATGGCTTGGGCCGTGTGGGTGGGTTGCACTGTATTCTCTTGCCTCCAGCGTCTGTGTATAGACCGCTGAACGTGCCTGGAGACGTTGGGGTGATGATGTGGAGGATCGTGAGGCGAATGTGTGGCTTCGTTCAGGGGAGGTGTTTTGGACCGTTCCTGGGCAGGGGCTGACTAGCAGGCATCAGATGACACAGGTAGGAGAGTGGGTGGGCCGGCAGGAGAGGAACGCCTTGTTTCCACTGATTGGGGTGTTTAGCATCATATGCCTCGCTACTGGTGGTGGTAAGCTGGTGGGGTTGCACCCCTGCTGTCCTGGTGTGGCACAGGTTGCACAACGACCAGTCCGTCAGTCATCCGGTGTTTTCTTTAAAGAACTCCAGACTTCCGAAATCTAGCCCTCGCCATGGGAACCATTTGGGCGCTGATGCCCAGCTTCGGGCACGCCGCTCCGTAGGCCCACCACTTCCTCTTCCGAAAAAAAACCTGTTTCTGGTATAGACTCGCCTCCGCTCAGAAGCCTGTTTTACCCGCCTATCAACCCAGCTTGGGTCTGTCACCTCACCATGCCTCCGATCCCTCAGTCCGCTCCCCCCCGGACTCTGCCCTGACAACAACTTCATCACTGTCCTACCACCGGGTCCTCTCATCGTCCAAACCTCTTTCACACACTCTTCCACTACGTCAACAATGTCATCATACCCAAAGACTGCGACCGGTGGACAACCTGGGCATCGAAAATAGTCTCAGCAGGCAACCGGACAAGTGGTTTGTGCTGTGGAAGGTCCAGAAAACGTTCCCTCAGAGTAGGCCGGTTCAAAATCCAAATTTTCCTGGGAGGGGCAGACTGGGGGGGAAGGAGGCTCGGTGGAGGAGCTGGAGGATGGTCTGATTTCGTGACATGGGTGTGGACTGCGTGGAGACTGACTGGTGGATACACATGGCTATAGCATTGGTTCGCATCCCCGACATCACCTCTTCGCCTGTTCTGGCCTCAACAGTGTCTCTACCACGAGATTCCCCGTACGTGCATACCTGAACCCTAGGGAGTGTAGCCCTGCGGCTTCCCTGCTCCCTCATCAGCAGCGTGGTGTCCTCACCGCCCAGGACCACGGCCTCTTACCCCTGCGTAGTTGGCACCCCACGTCCACGCCCTCGTCCTCCCTACCCCTGCCTTCAACGAGGTTCACCATTTTCAAAATTAACGTGTCAAAAACTGTAAATGTTTTTAAGGTTTTTTTTGTGTTTCTTTTTTTTTTCTTTTAAACAAACACTGCTATATCCTTTTGCTAGGCTATTTTCTAACCGACACTGACAGCACGCAACAGGATTTTGTGCTGTGCCTAGACTTTTTAGTTTTGAAAATAAAAGAAAAAGCAACTCTGCCTACTTCATCAAACCCCTAAATAATTTTCCCACTTCGTGTATTGAGGTGGATTGCGTGTCCAACTAAGCTAAACACAACGGTCGCAAGTCTCCGCCTGCAAATCTACTCACATATGGTACTACTGCCCTACTAATAGCAGCAAGCCCAGCCACAGGCAGAAAAAATCTATATATTCTAGCCCGAATAAGCCTGGGGGGGGAGGGAGGTGGCGGGGTTCTTGTCCTCACTCCGCCTAACAATATTCTAATAGAACACCCTCCACGCTTTCCCTGACCACAGCATCTCTCTCCCTACGGCATCCAAACACAGAATGATCCGAGCAGCGCAGGCAGGGGCTATCTATTCAGGGCCCCCTTATCTGGCCAGCCAACCACTGCCTATCCACGGGTAGGTACCACTCATGCTGGGTGGAGTTCAAGAGTCTCCTTGCTTGTGATTGGCTCTGTTTCTGCCGCCAAAAACTATGAATCTAATTAAAATCAACATTTTTCTCGATCTGGCGAAATTTTGTCCGAGCAACCGCAGTTTTTCGAGTACGCTCATGCTCGAACGAGTGTGTTTCGCTCATCTTCTACTTTCCTTACCTACCAATTATTTTCTACCAGTTTATTGTGTTAACATCTATCTTCCCATACCATGGTGCCTGGTCATTGAAATGCAAAATGAATATAATCAATGCCTATTCTATGGCAATCTATATTATATACCGCTTATCACGTGCTTACCGCACTGTGAAACAGATTCCCGATAGTGAGACTTCATTTTCCTTCCAGCTCAGTTCATGATGAAAACTCACAACCACTCTCTTATCCTAAGAATACAGTGCATCAATCCTTTCATGGTTTAATCCTAAAACTTAGTGGATTCTGCCTGATTCTCTATGGATAGCAGAAGGTGTGAAGTTATATCACATTATAATAGTAGGTCACATTCAATATCATTCATGTATCTTCCTACGTGTGGCCCCCATCATAGCCTGCCGTGATCATCTGGGGGCTGGCAGTCCTCATAAGTTTAGGATTGTATTGGAAAGATCTCATCTCTCTCCCTGTTCACTTGAACACAAAACTTTTTTCGTGGGCAACACTCACAATGCAATCAGAACACAGGGTTATACAAGTAAATTTACCTGTACAAGGACAATACAAAGCAAATACCCTCCCCCAGGGACACCTCCCACCATGGGACACCTCACAATAGGTCACCTCACACCAGGGGTCACTCACCCAGGGACACCTCCCCCCAGGTCACCTCGACCAGGGGACACCTCCCACATGGGACACCTCACCCAGGGGTCACCTCACCCCGGGGTCACCTCACACAGGGACACCTCCACCCCAGGGGTCACCTCACCCCAGGGGTCACCTCACCCCAGGGGACACCTCACACCAGGGACACCTCACACACCAGGGTCACCTCACACCAGTACACCTCAACACAGGGGTCACTCAACGAAGGGTCACCTCACCCCAGGGGACACTCCACAGGGGTCACTCACACCAGGGGTCCCTCACACCAGGGGACACCTCCACCCAGGGTCACCTCCACCAGGGGTCCCCTCCTCCCAGACACCTCACACCAGGGGTCACCTCACACCAGTGGTCCCTCACACCAGGGTCCCTCACACCAGGGGTCATCGCAACCCAGGGTCACCTCACACCATGGACACCTCCCCCAGGGTCCCCTCACACCAGGGGACACCCTCACCCCAGGGGACCACTCCACCAGGGGTCACCGTCACACCAGGGTCACCTCATCCCTGGACACCTACACCAGGGTCAACTCCACCAGGGGTCCAGTCACCCTCAGGGTCACCTCACCACAGGGGACCCTCCCTCCAGTTCCCTCCCCCAGGGGTCCCGCCCACCAGGCGGTCACCTCATCCTATGTGACACCTCACACCAGGGTCACCTCACACCAGGTCACTCACACCAGGGGTCAACTCACACCAGGGTCCACTCACCCCATGGTCAACCTCACACCAGGGGTCACTCACACCAGGGTCACCTCACCCCAGGGGTCACCTCACACCAGGGAACACCCACACCAGGGTCACCTAAGTTCTCATATACACCATTCACACTGTATCCCATATGAGAGATTAGGACGTGCCTGGCTCGCAAATGATAAAGGGGGGTTGGGGTTCTTACCGAGCCCCCTGAGTCCTGGCTATCTATTATAAGCACGCGCTCCCCGCTTCATACATCAACAGATAACACAACCCTACAGAAGACTTAGATATACAAAGACTCCAATACCCAACATGTACAAAGTAACTAATAAACTGCACCGAGCTCCTGTGCTGCCCCCTTCCTGCCCCCCATACTTGTAATGTATATACAATCCGAACCGTATATATCTCTCGAGATAAGCCGACCTGAGTATTAACCGGGACCCCTCAATTTTTACCACCACAAAACTTGGAAAACTATTGAATTGTATAAGCCAGGGTGGGAAATGCTTTGGTCCACAGCCTCCCAGTATTAGCCAGCCAACCCCCAGTTAAGTATATAGCCATTCCGCGCCCGTATTATATTAGCCAGCCAAACCCAGTAGTATATAGCCATCCAGCTCCCCGTAGATATTAGCCACAAGCCCCAGTAGTATATGCCATCCAGCTCCCATCAGATATAGCCAGGCCAGCTCCCAGTAGTATATAAGCCAGCCAGCTCCCATAGTATATAGCAAGCCAGCTCCCCGAAGTATATAGCCAGTCCAGCAGCTCTCAGTAATATAATAGCCAGCCTCCCCTGTATACTAGCCAGACCCCTGGAGTATACAGCCATCCCCAGGTAGATACTAGCCAGCCTGCCCCCATGTAGTAGTATACCCACCTGTACCCATGTAGTAGACCCAGCTAGCCCCTGCTAAGTAACAGTCCAGCCCCTGTAGTTACTGCCCTCCTGCCCCAGCGGGGGGGGGGGCGGGGGGGGGGGGCGGGGGGGCGGGGGGGGGGGGGGGGGGGGGCGGGGGGGGCCGGGGTGGTTAGTTATCAACGCCCATCTGCCCCTCTTATTATCCAGCCAGCCTGCCCCTCAGTATCCAGTCCCCCTCTGTAGTATCATCCACGCCGAAGTAGTATATAGCAGCCTTCCCGCATGTAGTATACATCCATCCCCCCATGACGTATACTAGCCAGCCTGCCCCCGGTAGTAGAATCCATCCACCTGCCCCCGTAGTAAACAGCCGCCGCCCATGTATATACAGACGCCCCCCGTAGTATACAGCCACGTGCCCCTTGTAGTTACCGCGTAGCCACGCCCCTTGTAGGATACGGCTTGCCAGCCTCTCCTGTATAATAGCGGTCAGTCCTCAGTGTTATAGTTATATTAGCCTGCCAGCTCCCTGTAGATTATCTATTCTGCCAGCTCAGACCAGCCCATTTCCCTTGTGTTAGTTTAGACCGCCTTCCCCCCTGTAGTAAACTATTGCTTGCCTCATATGTAGTATAACAGCCAGCCCCCTGTATAGAACTACGATTTTCTGCTTGTCCGCCAGGTAGTAAGTCATGCCATGTCTCCCCATGTAGGAATTATACCATGCTCACCTCCACTGTATATACCGCCATCGCTATGGCTCCTCATCCATGTAGGTAGCCACCCCCACAGTATCCTGCCAGCTTGCCCCCGGGCAGTATACATTCGGCCGGCCCTCCCTGGAGTTCTCCCGCCACCTGGCCCCCCTGTAGGAGCTAGCCTGCCGACCTCCCATGTAGATAGCAGCAAGCCCCCCATGGTATTATACATGCAGGGGGTACGTGCAAGATAGGGTCTTAGTTTGTTTCTTGAGGTGGATTTGTAGTCAAGGCGAAACCGGGGGTATATTTTACTAATTGGGTAACCCCAGCCAAATTTTTTTTGGTCTTTGTGAACATTGATTTTAAAAATGTTGGATTTGAATAAGAACCAGGATTATCATAAGTCCTAATTACAACCGACGCCTGGATAACTGTTATAGCTGCATTGTTTAGCCAAGGACTAAAGGACAGAAAATTCCCAATACAGAAGTCCGTTTGTAACTAAGGGGTCGTCTGTAAGTCAGGTGTTGCTTAAGTAGGGGACCGCCTGTATTTGAAAGGTCTACATGTTTCCCAAGGGGGGGGGGAACTGCTCCTTCCAGCCCTCCTTGGGCAACGCCTAGTCACACAGCAGATGCTAATGAACAGGTACATATAACATACATTTTGTTTTTCTGTATCCCAATTTTAATACATAACCCCCACTTTGGTATTAGTAGTACTATGCTCTAGGGGACTAGGGGAGTGCTAAAAATTGTCTCATGGTGACAGTCTCCCTTTAAAGGGATTTTCAGTCCCTGATAACTACAGTTATGAACTTGGTGGCTGAGATCAGCTCCCATCCTGAAGACTACACCATCACTGCGCAAGACAATATTACCAAAAGACATTACTAGAAGGAAGGACCATGACTGAAGACATGGAAACACCCTGTGCACTGGAGAACCTACCCATGTGGTCCTATACAATGGACACCCACTGGCTCCTATAGTATATGTATATAGTATATATTAGTCTACAAGGCCCCCCCCGCCCGGCTCTATCTACTTCGTTCCATATCTCCCAGCTTGTCTATACATGGACACCAACTGTGCTCCTATAGTATCTTATATAGTATATATTGTATAGAAGGGCGGGTATCTCTTCTGAGGAACTGTCCAGCTGTGCGATACATGGGGACACCACACTGTCGCCTAATGTATGATGGATATATTAGTTTATTTTAGTGCTTTATGAAGGCGGCTCATCTACTGGAGGACCTGTCACATCTGACATACATGGAAATTCCACCACACTGTTGCTCCTATAGTATAATGTATATAGTATATATTGTTATAGAAGGGCACTCTCATTACTGGAGGGACCTGTCACCGATCGTCTACTAGACATGGACACCACACTGTGTTACGATAGTATATGTATATAGTATATATTGGGATAGACTGGGCGTCTCAGCTACCGAGACGGCCCTCCATGCCTGCTCCAGCCCCGCTCCGTGATGCCAGCTCCTCCATGCCAGCTCCGATCCTCCATGCCCGCTCCAGCCCTGCTGCACTCTGTGATGCCCGCTCCAGCCCCTCTCCGTTCCGTGATGCCCGCTCCGCTCCATGATGCCCGCTCCTCCATGCCCGCTCCGATCCTCCATGGCCGCTTCAGTCCCACTCAGCTCCTCCATGCCCGCTCCAGTCCCCGCTCCGCTCCTCCATACCTGCTCGGTGATGCCCACTCCGCTCCTCCATGCCTGCTCCAGTTCCGCTCCGCTCCACTTCAGCCTCCGCTCCTGCATGCCTGATCCAGCGTCTGCGCTCGTATCCAAACATCTGCAATGTGTTCTTCACTGTGTTCTTCACTTAAATGATCCTGTGTTCACTGTTTTAATTGTATTCTTCACTGTTCTTCACTGGCTTTTTTTAATTAAATGCTCGATCTCGAGCGGGGGAAATACTCATCCGAGCAACGAGCCGTTCCGAGTACTCTAATTCTTGAACGAGCATCAAGTATACTCGCTCATCTCTATCAAAGACTCTTTTCAGCTGTGCTTAAACTATTTTTGACCAGGTCGCTTTGGCTTTAGGCATTGGAGGAAAACTTTCCAAACCTTTGGAAAACTGTATTGGTAAACATCTTTGGTAGTAGCCTGCTTCACTTATCTTATGTGATATGTTTTGATCACTTGGATGTTTTACTCTCATTTCAGACATGCAAATGATTTCTCCCTTCAGCAGGAAGACAATTGCCACTTATTATGAAGTACTGAAAAGCTTAAAGGGGTTATCCGGGTTTAAAAAAATTTTTATGGCCGGGCTGGGGAGGGCTAGTTAAACATAATAAACATGCCTATATCAGCCTTGCACCTATAGAAGAATTCCTCTATGAAACAATAGGGCGTCTAGAATTTGAACTATCGAACATCTTCAGTGTGGCATCCGAGCTGGAGCAGATGTAGGCCAGTAAAAACTAAAAATAATTGTGCTGTGTCTACCGATGGACCTAAAGCATGTAATAAAGTAAAAGTTTATAAGCTTCCCTGGAAGTTGCCCCTGCTCACTTCCGAAAGATGATTTCAATATAGGTGCTGAATAGCTATATGAGGCTGGATCTGCATGCTGGTAAGAAATAGCCAGTCCACAGAAAAAGATATTGTTTGTAGTTATGGTCAAGACTAAGATGAGCGATCACTAACATTAGTCGGGTACCGATTATTCGGAGTCACAACTTTTCCCGATGCTCGAGTGCTCGTCTCGAATAACGATCCCCATTGAATCAATGAGACTCATCATTTTTCACTGAAAGAACAGATGAAAGAACACATGAAGAACCATTGCAGTATGATTCCCTACATATCTAAATGATTCGGAAGACGAATGTTCTTCCAACATATAGTATAATGAAGACACAATACATGTTTTGAATAACAACATTGCAGATGTTTTCCATACATCTGCAATTTTTTCTTCACACATAATTTTCTTCATAATCTATTGTGAAGACACCCTTGCACGCGTGTCTTCCGATAAGTTAGCAGATGTCGGACCACTGGCATCTGTTCTTCACGTGTGTATTTCAGTGGTGTTTGGTCCTGTCCAGGCCCCGCTCCGCTCCACCGCCTCCCTTCCAGCCCCCCCCGATCCTCCATGCCACCTCCAGCGCCGCTCCCGTGAATGCCTGCCTCCTCCCGCCTGGCTGGTCTCCATCCCCTCCGATCCTCCATGCCGCCTCGACGCCCCCGCTCCGCCTTTGATGCCACGTCTCCATGCCATCTCTCCGCATCCTCCACCCGTCCATGTGCCCGCTTCCATGCGCCGGTCCAATGCCCATTGCCAGCTCCCCCGTCGCCTCCCAAGCCTCTCACTCTATGCCCGCTCCACCTGCTCCTCCTTTGAATGCCCCGCTCGTCGTTCGACCCATCCGCTTCCAGATCCCGTCTACCCTCCATGCCACTCCGATCTCCATGCTCAGCCAGTCCCACTCTGCTCCTCCATGCCCGCTCCATCGCCCCCCCGCTCCGTCCTATAACCTGCTCGTTGATGCACGCTCCGCTCCTCCATGCCCGCTCCGCCCTTCTCCACCCACTTCACCCCCCTCCCGCTCCTCCATGCCTGATCCAGCGCTCTGCCCTGTCTTTATCGTAGTGAGCAAATGTTCCGACACTGCTGCAATCTGTTCTCACGTGTTTCCTTCACTTAAACCTGATCCTCGTGTTCCTGTTTTTAATGTATTCTTCATGTGTTCTTCACTGTCTTTTTTGAATTAATTCTCATCTTAAGCAGGGTAATACTCGTCCGGCAACGAGCCGTTCCGAGTACTCATTACTCGAACCGTATCAAGGTATACTTGCTCATCTCTATCAAAGACTCTTTCTCAGCTGTCTTAACTATTTGTGACGCAGTGTCGCTTTGATGGCTTTAGGCATCAGGAGGAAACTTTCCCAAACCTTCCAAACTTACATGTATATCTAGTGTATTGTGAACATCTTTGGTCATCAGCCGCTTCCTTGATCTTATGTGGATATTTTTTGATCACTTGGATGTTTTACTCTCATTCGTAGCATGCAATGATTTCTCTCCCTTCAGCAGAGATAATTGCCACTCATTATGAGTACTGAAGGCTTAGAATGAAGGAGGTTTCTAGAACGGAAAACTATGCATTTCATTTCGGCATAAGATTGCCTTAGTAAACATGTAATATATTATGTTCTCAAATATTACATAAATTTCCTAGCTCCATGGTGTCCACAGAGTTTATCCAACCCCATAGTAACTTTGATTGCTATCCAGTGTAAGCTCCACTCCATTTAATGTACACAGTTACTGGAAGTAGTTCAGAGCTGATACAGTAATCCAGCTCCTTTGTACCAGCAGGCACTTTGTGTTACCTCTAATTGTTCATTAGTGCTCCTCATTAAAGCTTCCTCAAACATCTTGGCCCGGTCTCGAAGCGAATGATTCTGGAACGTTAAGGTGTCCACTTGGTCCTGAAATTAAAAGTATAGAGAATCTATAAGTTAGTTATGTACTATTTGCCAAGGTAATTGTATCCAACCCTTTCTTCTGTGTGCGCTTAACCTTTCTCTCTTTACTCTCTTTTGCCCCCTCAGGAGTTTCACTTTTGCGCAGATATGCCTATGATAAACAATTGGACAAATTATCTTCCAGGGTATTAAACAGGCCTGGCCGGTCTACCTTACCCACTGGCGTGTACCTTATACAGTGATAACCCAGTTCTGGTTTGGAGTGGGGGCTGAGCCACAAGCGCTTGTTTCTTGTTAGTTTAGGAAGGTAACAGGACTTAGCCCCCTTCAGGGCGGCCTTCGGGAAAACTGGCGGTTGGTCTCATTGGGGAGACTGCCAATTCGGTGTGACGGAGACCTATACCCTGTCTTCTGCCTTTTTTACTTCTTCAATGTGGCTTACGTTTTCAGCCGAATTCCTCTTAATACTGGGGGGTGAACCAGCTGTATAGTCCCCCCATACACTGCACCAAGTTGAGGAATTTTTTGGCTCCGATAAGGCTGTCCAAAATTGGTGTTCCGGTAACTCGACAAGCACATCAAAGCGCTACAGAGGATTAGAGTGCTCCTCACCACTTCCCTCTCCATAGAGACGAGCGCCACCACCTCATCACAGTGTGAAGTTACACAGCGTGTGCTCACCTACTATACATACCCTCGGTGACTGCCGTGATCTTGCCAAACTCTATCGGCCAGATGGCAACCCACCATAGTCATGTGTAGAGTCCTACTCTCTCTTCCAAAATCTCCCATGATCATAAGACTATTACGCAAAGAACTGACCTAAAACTGATAAAGCGCTCATGCGAGATACAAGCTTACTATAACCCAGCTAAATGCAATTAATCATTAGTAATTAATTATTTAGTTACTTTCCTTAGATGAGGAATCAACGACATTTCCAGCTCATTGGGGATTTATTACATCGTTCACTTCACTTCACTATTGAAGTTTGTAAGCCGCGATATATTCAATAATAATAATCTTTTATTTTATAATAGCGCACACATATACGCACGCTGCACAATCATTTACACCAAATTGGGTCCCTGTCCCCCATTGGGCTCACCGCTAAACACCTAACAGGTATGTTTTGAAGTGTGGGAGGAAATCCGGAGTAACCCAGATGGGAAACCCACGCAAACCCTATGATAACCAGCCAACTCTTTGCCGACTGTTGACCTGGTTGGTAATTCAATACCCGGACCTTAGGCAAGTGGGCTCCTTAATACCTCTCTTCGGTGAGCCTGGTGTGGGGCTACCTCTATCAATTTATGATAATTTTTTGCTGTCAATTGTATTTAGTATTGTTCATCAAGGCTCTGTACCAGATTTATTGAAATTTTTATTTTTGTTAACTAAATTGGTAGACAACTTGTTTCCAAGCCACATTTTAGGGTGTTATGATTATACTCAACGAGCCTGCAGTTGGATAGCCCTGCTTTCTTCCAGCGCCGCCGCTCATATAAGAGCTCCGGCCCTCTTGATTAATCTGGCGGGGACCGCCCAGTTTTGTTATTTCTAGACCTCACCTACCTGGCATAGAAATAAATGAGCTGTAATTTGACGTATGAAAAGTTGCTGACTGCAGCGAGTGCGGCGTGCGGGGACAGGAATGCCCTCACACCTGCCAACTATCCACCGCGGCCCTCTGGCATGGGTGTGGCGGAAATAGGACAATAAATCGTCAAGAGGAGCTAGCAATACGCTAGACAGACGTGGCGCAGAAGGCCCCGCCTGATACTAATACCTTGCTTCTTTGCTCCTCATAATCTTAATAAAGGGAAGTTCCAGTGGTCGGTTTCCCCATCGAGGTCATCCACCTATCACCCATCCTGTAGATAGGTGTCATAGATAATCCTTTTAAATCCCTGAAAATAAGCGTAGCACTTGTCCTCCCGCATATCCAGACGATCTCCCTCGCGTTTGTTTCGGATTTGACACTAGCCCTGACATCCAATTACTGCAACTCTGCCGTGATTTTTCTGATCAAGAAATGGTCCCTATTATTGAAACGCTAATATATTAATTGCTATGGTTCCTGTGTGTACACGATGATAACAGAATTGGTTCCATGTTTTCAGTATGGATGGAGTTCCTCCCCAAGAGTCCCAGCCCGATACGAATTTTGTGAACAGGTTTTGGCATCGGCAAAGGATATAACTACATTCACAGCCTCGTACGACATCTGGTCATCTTCATTACTCGGAAGAAATATTTATGGAACATCAACGGCTTCCAGCTACATACTAAAGAAAATCCTGCCAGCTATCTGGCTATGATCGGAAAACATGAACTGTCTCCTAAACATATGTGTTTTTTTTCCTGACAGATATCATAGGGATTCCATGAAAACGCTACACCATCAGTATAAGAGTTAACACAGTAAAAGTTTACCATATGTTGCAGGTCATATGGACAACACGGTAGCGTGCTACTGTACAGATAACGAATATTCCCTATAATGGCGGGTGGGAGTTTTGGCAAACTGTGGCCTGAGAAGATGTTGCAGCTGACTCTGTGTGTTAATTGGAAATTATACTTAACAGAACGCACAACATGAAAAACTTCCCTAGTATTTGGAACACATCTGAGATTATAGAAAAAGAAGATCCTTTCAGAAACTTCATCATAACAACACAGGCCCCAGCCTCTAAACCTAGTATACAATTGTAAATGGTACCTGCCAAGATCATTCATGAGTCGTCACAAGCAAAAAACACGGCAATCTAACCATCAAAATCTATGATAACCCAGCACCCGGACTGTGGTAACTCTGTCTTATATTTGTTTAATCCATGGCCTCCTTCCTGTTTAAAACAATTTTTAAAATCGTACAAGAAGGTGCTTTTGTCATTGTACACTGTGAAGCTGCAGCCAATGGGGCTCTGGTACCTTGATTTTAAACCACTTAAAGAAGATTACCACAGTCGAACGGTGTCTGCTGTATGAGTATTGGATCCCTGGCTTATCATGTGCTTGATTTTATGACATTTTTTCCTTTAACGCCAGGAGCCCACCATGAACGATCCCAATTCCTGTGCGACGGGAGTGTATGAAAGGGCTCCTTGTCATACCCATGGGTGTTTGCTCCAATAATGCAGCAAACACCCACCGTTAACACCCGCAAATCGGTGCTGTCACTAAGCGCGATGTTAAACCTACATGCTTCCAGCAATCATGTAATATATAGCATTTGTGTGTGCGCCACAGCGTTGGCTGTTGATCATCGGCTCCCCTATGGTTCTCCGCACGACCTTTCCTGAAGATCTTTACGATTACCATATGCACATTTACAGATCTGTGCAAAAATCGAGCCTGGTGTGGTTTGGAATTTGTTTGGTCACTGCTCAATCATTATTTTTTCCATCTCTCCTGTCACAGGGTTTGAGCCATATAGTATGTTTCCAGTACAGACACCCACCTCTGACAAGTAGAAAAGCCTAATTAGCATATTGTATACTTGTGTACTACATATTTGTACTCCTCGGCTTTCGCGGATGCTCTGAGAGCTTCAATCAAGATAAGTAAAGGCGTTTTTTTTTTAATGTAATAGGCAACCTATTCCACCAGCCTACTACGCCCGAAATCTCTAGGTTGTTCATGTCCCAAATAAGCCCTGTTACCTTAAACCCGTTCTGAACAAGTGTTTTTTTTTCGGCTCCCCCATCATCTGTAAGTGGTGATAGAAAGAGACCTTCCTGGTCACTTCACATTTTGATGGATGCAGCCTCATATCGCATTCTGCTTCTGGAGAACCTTGGATTCTCTCCTCCAAATAACATTTATTCCGCCTGTTGGTAGGAGATAAACTGATTTTTTGTGCCCTCAAATTTCTATATTACACATGTATCACAGGCCCCCCCCCCCGTGTATTATATACGGCATATAATCCTGCATTTATCTTCACACATGTGTTTATACTCGACATTTCAAACCTGATCTTATCTTAGAAGAACTCCAAAACTCACCATTTCTCCAGTTCCATTATCCTCTTCCCTGCTCATGGATTACTGGTTTTTTCATCTCTAGACTTGTCTGATGCTGATCAGGTCTTCATCTAAATGGCGGTATGGACCAGAGCGATCTGCAATACAGAAATATCATCTGACTCTAGGCCCCCCTTTCACCCTTGTCGTTTTTCATGTGCTTTTTGACCGCAGAACTTGCATTGCACCTGACCCATTGTCACCATGGGTCTTTGTCAGACGTTGCATTTTTTTTTTTTCACGCGGCAATTTAATCTCGACATGCTTCGCCATGCTAGTTTTGCAAGTGAAACGCACCATACAGTCCTAATGAGATGCATCAAAAACGCATTGCACTCTGAAGACACTTGCAAGTCCATGCAAGTGCAATGCGTTTTTCATCACGCATCAATTGCCAAGAAAAGATATAGCTTCATCCTGAGTCCATTTCTACGCATTTTTCTGCGTGTGAAAACGCATTTTACATGCATTGACAACCCGTGTGAAAAACTGAGACACTAAACGGAACAACACTGCTGAAAACTGATTGCACCTGATGCAAAATGTTCTTTTCACATGCCAAACCCTGATCGCAGCCCTGATCCAGACTCTGGATTTATCTGTGGCGCAAGTGTGGAAGGGGGCGTTCTAACTATGACTTGCGCATACTGAGTATAATCCATAGTATTATGGGTATTTTAATATGGTCCCTCCCACCCCCTGACCTATGTCTGTTAGTGTCCGACTGCATCTGCCAGCCTGTAGCATGATGTTGCTGTCCGTATGTCTCAGTCTGAAATCATCGCACGCCTCCCCACTTTTGTGTCGCATGGAGCAACCATCTGCACCACAAAAGGTCGCGTGTGACACATCCCCGCGCACACCCTTGTTAAATACCTGTGCAACCTGATTTAGCCATGAAGAATGGTGACAGTCCGACTAAGTGCATCGCATATTGCCAAAGCCTTAGTAAATGTGGCCCTCAATCTATATAAGAATCTAGATGGGGTTCACGGGATAGCACCCAGAGACAGGTAAGATAGAGGGTAATTTTTATTTTTACACCCCCTGGCGCCGTATAAATCAAAAACCTAATCCTGGACATCTACTCTACTGTAATCTAAAAAGAGGCAATCATAGCTAGACCACAGTGATTTTTTTCAGCCATTGGCCGTTGGCAACACTATGTGCCGCAAAAACCATTGTCGGTGTGCCGCGGGAAGGTTCCCCAAACTAATGGTGCCCCCTTTGTTTTGTTTCCAGCAATGCGCGCGATGCGCGTCAACGGCGTTCTTACACAAGGCAGGAGACGGTGTACCTCACGGCATGCACAAGCTTGAACCTCGCGCGAGACAAGTGACGTCACCAAGGCGCGCAATCATCCTGAATGCCCAGGTAATGCCCGCCAATACTGACTATATGAGCTTTTTGCCTGAGTATATGAACTGTTGGCAGAATACTCCAGCATATGTCTGGTATTTTAGTCACCAGCAGTATACTGGCATATAACAATGAGAAATGTAAACATGAGAAATACATAGTCAGAGTCGATTACTACAAGTAGCCACTCATCTGCTGGGTATATGATGCTGGAACTCGACTCCCTCTGGCTCATGGCCATAGTACTTCTCATTGGTTCCCCTTTATTTTGGCGTATATGAGCCACATAATATAGCACCATATACTAAAACAAGGGAGAACTGAGAACTGTTAGGAGAGCTTCGTTGTTGCCCCAGATTTTCTAAGTATAAAAAGTTTGGCCGCCTCAAAATGTTGCAAATCCTGGTCGTAGATCCTGTAGACAATGCTTGCAGTAGGATACCGGTATAGCTGCTCCTACATACATCTTACATACTCTAATGTATCTGCCTGAAATGAAGTCGTATAATTTTGGCTTTTGGATGCATAGATTGCATTGGTAATGATATTTCGTAGTTATCTGGCACCGCGATTTCCAGAAGGTCTGCCAGACAATTCACTGGTATAATGCAGCCTGGCACCGTATCAGAGATATTTCTCTATAATGTCTCTAGAATCTTAAACTCATCGAACATCTTCAGGGTGTGGCACCGCCTGGAGCAGATGTAGGCAGTAAAAACGTAAAAATAATAGTGTGCTGTTTTACTACCATGACTAAGCATAAGTATATAAAGTAAAAGTTTATAAGCTTCACCTGGCAGTTGCCCCTCTCACTTCCGATAAGATGATTTCATATATAGTGCTGAATAGCTATATGAGGCTGGATCTCATGCTGGGAATAAGCCACCACAGAAAAGATTTGTTTGTAGTTAGTGGCAAGACTAAGATGAGCGAGCCTACATGCTCGGGGTACCGATTATTAGTCCAACTTTTTCCCGATGCTCGAGTGCTCGTCTCGAATAACGATCCTACCATTGATCAAGGGAGACTCAAGCATTTTTCACTGAAAGAACAATGTAAAACACAGTGAAGAACACATTGCAATGATTCCCATACATATGCTAAATGATTCGGAAGACGATGTTCTTCAACAATATACAGTATAATGAAAGAACAATACATGTTTGAAGAACAACATGCAGATGTTTTCCATACATCTGCAATTTTTTTTCTTCACACATAATTTTCTTCATATACTATTGTGAAGACACCTTGGCACGCGTGTCGTCCGATAAGTTAGCAGATGTCGGACCATCTGCATCTGTTCTTCACTGTGTTATTTCAGTGGTGTTGGTCCTGCTCCAGGCCCCGCTCCGCTCACGCCTCCCTTTCCAGCCCCCCCCCGATCCTCCATGCCCGCTCCCAGCGCCGCTCCCGTGATGCCTGCTCCTCCATCCCCTCCGATCCTCCATGCCGCTCGACCCCCCGCTCCGCCTTGTGATGCCCGTCCTCCAATGCCTGCTCCAATCCGCCATCCCGCTCCAGCCCCGCTGCCATGATGGCCAGCTCCTCCATGCGCCCGCTCCAATCCCATGCCCAGCTGCCCCGCGCCTCCAGCTCGTCTCCACTCTGTGATGCCCGCTCCAGCCCTGCTCCGTTCCGTTATGCCCGCTCTCCGCTCCATGCTTCCGCCGCTCCTCCATGCCACTCCGATCTCCATGGCCGCCCAGTCCCACTCTGCTCCTCCTGCCCGCTCCCGCCCCCCCGCTCCGCTCCTCATAACCTGCCTCGTTGATGCAGCTCCGCTCCTCATGCCCCGCTCCGCCCTGCTCCACTCCACTTCCACCAGCCCCCCCCCTCCCGCTCCTGCATGCCTGATCCAGCGTCTCTCTCCTGTCCTTTATCGGCTAGTGAGCAATGTTCCGCACATCTGCATCTGTTCTTACTGTTTTTCCTTCACTTAAACCATGATCCCGTGTTCACTGTTTTAATTGTATTCTTCACTGTGTTCTTCACTGTCTTTTTTGAAATTAACTTCTCATCTTAAGCAGTGGTAATACTCGTCCGGCACGAGCCCGTTCCGCGTACTCTATACTCGACCGTATCAAGTATACTTGCTCATCTCTATCAAGACTCTTCTTCAGCTGTCTTAACTATTTTTGACGCAGTGTCGCTTTGGGCTTTAGGCATCAGGAGGAAAACTTTCCCAAAACACTTTCCAAAACTTACATGTATACTAGCTTATTGGTGAACATCTTTGGTATCGCCGCTTCACTTATCTTATGTGGATATGTTTTGGATCACTTGGATGTTTTACTCTCATTTCGACATGCAATGATTTTCTCCCTTCAGCAGAGATAATTGCCACTATTATGAATTACGAAAAGCTTAAAATAATGAGTTCTATAGAACAGAAAAACCTGGCTTCGGCATAGTTTGCCGTTATTAACAGTACATATATTATGTTCTCAAAGATTAACAGAAATTTCCTGCTCCATGGTCCACAGAGTTTATTAATCCAACCCCCCATAGTAACTTTGATTGCTATCCAGTGTAAGCTCCACTCCATTTAATGTACACAGTTACTGGAAGTAGTTCAGAGCTGATACAGTAATCCAGCTCCTCTGTACCAGCAGGCACTTTGTGTTACCTCTAATTGTTCATTAGTGCTCCTCATTAAAGCTTCCTCAAACATCTTGGCCCGGTCTCGAAGTGAATGATTCTGGAACGTTAAGGTGTCCACTTGGTCCTGAAATTAATAGTAGAGAGAATCTATAAGTTAGTTATGTACTATTTGCCAAGGTAATTGTATTGTTTAATTTCACAATGTAGGTGTATTATGTGTATGTTTGCATATGGATATTGTACATGTACATGTGTGTATTTGTGCATATGTATGTAATAATATTAATAATAATCTTTATTGTGTATTTGTGCATATGTATGTAATAATATTAATAATAATCTTTATCTATATAGCACAGTCATATTCTGCAGCGCTTTACAACTGTAAGTATATATGTATGTGTGTATTTACTGTATTTATGTATAAATATATGTTTGCATTTGTGTGTATGTACACAATGGGGCTTATTTACTAAGGGTCCCGTTGCCGCATTTTCGTCGGGGATCGCGTAAGGGATTGTGTCGCACGTGATCGGTTTGTGTTGCAATCGCGCCAGCTTTCACGCGACACAAATTGGGGGGGGGGGGGGGGGGGCGGTCCATCAGACGATCCGACGGATTTGGACAACACGCGGGATTTAACATTTACAATTGTGTCGCAAGCCAAGCACTTACATACAAAGGGAAGAAGAAGGTGAACTCCGGCGGACCTGATCGGGGAAGCAAAACATGCAGGATATCGGGCGCACGCTCGTAGTGAATCGTGGCAGACTTCATCCTTGTCTGACATTCTGGACCGGGGATCGCGCAGGGACCGGGTAAGTAAATGTGCCCCACTATGTCTCACATTTACTTAAAACAGGGCAGTGTGTACTAGGTGCAGTGTGCCTGTGTAGTGTGCAGGGGTGCGCCAGATTCAGGATTTCTGGTGCCCCCTGCACTGCCCGAAAAAGTGCACCCCATTTTTTGGTGCACCTTTAACATAGGGCGTGCAACACGATTCTGTCACTTTGCATGATAAATCTGGCGCATGGTCCAAATAAGCACCGTAACGCCCCCTTCAGTGCAGAAATTTGTGTTGCATGAAGAATAGCATAGCCGTGACACATATGTGGAGCAGACACTTCTTAAATACATGTGCAAGCGGTTGGCACTAAAAAGAATGGTCAGAAAGTCCGACCAAAAACTGGTGCAAGGACCTTAGTAACAATGGGGCTTATTTACTAAGGGTCCCGTTGCCGCATTTTCGTCGGGGATCGCGTAAGGGATTGTGTCGCACGTGATCGGTTTGTGTTGCAATCGCGCCAGCTTTCACGCGACACAAATTGGGGGGGGGGGGGGGGGGGCGGTCCATCAGACGATCCGACGGATTTGGACAACACGCGGGATTTAACATTTACAATTGTGTCGCAAGCCAAGCACTTACATACAAAGGGAAGAAGAAGGTGAACTCCGGCGGACCTGATCGGGGAAGCAAAACATGCAGGATATCGGGCGCACGCTCGTAGTGAATCGTGGCAGACTTCATCCTTGTCTGACATTCTGGACCGGGGATCGCGCAGGGACCGGGTAAGTAAATGTGCCCCACTATGTCTCACATTTACTTAAAACAGGGCAGTGTGTACTAGGTGCAGTGTGCCTGTGTAGTGTGCAGGGGTGCGCCAGATTCAGGATTTCTGGTGCCCCCTGCACTGCCCGAAAAAGTGCACCCCATTTTTTGGTGCACCTTTAACATAGGGCGTGCAACACGATTCTGTCACTTTGCATGATAAATCTGGCGCATGGTCCAAATAAGCACCGTAACGCCCCCTTCAGTGCAGAAATTTGTGTTGCATGAAGAATAGCATAGCCGTGACACATATGTGGAGCAGACACTTCTTAAATACATGTGCAAGCGGTTGGCACTAAAAAGAATGGTCAGAAAGTCCGACCAAAAACTGGTGCAAGGACCTTAGTAAATGAGGGCCTGTATCTGAGCTGATATGTTATATATGGTGGAAAGTGAAGCATTTTTTTATTTTCTTATATGAATATAATCTACTACCTGTAATGAAAGTTTTAATTTTTCAAATCCATCTTCTAGCATTTTCTTCTCCAGCTCATGACCTTCTTTCAATTCTAACACAAAACAAAAACAGAAGATAAGAGCAGTTTCTATAATGACCTGAAAGAAAATATATCATGCAGTTTATAAAATTGTATATAATATTAGGCTGATAAAACTAATCTACTATCATATAAAAGCTTCTGTGACTATGAGAAACTTGCATCTTAAATAGGGCCCCTAAAGCAAAAGAGGGCGAGAATCTGTAAGATGCGGGGACTCTTCATGTGCATGTCTTCTCTTTTAGCATTTCTCATCCAAACCACATAACAGATGCACCTAAAAATAATATTTATTTGAAGACTGCAATACTACTTCTCTCCACAAGAGGGAGACATTGAATTGTCTGCTCTGAAACAAAAGAGTAGAAGAAACAAAGGTAAAATAAGGTTTCTGAAAATGAGGTTTTCTTTACTTCGGCCTCAATATATATTTGTTTTCACACTCATAAAGTTTATTTGTTGTCTTTGTCAACATTTGTTTAGACCATCAGCTGTTGTGTAGCTGGAATTGCATAATTTTAGAAATATTCATCAAAAGCTATGTTTTAAGGGTGTCGTCCTTCTCTGTGAATTCTCTACTGTGGCCTCAATAGCAAGAACATGATAATACTTGTTCAATGCTATGATAATGCCACGAACCACAGTCCATAGTGCTTAAAGTGTAAAAAAAACTTTTGAGAAAAATGCATAAATGAATATTGCAGATGGTATGCTATGTAATATACTTTATTTAAGAAATCTTTTCCTGTGTCCTACTCAGGAGTACAACACTCAGCGATCTGCATCAGCCTGCTGATAAAAAGTTACAAGCCCTCTCTATATCATCTAAAGTTAGCTGCTAGTGGGGCAATGTAGCTTAATTACAGACAGTTTTCTGATATGCATAATTAGCTTTTCTGACTCATTTCTGGTATTTGTGACTCTTCTCTCTCAGGCTGCCAGTGAGCCCCGCCCCATTTTTCTGACTGACAGCTCTGTGTCTCTTTAAATCCCTGCTCTGCCTGCTTAGGGACTGTCTGCTAATATTCAACTACAGACATATAAAGCTCTATGTACAGATGGGAAATATTGTGTCAATTTTTTTTACATGGTGCTTTGTGTTCATTACATGTGACCAGTGACATCATCGCAGGTCCTTCAGCCTTTTAACAATTGCAAACTGTACACCATGTATGTGATCACATGAAATCACAGCAGCCACCATGGAGGATGGGAAGGAGCAAAAGTCCATGGAGGCTGCTGTGACTTCTTGTGGTCAGATACATACATGGGTTATAGTTTGCTATTATTAAGAAGCTAAAGGACCTGAGATGATGTCACTCTGTTCACATGACATGAAGGGCCAGAAGAGCAGGACATAGTCTCTTTGATGCCAGGGAATATAAGATAAAAGGAGATTTATGTGGATGTAAGCAAAACAATTTTTAGCTAAAAGAAGGGTGTTAGTAACTGAATAGGGCTCTATAGGAACCTGTCACTGGCTGTATATGTGCAAATGTGGTGACAAGTTTTCTTTAAGCAGTTTGTATAAATCAGCTTTCTGTCCTGTATCCACTGACAGATAACAGATAAAGGAACCTGATAAAGTGTCTTAACTCTTTACAGACAGTCCCTGGATAATTTAATCCAATCAGAAAACTGAATAATCAAGAAAAATATTCTTTGGAGAGAGTTAATCTTTAGCCTAATTTCCTCAGTTAAAATACAGTGCTCGCTACAGGAGAAAGAAGGAGCACAAAAAGGCACAGAGAAGCTGCCTTACTTAATTAAGTACATTACAGAGATTCCTATTATCACCTGCTCTATTCATTTCTGTATTAAAGAAGGTTTGGTTATGCTCAGACACTTTGTAGCACCAATATATAGCGATGAAGTCTCAGGTGGAGTCAGTGGGTACTGGGGTTGCAGTCAGCAGGTATTGGAGCCCATCCTACTATATCCTACGAATCATCTCCATATTGGTCAACATGCAGCTAACGCTTGCCAAACTGACCCTAAGCACAGAAGATCCATAAGAAAGATGAAAATGAGGCCCCTTCCAGCTGCGGCCTGGCACTACCACACCTCTCACCATCTGTAACACAAGGTTTCTACCCCATTTTCATAACATGACTTAGTTTGCTAATATGTAGATAACATTATTGCATACGTTGAAACCCAGTGATAAAATTGGGACAAAACCCAAATTGGAATGGTCCCCCTTTATCTAGGATTCCTATAAACATGGTGGAAGGGCTTTCTTGTGATATTTGTGACATATAACCAGTGTTAACCGGTTTAGTTTTTTATAAAATACAGAAAATTCCAAAGCGCAGTCTATTTTAGTGTCTGGAGTATGGAAAGAAGGAGATCCTTAGAGACCTCGCAAGTAGAAGGGGTGAACATCCATCACAGGATCTGTCTACACCGCGCTGCTCTTCACATCATATAGCTGCAGCACCAGGGCCTACTACATGACGGCTCATTTCCATTTATAATAAATTGTCTCCTCTCTAATGTTCCTTCATATAATATCCAAAAAATAAACATTACTGTGAACTCTTTTGTCATGATCTTCGTGGATGGCGGCAATGGAGGCAGAATGGGTGGTCCTTATCTCCCGCAGCGCAGCTTCGTGCATCGCGGCCATGTCTTCAATCTATATGTCAAATACAAGAGAATCACAAAACCTAGTAAGAAGAATTATGGCTTTCAGCGATCAGACACCTAGAGAGGGAATACCATACATACTCGAGTATAAGCCTAGTTTTTCATCACAAAAAATGTGCTGAAAACCCAAACTCGGCTTATACTTGAATAAAAAAATATAGGTTTTACCAGGTTTTTGTGGTAAAATTAGGGGCCTTGGCTTATACATGGGTCAGCTTATACTCGAGTATATACGGTAAGTGGAAAAATCTCCTTAAACAAGGGACATCTGATGACCAAAATATAATGTTGTTTTTATTGTACCAGAGCAGATACCTTTTTCATTAAACCCATATTTTTCCCCAAATCTTTGGCTTGATTATGACTTCTTCAAGCTTGACTCTTTCTAAACTTTCTACTTAGACACAAAAAGGGGAAAGTATGAAACAGTCTAAAAACCCCACACAGGTTTTGTTTTGCCAAAGCAACCAATGACAGAGCAGTTTTCATTTTCAGGAAGACTAAAAGATATGAAAGCTGCGCTGTGATTGGATGCTGTTTTCAACAAAGCCGTTTGATAACTATGTCTGTTAAGTGTAAACGCATAATAAATATGGTGGGGGGTATACATTAGTGTTTGGGTGCTTAGGCTCAGGTAGATTTCTAAAGCATTTAGTTTGGTATATGCCACACACTGGGGGAGATTTATGAGGATTTGTACGCTAGTTTTTCGGTGTACAAGCCCTGAAATAATCACAATGCCTGAAGAGGTGTGAAGGTGGGTGGGGGGAGGCCTGTGAACTTGCTAAAGCCTGCTGTAGATTTCTGAATATCTGTTGTATATTTATAAATCAGCCCAGAGCCTCCTGATGTATCTGGTGGCGGCAACGGAGGGTTTCATATGATAAATCTCCCTCACAGTGGAAGTGTCTGAAAGCAGAACAAT
Organism: Engystomops pustulosus; assembly: GCA_019512145.1. NCBI lineage: Eukaryota > Metazoa > Chordata > Amphibia > Anura > Leptodactylidae > Engystomops > Engystomops pustulosus. The sequence goes on along the minus strand of CM033642.1, from coordinate 17,799,059 downwards.
TTTAGTTGCTCATGGAAACCAATCAGAGCTCAGCTTTAATATTATAGACAGCATTGAGAAAATTAAAGCCGATCTCCTATTGGTTGCCATGAGCAATTAGAACTGTTTCATCTTAGACACTTCAGACAAATCTCCCCCTTATGTACCTCTACGTAGTGTGAGGCTTACCCAAGGCACCGGATTATGATCCAAAACATTTTTTGTGTGAATCTCACAAAAACTATCTGTGACCAAATCGTATTTGCTACTTCCAGTAGTTTTATGCTGCATATTGTACCAGAGCAGATACCTTTTTCATTAAACCCATATTTTTCCCCAAATCTTTGGCTTGATTATGACTTCTTCAAGCTTGACTCTTTCTAAACTTTCTACTTAGACACAAAAAGGGGAAAGTATGAAACAGTCTAAAAACCCCACACAGGTTTTGTTTTGCCAAAGCAACCAATGACAGAGCAGTTTTCATTTTCAGGAAGACTAAAAGATATGAAAGCTGCGCTGTGATTGGATGCTGTTTTCAACAAAGCCGTTTGATAACTATGTCTGTTAAGTGTAAACGCATAATAAATATGGTGGGGGGTATACATTAGTGTTTGGGTGCTTAGGCTCAGGTAGATTTCTAAAGCATTTAGTTTGGTATATGCCACACACTGGGGGAGATTTATGAGGATTTGTACGCTAGTTTTTCGGTGTACAAGCCCTGAAATAATCACAATGCCTGAATAGGTGTGAAGGGAGGTGGGGGGAGGCCTGCGAACTTGCTAAAGCCTGCTGTAGATTTCTGAATATCTGTTGTATATTTCTAAATCAGCCCAGAGCCTCCTGATGTATCTGGTGGCGGCAATGGAGGGTTTCATATGATAAATCTCCCTCACAGTGGAAGTGTCTGAAAGCAGAACAATTTTAGTTGCTCATGGAAACCAATCAGAGCTCAGCTTTAATATTATAGACAGCATTGAGAAAATTAAAGCCGATCTCCTATTGGTTGCCATGAGCAATTAGAACTGTTTCATCTTAGACACTTCAGACAAATCTCCCCCTTATGTACCTCTACGTAGTGTGAGGCTTACCCAAGGCACCGGATTATGATCCAAAACATTTTTTGTGTGAATCTCACAAAAACTATCTGTGACCAAATCGTATTTGCTACTTCCAGTAGTTTTATGCTGCAATGCAATATATCCCCATGTAATAATAATATACTGTAATACCCAACCTGACAACTCCAGAAAACTTTCCAGTACATTAACCAATTTCTCATATCTCAGATTCCTACAAAGTCAAAGTTTTTTTTTTTTTTTTTTTTTGGGGGGGGGGGGCGGTCCCATTATTGATGGTTTTCACTTAATAGGGGCTATTAACATTAGCAAGGTGGTGGTCCAATTCTTGGTGACCTACCTCCAACGAGGTAAATGAAGGAGCCATGGCACTTTCAAAATTTCTGCAGCCTGTCCATTTGTTTCTAGACACCAGCAATGGCTAATACTACTACTAATAATGGCTAATAATACTAATACTACTGATGGGGACTGTGGCCCCTTTATACCACTATTTGACCAAGGTGCTAGCATTGGACCTCCATAGATCTGATCTGATTAGCACATTCAAAGGAAAGACCATCAATATCAGGAACCCAGGAAACTCAAAGTTTTTCCCTGGACACAGTGGCAGCTCATCTGATATAGTTCATTAGTAGAAATAAGTGAAGTGTTTTGCCAAATTTAAGTGTTGCTGTGTTGAGTGTTGTTGTTTCACTATATGCCGTCCATTGGCCAATTGATCTGAGACCCCTATTGTATTCTATGGACCCTTAAATAAGGCAAAATGACTCTTTTTCTGTAGTCACTAGAGGAGATGATAACTCCTCAGTAGTGTATGTCATAGTTGTACGGACTTCACCATTGTAATATCCTAAGAAGACACCTAACCTAATTCTGTATACATCTGTAGAAGATACTGAGGAATCACCACTGTCTTATTACTGAGATCCTATTGCACATATCTGCTCATTTTCTAGATGTCAGATATTTTTCACTCATGGAGTGCCGGCTCTTCTCCATATATATAACCTTGCAATACATGATCTGCCGGCAGCTATGTGCAATCTGTAGTTAGACATCTCTACAAATGATGGATGAAGGGGCTGCGATTAAAAACTGGCTCTGAGATCCCCTGGGAGGAGGTGGCACCTGTGGCAGAAGCATCCATCTTCCTACAAATTAGTGATATTACAGACAGATCCTAGGACATAATTACCAATTACACAGGCAATGGGGCTAATCTAATGCTGCAACTCAGACAAAGACGTACTATTGTGTAGCACTTGCTGGAAGTTATTTTCCCACAAAAGCTGATAATGTTATGTGCGCACAACTACGGTTTTGGGGATTCCCTAAACTACCGCAGATCAGCAGATTTTCTATAAGTCCAACACCAGGGCTAGTTTGGCGTGAATCGAGTTAGCCTGGCAAGGGCTATACCACCAGTTTGGTTGACAAAGCTGTCACCCAAAGATCCCAATGTCATCCTGCAACATTACAACTAGTGTCAATTGTTACAAAATATCAGGTCTCAATGCAAAATCCACCATTTACTTCCATTGGTATGAGCTACAAAGTCATCTTTGGACATGATGCTGCTGTCCTAGCCACATTTGCCACCTAGCTCTAGACTAACTTAAATGGGTATTCCCACAAAGACAAAATTCTTAAAGAGGACATGCCACCCTGAAAATGACCCCCACCAAATGTGCCCCCCCCCCATAATCTCCTCCCCAGCCAGTTTAAAAAAAAAATGTATATGTGGTAAGTTGATTTAAACCGATCCGACCTCTTACCAAATAAGAGGTCGGATTCTCGTACCTTGTGTCCTGGCACTCGGCCTTCTCCTACAGGTCCCTGCTGACAGGGGCGTACTGGGGGTGTGTCGGCTGGCCCCCTTATGAATAAGGCCGACTGCCAGGACACAAGATACGAGAATCTGACCTCTAATATAATAAGAGGTCGGATCGGTTTAAATCAACTTACCACACATAACTTTTTTTAAAAACTGGCTGGGGAGAGGATTATGGGGGGGGGGCACATTTGGTGGGGATCATTTTCGGGGTGACAGGTCCTCTTTAAATATACTCAGAATGGCAAAACAACACATTCTGTAAAGACTTATCTATGGTCAGGCAGGACTGTTGGGAGATGTAGCACTGATTTATTATGGAGGGACTGGATATATATTTATTACTGGGGAAGATATGTATATTTACTTTAATGAAAGAATTGAAGCACAGCATATATTTATATTGCATCACTGGTACCATAATCATGCAGCTCCTAACCAAACCATCCTATATTGTTTAGTATCAAAACATTACAGGTAAATCTTAGTAGTGCTCCCTATTAGTCTATATGTAAATTATGATAGTGACATGTGACTGCTCCACTAGAGCCTGCCCACAGAGCTGAATCTTACACTGAGGAGTTGTTGCAGTGATAGAAGCAAAGGAATCATTATACTGTGTAAAATTGCAATTAAATGGTTAAAAGTTAATGATATTATTACTATTATTTTTCTCCTGTTTGGATCACCTATGATATGAGGACTCTCTCTCGTGGGCCAACCCCTTTAAAGAATATCTACCATTTGATTTCATGCATTATGAAGCAAACATGCCTTAGCTGTAGCTACACTGATGCAGGAACTTGTTTAATCCCTGTGCTGAGTGGTTTTGCTGAAAAAACTACTATAAAATTATGATAATGAGGCTCTGTTGCTTCTGTGCTGGGGCTCTGCGCTTCTCCTCTCACATTAAGAGAATGATGTAATCACTGTGATGTGATGTGCTCAAGAGAATGATGTAATCACTGTGATGTGCCTGACAGGCAGAAGTAATCAATCGCTGCACCATCCGCTGCTGTTTATGAGTCATCCAGTTGAGGTTGATTAGTCCTGTCTGGACAGTTCAGGAAGCTCTGCGTAACGTATTAGCCAGTATGCAATCCAGCTTTCCCAAGGTCCTGAATGTTATATTTGTTTTTTCAGCAAAAGCAGTCAACTCAGGGATTAAACAAGATAAGTTTCTGCATCAGTGTAGCTACAGCATTCTCAAGGTATGTTTGCTTCATAATTCATGAAATCAAATGATAGATTTCCTTTAATCATTTCATTATTGATCCGTAATTTGATTAGCTACAAATCAATTAACTTGAAGGATTGTAAAATCTACAAATTCAACAGAAGCTCAACTGCGCCAATTACAGATATATATTGCAACTCTTGTCCTAATAACACATTTATAACAAATTTTCTTTCTACCAGCTTTTGGTCTCCACCAATCATGTAATAATGTACATAAATGATGGCGGTACTGACCTGGCCCTGGTGCTGAGAGCGGATCTGGAGCAGCTGGGAGCTCTGCTCCTGCCGCAGGTGGTCCAGTTCTTGGTCATACTGCTGCTGTAACCTCTCCTTCAGTGACTGCAGTTCTTCCTGCTGATGTCTTTCCAGCTTCTTGACTTCATTATCAAACTTGATTTCCAATTCCTCCTTCTCTTTTTGTAATTTCTCGCACCTCGCTGTGTTGAAGGCTATAGGATTTATAAGATGATGAGAGAGATTAACGAGGAACGTCATCTGATTACAGAGACTGACAGGAATGTCCCATTTATAACAGCATCCTGTGATATTTATGCCATGATATTAATTGGATGGGTTTTTTCCGACACAGATTTTGGTTCTGATCTCATAGTGGATTCCACACACAATATAGGGAGTAACAATAAAAAAATTAATAAGGAATTTACTAAAACAAACATGTCAAGTGAGAAGACACTGCACTGTTTCTGTACCCCATGCAAGGAGACCAGTACTATAGTCAGTGATAATTTGGGAACCAGGTACAGATTTTGCATTGGCTCCATAAGCTTCAAGATAAGGCACCGGCTATGAGCCATGATCAGCGGAGGATCTGGAAGGCGAACTGTTATCCATCGATGTCCTATCTTAGGGGGGGTTACAAGAATGAGGGCCCACAAGTGCTCCATGTGAATGATGGCTGCCAATTCCGAACCCATCAAAGGGATTATTTTAGGTGTCATTTCTCAGAGAATGCATAAAATATAAAACTAAATATAAAATGTGTACACGGTGTGAAATCCAGAAACCAATATTGACTGCATTTGTATTATTGAGATATTCCAATAAAATATAGTCTACCGTGTAGGACGAGATTCATGCTCTGTATAATAGGCTATAAATCCTGACCTTTCTAGTTTCCTTTACACCCTATGAATATATATAGATTGCATACCCTCAGGTTTATGGTGTAATATCAACTCCACTAAACTAGCACATAAGGTGTGTAACTCATGCACCCACATGTATCCACAGCTGTCTTTTCCCAGACAGACATCATGCCGCATGTATAAACCTGATATTAGGTTAATCTACAAAGAGTGAAAAATGCTGTCACCACATGTCCAAACAATACGTGTCTACATAATACTGCCATATTGTGATACATTAATACTCATTAATACTCTTTCACAATGCCTAACATAATAAGAACACAGGTGCATGGCTTGTCAGAACCACAGAGCTGTGTGATGAAATGAGTTGTGCACCTGTGTGACATCACATGACCAGTGATCGGTCTATATATACAGGAAGTAAAGAATATAACTTCCTGTTGATTGAAATCAAGCAGAGATCTAAAAAAATGGGAGGAATTGATACAGAGAGTACATTGGAAACCTTTATGATACAAACAATATCAATTATTTCCCAAAAGGGGACAACCCTGTTACATCTGTGTCAGAGCCATACACAGGAAATATGCAAAGTTTTCCAGAATGGGATAAGGAAAACCACACCTGTTTTATCTATCTTGTAAGGCAGCTTCCTTGACATCATGCATGGCCTACAAGGGGCCTTATAACATGATGAGGGATTATAACCAAACCAGTAAATCTACTCCAGAAGGAACAGATTCACAACTGTAGGCAGCGCTGTTTCGACCTGATTGGGTCTCCTCAGTACAGGGTAGGGAACTGGTTTGACTGGGTGAGAGGCTTGTGACTAGGTTCAGGAAGTAAGAGTTCTCCTTACGGAGACTGCCAATTAAGGCCACCATGAAGGCGTGTGGAGTCTTATAACCATGGATGTTCCACTAGGGGATTTTGGGAAAATTTGCAAAGTTTGTTCCTTCTGGAATAGATATACTGGTTTGCTTTTAATCCCGCATCATGTCATAAGGCCTCTAGTAGGTCATGCTTGATGTCAAGGGAGCTGCCTTACAAGGTAGCTAAAAGAAGTGTGGTTTTCCTTGTCCCATCCTGGAAAACTTTGCATATTTTCCTAGAATCCCCTAGTGGAGCATCCCAACCCTTTCTTCTGTGTGCGCTTAACCTTTCTCTCTTTACTCTCTTTTGCCCCCTCAGGAGTTTCACTTTTGCGCAGATATGCCTATGATAAACAATTGGACAAATTATCTTCCAGGGTATTAAACAGGCCTGGCCGGTCTACCTTACCCACTGGCGTGTACCTTATACAGTGATAACCCAGTTCTGGTTTGGAGTGGGGGCTGAGCCACAAGCGCTTGTTTCTTGTTAGTTTAGGAAGGTAACAGGACTTAGCCCCCTTCAGGGCGGCCTTCGGGAAAACTGGCGGTTGGTCTCATTGGGGAGACTGCCAATTCGGTGTGACGGAGACCTATACCCTGTCTTCTGCCTTTTTTACTTCTTCAATGTGGCTTACGTTTTCAGCCGAATTCCTCTTAATACTGGGGGGTGAACCAGCTGTATAGTCCCCCCATACACTGCACCAAGTTGAGGAATTTTTTGGCTCCGATAAGGCTGTCCAAAATTGGTGTTCCGGTAACTCGACACAGCACACAACAGCGCCAGAGATTATCGGAGTGCTCCTCACCCCTTCCCTCTCCATAGAGAACGAGCGGCCACCAACTCAATCACAGTTGTGAAGTTACACGCGTGTGCTCACCTACTATACGACCCTCGGTGACTGCCGTGATCTTGCCAAACTCTATCGGCCAGATGGCAACCCACCATAATACAATGTGTACGAGGACTAACTCTCCAAACTCTCTCTTCCAAAATCATCATGAATCATAAGACTATTACGCAGACAGAACTACCTGAAACTGGATAAAGCCTATGGCGAGATACAATCTTACTCTAACTCCAGCTAGAATGCATATTATCAGATTGTTAATTAATGTTTAGGTACTTTCCTAGATGAGGAATCAAACGACATTCCAGCTACATGGGGGAATTTTATTCTCGTCACTCACTTCCTATTTGAAGTTGTGATAACGCGATAATATTCAATAATAAGAATCTCTTTATTTTATATAGCGCACCAATACGCAGCGCTGCAGCATCATCACAATTGGGTCCCTGTCCCTCATGGGCTCACAGCTAAACACCTAACAGGTATGTTTTTGAGTGTGGGAGGAAACCGGAGTAACCCGAGGAAACCCACGCAAACTATGGATAACCAGCAAACTCTTTGCAATGTTGACCTGGGTGGGATTCAATACCCGAGACATAGCAAGTGGCTCTTAATACCTTCTCTTCGTGGAGCTGGTGTGGGGCTACCCTCAAATTTATGAATATTTTTGCTGTCATTGTTCTTTAGTATTGTTCGGATCAAGGTTCTGTTACACAGAGTTTATGAAATAGTTTATTTTTGTTAATAAATTGGTAGACAATTGTTTCCTAAGCCACATTTTAGGGGTGTTTATGATTATACTCAAGAGCCGCGTTGGATGCCCTGCTTTCTTCACAGCGCAGCCGGTCATATCAGAGCTCCGGCCCTCTTGATTAATCTGGCGGGGACCTGCCCGTTTGTTATTTCTAAGACCCAGCCTACCTGGCATAGAAATAAATGGAGCTGTAATTTGTACGTATGAAAATTGCTGACTGCAGCTGATGCGGCGGCGGGGAACAGGAAGCCCTACACCGCCAACTTCCCCGCGGCCCCTGGCCATGGTGGTGGCGAAAGGACAATATAATCGCAAGAATGCTAGCAATACGCTAGACGCTGGCGCAGACCCGCCTGATAAATACCTTCTTTTTGTACCTCATATCTTGAATAAAGGGAAGTTCCAGTGGTCGGTTTTCCCCACCCTCGAGTCATCGCACCTATCACCCATCCTGTAGATAGGTGTCATAATAATCCTTTTAATCCCGAGAAATAAGCGTAACTTGTCTCCCAGCATATCAGACGATCTCCCCGGTTTGGAATTTGACACTACCCTGCCATCCAATTACTTGCAATTCTGCCGTATTTGCTGATCAAGAAATGTCCTATTTAATTAAACGCTAATTATATTTAATTGCTAATGTTCCTGTGTGACAGAGCGATGATAACAATTGGTTCCATGTCAGTATGGAGGATTCCAGTCCCCAAGAAGTCCCCAGCCGTAACGAATTTTGTGAACAGGTTTTGGCTCGGCAAAGGATTAACTCATTCACATCCTCGTACGACACTCTGTCCATCTTCATTGACTCGGAAGAAATATTTATGGAACATGCAACGAGCTTCCAGCTAATACTAAAGAAAATCCTGCCCATGCTATCTGGCTATGATCGGAAAACCATGAACTGTCTCCTACAACTATGTGTTTTTTTTTCCTACGATATCATATGGATTCCTGAAACGTACACCACAGCTATAAGAGTAACACAGTAAAAGTTGTACATAGTGTGCAGTCATATGGACATACACGGTAGCGTGCTACTGTACAGATAACGGAATATTCCCCGTATAATGGCGGGTGGAGTTTGGCAAACTGTGTGCCTGAGTAAGATGTTGCAGCTGACTCTGTGTGTTAATTGGACATTATACCTTAACAGAACCACACATCGAAAACTTCCCTAGTAGTTGGAACACACTCTAGATATATAGAAAAAGAAGATCCTTTCAAAAACTTCACATAGACAACACAGGCCCCCACCTCTAAACCTATATACAAGTTTAATGTGACCTGCCAAGTCATTCATATGTTCGTCACAAGCAAAAAACACGGCAAATCTAACCATCAAAATCCTCATGATAACCGCTACCAGGACTGTGGTAATCTTCTTATATTTGTTAATCCATGGCCTCCTCCTGTTAAATCCATTTTTAAAATCGTACAAGAAGTGCTTTTGTTCATTGTACAACTGTGAAGCTGCAGCCAATGGGGCTCTGTACCTTGATTTTAGAACCCACTTAAAAAGATTACCACAGTCAACGGTGTCTGGCTGTATGAGTATGATCCCTGGCTTATCATGCTTGATTTTATGACATTTTTTCCTTTAACCCAGAGCCCACCATGAACGATCCCAAATCATGGTGCGTAGGGAGTGTATGAAGAGGGCTCCTTCATACCCATGGGTGTTTGCTCCATAATGCAGCAAACACCCACGTTAACACCCGCAATCGGTGCTGTCACTAAGTCGCGATGTTAAACCTACATGCTCCAGCAACATGTAAACTATAGCATTTGTGTGGCGCCACACTTGGCTGTGATCATCGCTCCCTATGGTCTCCGCACACTTTCTGAGATCTGTTACGATTACCATTGCACATTATACAGATCATGTGCAAAAAATCGAGCCTGGTGTGGTTGGAATTTGTTTGGTCACTGCTCAATCATTATTTTTTCCATCTCTCCTGTCAAGGGTGAGCCATATAGTATGTTTCCAGTACAGACCACCCACTCTGACAGTAGAAAGCCTAAGTTAGCATATTGTATACTTGTGTACTACATATTGTGTACATCCGTCGGCTTTCGCGGATGCTCTGAGAGCTTCAGATCAAGATAAGTAAAGGCGTTTTTTTTTTAATGTAATAGGCAACCTATTCCACCAGCCTACTAGCGAAATCTCTAGGTGGTTCAGTGTCCCAAATAGCCCTGTACCTTAAACCGTTCTGAACAAGTGTTTTTTTTTCGGCTCCCCATCATCTGTAATGGTGATAGAAAGAGACCTTACCTGGTCACTTCACATTTTGATGGTGCAGCCTCATATCCATTCTGCTCTGGAGAACCTGGATTCTCTCCTCCAAATAACATTTATTCCGCCTGTGGTAAGGAGATAAACTGATTTTGCCCTAAATTTTCTATATTACACATGTATCACAGGGCCCCCCCCCCCGTGTATTATATACGGACATATAATCCTGCATTATATCTTCACACTGGTGTTATATACTCGACATTTCAAACCTGATCTTATCTAGAAACTAAACCAAGTTTCTCCAGTTCCATTATCCTCTTCCCTGCTCATGGATTACTGGTTTTTCATCTCTAAGACTTGTCTGATGCTGATCAGGTCTTCATCTAAATGGCGGTATGGAGCCAGAGCGATCTGCAAACAGAAATATCATTACTCTAGGCCCCTTTCACCCTTGTCGTTTTTCATGTGCTTTTGACGCGCAGAACTTGCATTGCACCTGACCCATTGTACCATGGGTCTTTTCAGACTTGCATTTTTTTTTTTCACGCGCATTTAATCTCGACATGCTTCGCCATGCTAGTTTTGCAAGTGAAAACGCACCATACAGTCTATGGATGCATCAAAAACGCATTGCACTCTGAGACACTGCAAGTCCAATGCAAGTGCAATGCGTTTTTCATCACGCATCAATTGCCAAGAAAAGATAAGCTTCAGTCTGAGTCCATTTCTACGCATTTTCTGCGTGTGAAAACGCATTAATTGCATTGAAACCCGTGTGAAAAACTGAGACACTAACGAACAACACTGCTGAAAACTGATTGCACTCTGATGCAAAATGTTCTTTTCACATGACCAAACCCTGATCGCACCCTGATCAGACTCTGATTATCTGTGGCGCAAGTGTGGAAGGGGCTTTATACTATGACTTGCGCATACTGAGTATAATCATAGTATTATGGGTATTTTAATATGGTCTCCTCCCATCACCCCTGACCTATGTCTGTATAGTGTGACGCATCTGCCAGCCTGTAGCATGATGTTGCTGTCCAGTATGTGCTCAGTCTGAATCATCGGCACGCCCCCCCTAATTTGTGTCGCATGGAGGCCAACCACTGCACCACAAAAGGTCGCGTGTGACACAATCCCGCGCACACCCTTGTTACATACTGTGCAACCTGATTTAGCCATGAAGAATGTGACAGTCCGACTAAAGTGCATCGCATAATTGCAAAGCCTTAGTAAATGTGCCTCAATCTATATAAAATCATAGACTGGGGTTCACGGGAAGCACCAGAGAAGGTAAGTAGAGGGTATTTTTATTTTTACACCCCCTGGGCCGATATAAATCAAAAACCTAATCCTGGACATTACTCTACTGTAATCTAAAAAGAGGAATCATAGTCTAGACCAGTGATTTTCAGCCATGTGGCCGTGGCAACACTAGTGTGCCGCAAACCATGTCGGGTGTGCCGCGGGAAGGTTCCCCAAACTATGGTGCCCCCTTTGTTTTGTTTCCCAGCAATGCGCAGCGATGCGCAAGTCACGCTTCTTACAAGGCAGGAGACGTGTACTAACACCATGCACAAGCTTGAACCTCGCGCGAACAATGACGTCACCAGGCCGGCGCAATCATCCTGAAGCCCAGGTAATGCCCGCCAATACTGACTATATGAGCTTTTGCCTGAGTATATGAACTGTTGGCAGAATACTCAGCATATGTCTGGTACTTTTAGTCACCAGCAGTATACTGGCATATAACAATGAGAAATGTAACATGAGAAATACTATAGTCATGAGTGCGAGTTACTACAAGTACCACTCATTGCTGGGTATATGAGCTGGACTCGTACTCCTTGGCTCATGGCCATAGTACTTCTCATTGTTCCCCTTTATTTTGCAGTATATGAGCCACATAATAATCAGCACCATATACTAAAACAGGGAGAAACTGAAACTGTTGAGGAGAGCTTCGTGTGCCCCAGATTTTCTAAGTATAAAAAGTTTGCGCCGCCTCAAAAGTTGCAAATCACTGGTCTAGATCCTGTAGAAATGCTTGCATAGGATACCGGTATATAGGCTGCTCCTACATACATCTTACATAACTCTATATAGGTATCTGCTGAAATGAAGCGTATAATTTTGGCTTTGGATGCATAGATTGCATTGTAAGTGATATTTCGTAGTTATCTGGCCGCGATGTCCAGGAAGGTCTGCCAGACAACACTGGTATAATGCAGCCTGGCACCGTATCAGAGAATTTCTCTATAAATTGTGACTCTAGAATTTAAATCATTCGAACATCTTCAGGGTGTGGCACCGCCTGGAGCAGATGTAGGCAGTAAAACTAAAAATAATAGTGTGCTGTTTTACTACCATGACCTAAAGCATAAGTATACTAAAGTAAAAGTTTATAAGCTTCACCTGGAGTTCCCCTCTCACTTCGATAAGATGATTTCATATATAGGCTGATAGCTATATGAGGCTGGATCTCATGCTGGGAATAAGCCATCCACAGAAAAGATATTGTTGTAGTTAGTGGCAAGACTAAGATGAGCGAGCACTAATGCTCGGGTACTCGTTATTAGTCCAACTTTTCCCGATGCTCGAGTGCTCGTCTCGAATAACGACCCCATTGAAGTCAATGGGAGACTCAAGCATTTTTTCACTGAAAGAACAGATGAAGAACACAGTGAAGAACACATTGCAATGTTCCCATACATATGCTAAATGATTCGGAAGACGATGTTCTTCAACAATATAGTATAGAAGAACAATAATGTTTGAAGAACAACATTGCAGATGTTTCCATACATCTGCAATTTTTTTTCTTCACACATAATTTTCTTCATATACTATTGTGAAGAACACCTTGGCACGCGTGTCTCCGATAAGTTAGCAGATGTCGGACATCTGCATCTGTTCTTCACTGTGTTATTTCAGTGGTGTTGGTCCTGCTCCAGCCCCGCTCCGCTCACGCCTCCCATTTCCAGCCCCCCCGATCCTCCATGCCCGCTCCAGCGCCGCTCCGTGATGCCTGCTCCTCCATGGCCCGCTCCGATCCTCCATGCCGCTCGACCCCCCGCTCCGCTCTTGTGATGCCCGCTCCTCCATGCCTGCTCCAATCCGGCCATCCCGCTCCAGCCCCGCTCCATGAGGCCAGCTCCTCCATGCCCGCTCCAATCCCATGCCCGCTGCCCCGCGCCTCAGCCTCTCCACTCTGTGATGCCACGCTCCAGCCCTGCTCCGTTCCGTATGCCCGCTTCCGCTCCATGTCCGCCGCTCCTCCATGCCCACTCCGATCTCCATGGCCGCCCAGTCCCACTCTGCTCCTCCATGCCCGCTCCCGCCCCCCCGCTCTCGCTCCTCCATACCTGCTCGTTGATGCACGCTCCGCCCTCATGCCCGCTCCCGCCCTGCTCCACTCCACTTCAGCCCCTCCCGCTCCTGCATGCCTGATCCAGCGTCTGCCTCTGTCCTTCGGCTAGTGAGCAGATGTTCCGACATCTGCAATCTGTTCTTCACTGTGTTTCTTCACTTAAATGATCCGTGTTCACTGTTTTAATTGTATTCTTCACTGTTTCTTCACTGTCTTTTTTAAATTAATTCTCGATCTTAGCAGGGAATACTCGTCCGAGCAACGAGCCGTTCCGCGTACTCTATACTCGACGCGTATCAAGTATACTTGCTCATCTCTATCAAGACTCTTTTCAGCTGTGCTTAACTATTTTTGACCAGTGTCGCTTTGGCTTTAGGCATCGGAGGAAAACTTTCCAAAACCTTTCCAAAACTTACAGTGTATATCTAGCTGTATTGGTGAACATCTTTGGTACGCACGCTTCACTTATCTTATGTGGATATGTTTTGGATCACTTGGATGTTTTACTCTCATTTCAGACATGCAAATGATTTCTCCCTTCAGCAGGAGATAATTGCCACTATTATGAACTTCGAAAGCTTAAAATGAAGAGTTCTAAGAACAGAAAAACTAGGCTTCGGCATAAGTTTGCCTTATATAACATGTACATATATTATGTTCTCAAAGATTACAAAATTTCCTAGCTCCAGTGGTCCACAGAGTTTATTAATCCAACCTAGTAACTTTGATTGCTATCCAGTGTAAGCTCCACTCCATTTAATGTACACAGTTACTGGAAGTAGTTTCAGGTGATACAGTAATCCAGCTCCTCTGTACCACAGGCCTTTGTGTTACCTCTAATTGTTTCAGTATGCTCCTCATTAAAGCTTCCTCACAATCTTGGCCGCTCTCGAAGTGAATGATTCTGGAACGTTAAGGTCCCTTTGGTCCTGAATTAATAGTAGAGAGATCTATTTAGTATGTACTATTTGCCAAGGTAATTGTATTGTTTAATTTCACAATGTAGGTGTATATGTGTATGTTTGCATATGGATATTGTACATGTACATTGTGTATTTGTTCTATGTATGTATTAATAAAATTAATAATAATCTTTATTTATATAGCCGCAGTCATTCTGCAGCGCTTTTACAACTGTAAGTATATGTACTTGTTTTGTTTTTAACCGTATTTATGTATAAATATATGTTTGCATTTGTGTGTTTTACACACAATGGGGCTTATTACTAGGGTCCCGTTGCCAGCTTTTCTCGTGGGGATCGCGTAAGGGATTGTGTCGCCGTGATCGGTTGTGTGTGCAATCGCGCCAGCTTTCAACGCGACACAAATTGGGGGGGGGCGGTCCATCAGACATCCGACGGATTTGGACAACACGCGGGATTAACATTACAATTGTGTCGCAAGCCAAGCACTTACATACACAAGGAGAAGAAGGTGAACTCCAGCGTACCTGATCGGGAGCAAAACTTGCAGGATATCGGCGCACGCTCGTAGTGAATCGTGGTCAGACTTCATCCTTGTCTGACATTCTGGACCGGGGTCGCGCAGGACCGGTAGTAAATGTGCCCCACTATTCTCACATTTACTTAAAACAGTCAGTGTGTACAAGGTGCTGTGCCTGTGTAAGTGCAGGGGGTGCCAATTCAGGATTTCGGGTGTCCTTCTTAATATTCTGGCGCCCCCTGCACTGCCCAGAATGCACCCCATTTTTGGTGCACCTTAACAAGGGCGTGCAACACGATTCTGTCACTTTGCATGAAAATTCTGGTGCATGGTCCATAAGACCGACGCCCCTTCAGTGCAGAAATTTGTGTTGCATGAAGAATACCACAGGCCGTGACACATATGTGGAGCAACACTTCTTAAATCATCTGCAAGCATTGGCATTAAAGAATGGTCAGAAAGTCCGACCAAAAACTGGTGCAAGACCTTAGTAACTGAGGGCCTGTATCTGAGCTGAACGTTATATATGGTGGAAAGTAAGCATTTTTTTTATTTTTTCTTATATGAATTATAATCTACTACCTGTATGAAAGTTTTAATTTTTCAAATCCATCTTCCAAGCATTTTCTTTCTTCTCCAGCTCATGACCTTCTTTCAATTCTAACACAAAAAAAAACGAAGATAGAAGCAGTTCCTATAATGACCTGAAGAAATATAATCATGCAGTTTATAATTGTATATATATTAGGCTGATAAACTAATCTACTATCATATAAAGCTTCTGTGACTATGAAACTTGCAATTTAAATAGGGGCCCCTAAGCAAAGAGGCGAGAATCTGTAAGATGGCGGGTCTCTTTCATGTGGCATGTCTTCTCTTTTACAGCATTTCTCATCCAAACACATACAGATGAACTCTAAAAATATAATTGAAGACTGCAATACTACTTCTCTCCACAAGAGGGACATTGACTTGTCTGTTCAGAAACAAAGAGTAGAAGAAACAAAGGTAAAATAAGGTTTCTGAAACACGAGGTTTCTTTACTTCGGCCCTCATATATATTTGTTTTCACACCCTCATAAGTTTATTTGTTGTCTTTTTAACTTGGGAAAGCATTTGTCCAGACCATCAGCTGTTTGTGTAGCTGGAATTGCATAATTTTTAGAATATTCACTCACAAGCTATGTTTTAAAGGGTGTCGTCTTTTCTGTGAATTCCTACTACGTGGCCTCAATACAGAACATGATATGCTTGTTCAATGCTATATAAAGCCAGTCATATGCTTAAAGTGTAAAAAACTTTTAAGAAATCATAAATGATATTGCAGATGGTAAACTATGTAATATACTTTATTTAAGAAATCTTTTCCTGTGCCTACTCAGGAGTATAACACTCAGCGATCTGCCATCAGCCTGCTGATAAAAAGTACAAGCCTCTCTATAATCATCTAAAGTTAGCTGCTAGTGGCACTGTAGCTTAATTACGACAGTTTTCTATATGCATATTAGCTTTTCTGACTCATTTTCCTGGTATTTGTGACTCTTCCTTCTCAGGCTGCCAGTGAGCCCCACCCCATTTTTCTGACTGACAGCTCTATGTCTCTTTAATCCTGCTCTGCCTGCTTAGGGACCTGTTGCTAATATCAACAAGACATATAAAGCTCTATGTACAGATGGGAAATATTGTGTCAATTTTTTTTACATGGTGCTTGTGTGTCATTACATGTGACCAGTGACCATCGCAGGTCCTTCAGCCTTTTACAATTGCAAACTGTACACCATGTTATGAGTCACATGAATCACAGCACCACCAGGTGGATGGAGAGGAGTAAAAGTTCCATGGAGCTCTGTGACTTCTTGTGGTCAGGTACATACATGGGTTTAGTTTGCTATTATTAAGAAGCTAAAGGACCTGAGATGATGCACTCGCATCTGTACCATGACATGAAGGGCCAGAAGACAGCGCCCCTCTTTGATGCCAGGGAATATAAGATATAAAGGAGATTTATGTGGAATGTAAGCGAAAAAACAATTTTACTAAGAAGGGTGTTAGTAAGTGATAGGGCTCTATAGGAACCAGTCACTGGCTGTATATGTGCAAATGTGGTGACAAGTTTTCTTTAAGCAGTTTTGTATAATCGCTTTCTGTCCTGTCCACTGACAGATTAACAGATAAAGAACCTATAAGTGTCTTAATCCTTACATCCAGTCCCGATAATTTAATCCAATCAAAAACTGAATAATCAGAAAATATTCTTTGGAGAGTTAATCTTTAGCCTAATTCCTCAGTTTAAAATACTGCTCGCTACAGGAGAAAGAAGGAGCACAAAAAGCACGACAAGCTGCCTTACTTAATAAGTACATTACAGAGAGTTCCTATTATCACCTGCTCTATTCATTCTGTATTAAAAAGGTTTTTGGTTATGCTCAGAACACTTTGTAGCACCAATATATAGCATGAAGTCTCAGATGGAGTCAGTGTAGTACCGGGTTGCAGTCAGCAGGTATTGGAGCCCACCTACTAATCTATTCCTACGATCAATCTCCGTATTGATCACATGCAGCTTTCACCTGCAACTGCACCAGTACAGAAGAATCCATAAGAAAGATGAAAATGAGGCCCCTTCCAGCTGCGGCTGGCACTACCACACCTCTCCCCATCTGTAACCACAAGTTTCTACCCCATTTTCATACATGACTTAGTTGCTAATATGTAGATAACATATTGCATACGTTGAAACCAGTGATAAAATTGGGACAAAGCCCAAATTGGAATGGTCCCCCTTATCTAGGGTTCCTATAAACATGGTGGAAGGGCTTTCTTGTGAATTTGTGACATATAAACCAGTGTTAACCGGTTTTTGTTTTTTATAAATACAGAAAATTCCAAGCGCAGTCTATTTTATGTGCTGGAGTATGGAAAGAAAGGATCCTTAGAGACCTCGCAAGTAGAAGGTGTGAACATCCATCCGGATCTGTCTACACCACGCGCTGCTCCTTCACACATATAGCTGCAGCGGCAGGGCCTACTACATGACGGCTCATTTCCATTTATAATAAATTGTCTCCTCTCTAATGTTCCTTCATATAATATCCAAAAATAAACATTACTGGTGAACTCTTTTGTCTGATCTTCGGTGATGGCGGCGATGGAGGCAGAATGGGTGGTCCTTATCTCCCAGCACGCAGCTTTCGGCTCGCGCCATGTCTCAATCTATATGTCAAATCAAGGAATCACAAAACCTAGTAAGAAGATTATGGTAAAGCTTCAGCGATCAGACACCTAGAGGCGGGAAACCATACATACTCGAGTATAAGCCTAGTTTTTCATCACAAAAAATGTGCTGAAAACCCAAAACTCGGCTTTATACGTAATAAAAAAAATTAGGTTTTATTACCAGGTTGTTGTGGTAAAATTAGGCCTTGGCTTTACCTCGATTATTACGGTAAGTGGAAAATCTCCTTAAACAGGGCATCTGATGTTGTTTTTATTGTACCAGAGCAATACCTTTTTCATTAAACCCATATTTTTCCCCAAACTTTGGCTTGATTATGACTTCTTCAGCTTGACTCTTTCTAAACTTTCTCTGAGCACAAAAGGGAAAGTTGAAACAGTCTAAAAACCCCACACACAGGTTTTGTTTTGCCAAAACCAATGACAGAGCAGTTTTCATTGTTCAGGAAGACTAAAAGATATGAAAGCGGCGCTGGTAATGGATGCTGTTTTCACAAAGCCGTTGATATACTATGTCTGTTAAGTGTAACGCATAAAATATGGGGGGGGGTATACATTAGTGTTTGGTGCTTAGCTCAGGTAGATTTCTAAGCATTTAGTTTGGTATATGCCACACACTGGGGAGATTCATGAGATTTGTACACTAGTTTTCGGTGTACAAGCCCTGAAATAATCACAATGCCTGAATAGGTGTGAAGGGAGGTGGGGGGAGGCTGCGACTCTGCTAAAGCCTGCTGTAGATTCTGAATATCGTTGTATTTCTAAATCAGCCCAGAGCCTCCTATGTATCTGGTGGCGGCAATGGAGGGTTTCATATGATAATTCCCTCACAGTGGAAGTGTCTGAAAGCAGAACAATTTTAGTTGCTCATGGAACCATCAGAGGCTCGCTTTAATATTATAGACAGCATTGAGAAAATTAAGCCGATCTCCTATTGGTTGCCATGAGCAATTAACTGTTTCACTCTTAGACACTTCAGACAAATCTCCCCTTATGTACCTATACCTAGGTGAGCTTACCAAGGCACCGGATTATATCCAAACATTTTTTTGTGGAATCTCACAAAACTATCTGTGAACCAACGATTTTGCTACTTCCAGTAGTTTTTATTATCTGCAATGATTAGCTCCCTAGTAATATAAATACGTAATACCAACCTGACAACTCCAGAAAACTTTCCAGTACATTAACCAATTCTCATTCTCAGATTCCTACACGTCAAAGGTTTTTTTTTTTTTTTGGGGGGGGGGGGGGGTCCCCATTATTGATGGTTTTCACCACTTAATGGGGCTATTAACATTACTAAGGTGGTGGTCCAATTCTTGGTGACCTACCTCCAACAGGTAAATAGGAGCCATGGCAACTTTCAAAATCTCTGCAGCCTGTCCATTGTTTCTAGACCCAGCAATGGCTAACTACTACTACTAATAATGGCTAATATACTAATACTACTGAGGGGACTGGCCCCTTTATACCACTATTGACCAAGGTGCTAGCATTGAGACCTCCATAGATCTGATCTGATTAGCAACATCAAAGGAAAGACCATCAATATCAGACCCCAGGAAACTCAAAGTTTTCCCTGGCAACAGTGGCAAGCTCATCTGATTAGGTTCATTTAGTAGAAATAAGTGAAGTGTTTCGCCAAATTTAGTGTTGCTGTGTTGAGTGTTGTTGTTTCACTATCTGCCGTCCATTGGCCAATTGATCTGAGACCCCTATTGATTCTATGGACCCTTAAATAAGGCAAAATGACTCTTTTTCGTGTAGTCACGAAGGAGATATAACTCCTCGGTAGTGTATGTTCATATTGGTACGACTCAACATTGTAATATCAAGAAGACACCTAACCTATTCTGTATACATCTGTAGAGGACACTGAGGAATCAACAACGTCTTATACTGAGATCCTATTGCACATATTTGCTCATTTTTGATGTCAGATATTTTTTCACTCATGAGTGCCGGCTCTTCTCCTATATAACCTTGCAATACATGATCTGCCGGCAGCTATGTGCAATGTGTATTAGAATCTCTACAATATGGATGAAGGGGCTACGCATTAAAACTGGCTCTGAGATCCCTGGGAGGATGTGCAACTGTGGCAGAAGCATCCTCTTCCTACATTACAGACAGATCCTAGGAC
The DNA here is from genome assembly GCA_019512145.1 of Engystomops pustulosus. Classification (NCBI taxonomy): domain Eukaryota; kingdom Metazoa; phylum Chordata; class Amphibia; order Anura; family Leptodactylidae; genus Engystomops; species Engystomops pustulosus. Next base: position 17,778,910 of record CM033642.1, on the reverse strand, counting down.
ATAATAACCAATTACACAGCAATGGCTATCTAATGCTGCAACTCGACAAAGACGTACATTGTGTACACTTGCTGAAGTTTTTTCCCACAAGCTGATAATGTTATGTGCCACAACTACGTTTTGGGGATCCCTAAACTACCGCAGGATCAGCAGATTTTTCTATAAGTCCAACACCAGGGCTAGTTTAGCGTGATTGAGTTAGCCTGGCAAGGGCTATACACCAGTTTGGTTTGCAAAGCTGTCACCCAAAGATCCCAATGTCATCCTGCAACATTACAACTTGTGTCAATTGTTACAAATTTCATGCTCTTCACACAAATATCAGGTCTCAATGTAAAATCCACCTTTTACTTCCATGGGTATGAGCTTACAGGTCATCTTTGGACATGATGCTGCTGTCTAAGCCACATTGCCACCTAGCTCTAGACTAACTTAAATAGGAATTCCCACAAAGGCAAAAGTCTTAAAGAGGACATGTCACCCTGAAAATGACCCACCAAATGTACCCCCTCCCCAGCCAGTTTAAAAAAAAAATTATGTGTGGTATTTGATTTAACCATCCAACTCTCGTATCTTGTGTCCTGGCACTCGGCCTTCTCCACAGGGCTGACAGGGGCGTGCTGGGGTTGTCGCCACCCCCTTATGAAAAAGGCCAACTGCCAGGACACAAATAGAGAATCCGACCTCTTATATGTAAGAGGTCGGATCGGTTAAATCAACTTAACACGCATAACTTTTTTTGAAAAGGGGCTGGGAGAGGATTATGGGGGGGCACATTGGTGGGGTCATTTTTGGTGTACAGTCCTCTTTAAATATACTTAGAATGGCAAAAAAACACATTCTGTAAGACTTATCTATGGTCAGGCAGGACTGTTGGGAGAGTAGCACTGATTTTTATATATGATATATATTATTTACTTAAACAACACCCATAATCATGCAGCTCCTAAACAAACCCTCCTCTATTGTTTAAATCAAAACATTACAGGTAAATCTTAGTAGTGCTCCTTATTAGTCTATATGTAATTATAATAGTGACATGTTAACTGCTCCATAGTGCCCGCCCACAGAGCTGAATCTTACACTGAGGAGTTGTTGTAGTGATAAGCAAGAATCAATAAACTGTTGTAAATTGCAATTAAATGGTTTAAAAATTATTGATATATTACTATTATTGTTATATCCTGTTAGTATCACCAGGGATAGGAGGACTTTCTCTCTGGTCAAACCCCTTTAAAGAATATCTAACCATTTGATTTCATACATTATGAAGCAACTCCTTAAGAATGCTGTAGCTACACTGATGCAGAAACAAATCTGTTTTAATCCCTGTGCTGAGTGGTTTTGCTGAAAAAAAACAACTATAAAGTTATGATATGAGGCTCTGTTGCTTCTATGCTGGGGCTCTGGCGTTCTCCTCTCACATTAACTAAATACACTGCTCGAGAGAATGTGTATCGCTGTGTTGTGCCTGACAGGCATAGTAATCAATCGCTGCCATCCTCATTCTGCTGTTTATGATCATCCAGTTGAGGTTGATTAGTCCTGTCTGGACAGTTCAGGAAGCTCTGCGTAATGTTAAGCCAGTATGCAATCCAGCTTTCCCAAGGTCCTGAATGTTTATTTGTTTTTTCAGCAAAGCAGTCAACTCAGGGATTAAACAGATAGTTTCGCATAGTGTAGCTCAGCATTCTCAAGTAGTTTGCTTCATAATTCATGAAATCAAATGATAGATTTCCTTTAATCATTTTCATTATTGATCCGAATTTGATTAGCTACAAATTCAATTAACTTGAAGGATTATAAAATCTACAAATTCAACAAAGCTCAAACTGCGCCAATTCACGATATATATTGCAACTCTTGTCCTACTCACCATTTATAAACAAATTTTCTTTTACCACTATCACAGCTTGGTCTCCACCATCATGTAATAATGTAAAATGATGGCGGTACTGACCTGGCCCTGGTGTGAGAGCGGATCTGGAGCAGCTGGGAGCTCTGCTCCTGCCGCAGGTGGTCCAGTTCTTGGTCATACTGCTGCTGTAACCTCTCCTTCAGTGCTGCAGTTCTCCTGCTGAGTCTTTCCAGCTTCTTGACTTCATTATCAAACTTGATTTCCAATTCCCTCTTCTCTTTTTGTAATTCTGTCGACCGTCGTGTGTTGAAGGGCCTGATAGAGATTTAGTAAGGGGAATGAGAGGAGATACGGACGATGGCATTAAAGCAGATAACTGCCAAGGATCATGAATTCCCCTTAACCACTCGCATCGTGATATTTATGCCATGATATTAATTGGAGGGTTTTCCGACCAGATTTTGGTTCTTATCTCATAGTGGATTCCACACCAATATGGGAGTAACAATAAAAAATTTATAAGGAATTTACTAAAACAAACATGTAAGTGAGAAGACACTGCACTGTTTCTGTACCCCATGCAAGGAGACCAGTACTATAGTCAGTGATAATTTGGGGATCCAGGTACAGATTTTTGCATTGGCTCCATAAGCTCAAGATAAGGCACCGTCTATGTCCATGATCAGCGGAGGATCTGACGGCAACTGTTATCCATCGATATCCTATCTTAGGGTGGGTTACAAGAATGAGGGCCCACAAGTGCTCCATGTGAATGATGGCTGCCAATTCCGAACCCATCAAAGGGATTATTTTAGGTGTCCATTTCTCAGAGAATGCAAAAATATAAACTAAATAAAAATGTTACCGGTGTTGAATCCAGAACCAATATTGACTGCATTTGTATTATGAGATATTCCAATAAATATAGTCATCCGTGTAGGACGAATTCATGCTCTGTATAATAGGCTATAAATCCTGACCTTTCTAGTTTCCTTTACACCCTATGAATATTATAGATTGCATACCCTCAGTTTATGGTGTAATAACAACTCCACTAAACTAGCACATAAGGTGTGTACTCATGCACCCACATGTATCCACAGCTGTCTTTTTCCCAGACAGACATCATGCCGCATGTATAAACCTGATATTAGGTTATCTCAAAGAGTGAAAAATGCTTGTCACCACATGTCCAAACAATACGTGTCTACATAATACTGCCATAGTGTGATACATTAATACTCATTAATACTCTTTCACAAGCCTAACATAATAAGAACAAGGTGTCATGGCTTGTCAGAATCACAGACTGTGTGATGAATGAGTTGTGCACCTGTGTGACATCACATGACCAGTGATCGGTTATATATACAGGAAGTAAGAATAAAACTTCCTGTTGATTGAATCAAGCAGAGATCTAAAAAAATGGGAGGAGAAGTTGATACAGAGAGTACATTGGAAACCTTTATGATACAAACAATATCAATTATTTCCCAAAAGGGACAACCCTGTCATCTGTGTCGAGCCATACACGGAAATATGCAAAGTTTTCCCGGATGGACAAGGAAAACCACACCTGTTTTTATCTATCTTGCAAGCAGCTCTCCTTGACATCAGTGCATGGACCTACAAGAGGCCTTATAACATGATGAGGGATTTATACCCAAACCATACAATCTACGCCAGAATGACAATCAACAATAATCCTTTCGTTTTTCATGTGCTTTTGACGCGCAGAACTTGCATTGCACTCGAACCCTTGTAACCAATGGGTCTTTTCTCAGACTGCATTTTTTTTTCACTCCATTTAATCTCGACATGCTCGACATGCTATTTTTGCAAGTGAAAAAACGCACCATACAAGTCTATGGATATGCATCAAAAACGCATTGCACTCTGAGACACTGCAAGTCCCAATGCAAGGGCAATGCTTTTTTCCACGCATCAATTGCCATAGAAAAGATAGAGCTCAGTCCTGGTCCATTTCATACGCATTTTCATGCGTGTGAAAACGCATTGAAATTGCATTGAAACCCGTGGTGAAAAAACTGAACACTGACAAACACTGACTGAAACTGATTGCACTCTGATGCAAATGTGCGTTTTTCACTGACCAAACCCTGATCGCACCCTGATCGACTCTGATGTGATCTGTGGCGCAAGTGGTGAAGGGGCTTTTATACTATGACTTGCGCATACTGAGTATATCATAGTATTATATGGGTATTTTTTATATGGTCTCCTCCCATCACCCCTGACCTATGTCTGTATCAGTGTGACGCATCTGCAGCCTGTTGCAGGTATGTGCCTGTCCAGGTATGTGTAGTCTCAGTCTGAACAGTCGGCACAGCCCCTAATTTGTGTCGCATTGAGGCAACACCTGCACCACAAAAGGGTCGCGTGTGACACAATCCCAGCGCACACACTTGTTACATACCTGTGCAAGCTGATTTAGCCATGAAGAATGTGAACAGTCGACTAAAGTGCCAATCGCAAATCATGCAAGCCCTAGTAAATGTGCCTCAATCTATATATAATCATAGACTGGGGTTCAACGGATTGCACCAAGAGAGGGTAAGTATGAGGGTATTTTTATTTTTACAACCCCTGGAGCCGATATAATCAAAAACCTAATCCTGGTACAACTAATCTACTGTAATCTAAAAAAGGAATCATATCTAGACCAGTGATTTTCAGCCAGTGTGCCGTGGCACACTAGTGTGCCGCGACACATGGTCGGGTGTGGCCGGGGAAGGTTCCCCAAACTATGGTGCCCCCTTGTTTTTGTTTCCCAGCAATGCGCAGCGATGCGCAGTCACGGCTTCTTACAATGCAGGTACGTGTAATAACACATGCACAATCTTTGAACCTCGCGCGACAAAATGACGTCACCAAGGCCGGCGCATCATCCTGAGGCCAGGTATGCCCGCCAATAATGCTGACTATATGAGCTTTTGCCTGAGTATATGAACTGTTGGCAGAATACTCAGCATATATACTGGTACTTTTTAGTACTCCAGCAGTAACTGCATATAACAATGAGAAATGTAACATGAGAAATACTATAGTCATGAGGCTGGAGTACTACAATTACCACTCATATGCGGGTAATGAGCTGGCACTCGTACATCTTGCTCATGGCCATAGTCTTCTCATGTTCCCCTTTATGTTTTGCAGTATATGAGCCACATAATAATCAGCACCATATCTAAAAACAGGGAGAAACTGAGAACTTTTGAGGAAAGCTTCGTGTGCCCCAGATTTTTCTAAGTATAAAAGTGTGCCGCGCTTCAAAAAAGGTTGCAATCACTGTCTATGACTGTAAAATGCCTTGCATAGGATACCGGTATATAGCTGCTGTCCTACTAATCTTACATAATCTATATAGGTATCTGCTGAAATGAAGCGTATAATTTGGCTTGTGATGCATAAGTTGTCATTGTAATGATTATTTCTGTAGTTATCTGGCACCGCATGTACAGGAAGGTCTGCCAGACAAGCACTGGTAATAATGCAGCCTGGCACCGTATCAGAGAGATTTTCTCTATAAATTAGTGCGTCTAGAATATTAAAAATCATTCGAACTTCTTCAGGGTTGGCATCCGCCTGAGCAGATGTAGGCCAGTAAAACTAAAAATAATAGTGTGCTTGTTACTACCTGAGACCTAAAGCATAAGTATAATAAAGTAAAGTTTATAAAGCTTTCCTGAAGTTCCCGCTCACTTCAGGAGAATAGGATTTCATATTAGGCTGATAGCTATATGAGGCTGGATCCATGCTGGGAAGAAGCCAGCCACATGATAAGATATTTTTGTAGTTATTGTCCAAAGACTAGAGATGAGCGAGCACTAAAATGCTCGGGTACTCGTTATTTCGAGACAAACTTTTCCCGATTGCTCGAGTGCTCGTCTCGAATAACGAGCCCCATTGAGTCAATGGGAAGACTCAAGCATTTTTTTCACTGATAAGCAGATGGAAGAACACAGTGAAGAACAATTGCAGATGTTCCCTACATATGCCTGAAATTATCGAAGACGATGTTCTTCAAATTATATGAAGAACAAATATGTTTGAAGAACACATTGCAGATGTTTCCATACATCTGCAATGTGTTCCTTCACACATAATGTTCTTCATTACTATTGTTGAAGAACACCATGCACCGCGTGTCCTTCCGATAAGTTTAAGCAGATGTCGAACTCTGTCAATCTGTTCTTTCACTGTGTTATTTCAGTGGTGTTGTCCTGCTCCAGCCCCGCTACCGCTCCAGCCTCCATTTTCAGCCCCCTCCGATCCTCCATGCCCCTCCAGCGCCGCTCCGTGATGCCTGCTCCTCCATGCCCGCTCCGATCCTCCTGCCCTCGAGCCCCGCTCTCTCTGTGATGCCCGCTCCTCATGCCTGCTCCAATCCTCCATGCCCGCTCCAGCCCCGCTCCATGATGCCAGCTCCTCCATGCCCGCCTCCAATCCTCCATGCCTCCATGCCCCTGCTCACTCTGCTCCACTCTGTGCCAGCCCGCTCCAGCGCTCCGTTCCGTGATGCCCGCTCCGCTCATGATGCCCCGCTCCCTCCATGCCCACTCTCCGATCCCCATGGCCGCTCCAGTCCCCTCTTCTCCTCCATGCCCGCTCCTCCCCCGCCTCCCCCCGCTCCTCCATACTGCTCGTTGATGCACGCTCCGCTCCTCCATGCCCGCTCCAGCCCTGCTCCACTCTCCACTTCACCTCCCTCCTGCATGCCTGATTCCAGCGTCTGCGCTCGTTTCTTCGCTACGTGAATCAGATGTTCCGAACATCTGCAATCTGTTCTTCACTTGTGTTCTTCACTTAAATGAGCCTGTGTTCACTGTTTTTAATTGTATTCTTCCTGTTCTTCACTGTCTTTTTTTAATTAAATCTCGATCTTGAGCGGGGCAAATACTCGTCCGAGCACGAGCCGTTCGAGTACTCTAATACTCGAACGAGTATCAAGTAGTACTTGCTCATCTCTATCAAGAACTCTTTTCAGCCTGTGCTTAAACTATTTTTGACCAGTCGCTTTGGGCTTTAGGCATCGGAGGAAAACTTTCCAAACCTTTCCAAAACTTACGTGTAATATCTAGCTGTGATTGGTGAACATCTTTGGTAGCAGCCTGCTTTCACTTATCTTATGTGATATGTTTTGATCACTTTGGATGTTTTACTCTCATTTCAGACATGCAAATGATTTCTCCCTTCAGCAGAAGATATTGCCACTTATATGATGTCTGAAAACTTAAATGAAGAGGTTTCTAAGACAGAAAAACATAGGCCATTTCGGCATAAGATGCCTTAGTAAACATGTAAATATTATGTTCTCACATATTACATAAATTTCCTAGCTCCCATGGTGTCCACAGAGTTTATTCCAACCCAATGTACTTTGATTTCTATCCAGTGTAAGCTCCACTCCATTTAATGTACACAGTTACTGAGAGTTTCAGAGCTGATACAGTAATCCAGCTCCTCTGTACCAGCAGCCCTTTGGTTTACCTCTAATTGTTCATTATTGCTCCTCATTAAAGCTTCCTCAAACATCTTGGCCCGGTCTCCGAAGTGAATGATTCTGGAAGTTAGGTGTCCACTTGGTCCTAAATTAATAGTAGAGAGAAATAAGTTAGTTATGTACTATTTGCCAAGGTACTGTATTGTTTATTTCACAATGTAGGTGTTTATGGTATGTTTGATATGATATTGTACTGTCCTGTGTGTATTTTGCAGTAGTACTAATATTACTAAATCTTATTTAATATAGCTGCGTCATATTCTGCACGCTTTACAACTGTACGATATTGTATCTTGTTTTTACCAGTATTTTGTTATAAATATATTGCATTTGTTGGATGACAACACATGGGCTATTTACTAAGGTCCCGTTGCCAGCATTTTCTCGGGGATCGCGTAGGGATTGTGTCGCCGTGATGTTTTGTGTTGTATCGCGCCAGCCTTCACACGAGACACAAATTGGGGGGGCTGTCCAATCAGAACGATCCGACGGATTTGGGACAACACGCTGTTTAATTACGGAATTGTGTCCAGCCAAGACTTACTACACAGGGAAGAAATAAATGAGTGAACTCCCATCGTACCTGATCGGGGCTAAAACTTGCAGTGATATCGGCGCACGTCGTAGTGAATCGTGTGCAAAAGAATTCATCCTTGTCTGACATTCTGGACCGGGGATCGCGCTGGACCGGGTAAGTAAATGTGCCCCTACTATTCTCACAGTTACTAAAACAGTGCATGTGTACAAGTGCAGTGTTGTGCCTTGTTGTATTTGCAGGGGGTGGCGCAGATTCCAGGATATTCTGGTGTCCGTTCTTAATGAACTCTGGCTGTTCCCCCTGCACTGCCCGAAAAAGTGTCACCCATTTTTTGTGCACCTTTAAACAGATGGGCGTGCAACACGATTCTGTAGCACTTTGTGCATGATAAATCGGTGCATGGTCAAATAAGCACCGTAACGCCCCCTTCAGGCACAGAAATTGTGTTGCATGAGAATAGCACACGCCGTGACACATATGTGAGCAGACACTTCTTAAATAACATCTGCAAGCAGTGGCATTAAAAAGATGGTCAGAAAGTCCGACCAAAAACTGGTGAAGACCTTAGTAATGAGGGCCTGTATCTGAGCTGAACGTTATATATGGTGGAAAGTGAAGCTTTTTTTTTTATTTCTTATAGAATATAATCTACTACCTGTAATGAAGTTTTAATTTTTCAAATCCATCGTCTAGCATTTTCTTCTCTCCACTCATGACCTTCTTTCAATTCTAAACCACAAAAAAAAACAGAAGATAAGAGCATTTTCTATAATGACCTAAAGAAATATAATCATGCAGTTTATAAAAATTGTATATAAATATTAGGCTGATAAACTAATCTACTATCTATAAAAGCTTCTCTGTGACTAATGAAACTTGCATCTTAAATAGGGCCCCTAACGCAAAGAGGCGAGAATCGTAAGATGCGGGGTCCTTCATGCATGTCTTCTCTTTTACATTTCTCATCCAAACCACATAACAGATGCACCTAAAAATATAATTGAAGACTGCAATACTACTTCTCTCCACAAGAGGGAGACATTGACTTGTCTGTTCAGAAACAAAGAGTAGAAAAAAACAAGGTAAAATAAGGTTTCTGAAACGAGGTTTTCTTTACTTCGGCCTCAATTATATTTGTTTTCATTTTTTCACACTCATAAAGTTTTTTGTTTGTCTTTTTAAACTTGGGAAGCATTGTCCAACCATCAGCTGTGTGTAGCTGGAATTGCATAATTTTTAGAAATTTATCATCATCAAATGCTAGTTTTTAAGGGTCCGTCTCCTTTTCTGTGAATTCTCTTCTACTGTGGCCTAATACAAGAACATGATAATGCTTGTTCATGCTATGAAATGCCAGTCCTATGCTTAAAGTGTAAAAAAAACTTTTAAGAAAAAAGAAATGAAATTGCGATGGTAAACTATGTAATATACTTTTAATTTCAGAAATCTTTTCCTGTGCCTACTCAGGATATAACACCAGCGATCTGCCATCAGCCTGCTGATAAAAAGTACAAGCCTCTCTCTAATCATCTAAAGTTAGCTGCTAGTGGGGCACTGTAGCTTAATTAACAGACCTTTTCTGATATGCATATTAGCTTTTCTCTGACTCATTTCTTTGCTGTGTATTTGTGACTCTTCTCTCTCAGGCTGCCAGTGAGCCCCCACCCCATTTTTCTGACTGACAGCTCTAATGTCTCTTTAATCCTGCTCTGCGCTCCCGCTTAAGGGCACTGTCTGCTAATATTCAACTACAGACATATAAGCCTATGTACAATGAGGAAAATTGTCAATTTTTTTTACATGGTGCTTTTGTGTTCATTACATGTGTGCCAGTAGACATCATCGCAGGTCCTTCAGGCCTTTTAACATTGCAAACTGTACACCCATGTATGTGATCACTACATGAATACACAGTCAGCCACCATGGAGGATGGAGATGCTTAAAAGTCCATGGAGGCTGCTGGACTTCCTTTGTGGTCAGGTACATACATGGGTTATAGTTTGCTATTATTAAGAAGCTAAAGACCTGAGATTGATGTCATCTGTTCACATGACATGAAGGGCCAGAAAGCATGACACGCCCCTCTTTGATGCCAGGGAATATAAGATAAAAGGAGATTTATGTGGATGTAAGCGAAACAATTTTTAGCTAAAAGGGTTTGTAAGTGATAGGGCTCTATAGGAACCAGTCACTGGCTGTATATGTGCAAATGTGGTGACAATTTTCTTTAAGCGTTTTGTATAAATCGCTTTTCTGTTCCTGTACCATGCCAGTCAACATATAAAGGACCTGATAAAGTGTCCTTAATAACTCTTACATACAGTGCCCTGGATAATTTAATACCAATCAAGAAACTGATAATCAAGAAAATATTCTTGGAGAGAGTTAATCTTTAGCCTAATTTCCTCAGTGTAAAAATACACTGCTCGCTACAGGAGAAAGAAGGACACAAAAGCCCAGAGAAGCTGCCCCTTACTTAATTAAGTACATTACAGAAATTCCTATTATCACCTGCTCTATTCATTCGTTTAAAGAGGTTTGGTGTATGCTCAGACACTTTGTAGGCACCAATATATAGCGATGAAGTCTCAGATGGAGTGCAGTGAGTACCGGGGTTGTCAGTCAGCAGGTATGTGAGCCCCTCCTACTATATCCAGTACGAATCATCTCCGTATTGATCAGCATGCAGCTTTCATCAACCTTGCTAAATAAACGACCCCAATAAGGAAGAATCCATAAGAAATATGAAATGAGCCCCTTCCAGCTGCGGCCTGGCACTACCACACCACCCTCTCACCATCTGTAACCAAGGTTTCTACCCCATTTTCATAACAGACTTAGTTTGCTAATATGTAGATAACATTATTGCATACGTTGAAACCCATGATAAAATTTGGGACAAAAGCCCAAATTGGAATGGTCCCCCTATCTAGGGTTCCTATAAACATGGTGGAAGGGCTTTTCCCTTGTGAGATATTTGTGACATTACCCATGTTACACCGGTTTTTTGTTTTTTATAAAATACAGAAATTCCAAAGCGCAGTCTATTTTAAGTGTCTGGAGTATGGAAAGAAGGGATCCTTAGAGACCTCGCAGTATAAGGGGTGAACATCCATCACAGGATCTGTCTCACACGCGCTGCCTCTTCACATCATATAGCTGCAGCGGCAGGGCCTACTACATGACGGCTCATTCCATTTATAAAAATTGTCTCCTCTCTAATGTTCCCTTCTATATAATCCAAAAAATAACATTACTTGTGAACTCTTTTGTCATGCTTCGTGGATGTGGCGGCGATGGAGGCAGAATGGGTGTCCTTATCTCCCGCAGCGCAGCTTCGTGCTCGCGGCCATGTCTTCAATCTATATGTTTTCAAATACCAGGAATCTCAAACCTAGTAAGAAGATTATGGTAAAGTTTCAGCGATCAGACCCACTAGAGCGGGAATACCATACATACTCGAGTAAACGCAGTTTTTTCATTCACAAAAAAATTGTGCTGAAAACCCAACACGGCTTATACTTGAGTAAAAAAATATAGGTGTTTAAACCTGCCATTTTGTGGTAAATTAGGGGCCTTGGCTATACTCGAGTAATACTAGTGGAAAAATCTCCTTCAAACAGGACATCGAGTTGTTTTTATTGTACCAGAGCTAATACCTTTTTCATTAAACCCATATTTTTCCTCCCCCAATCTTTTGGCTTGATTATGACTTCTTCAGCTTGACGCTCTTTCTAAACTTTCTACTTAGCACAAAAGGGAAAGTTGAAACTTCCTAAAAACCCCATCACCAGGTTTTGTTTTGGCCAAAGTAACCAATGACAAGAGCAGTTTTCAGTTCAGGAAAGACTAAAAGATATGAAGCTGCGCTGTGATTGGATGCTTGTTTTTCACACAAGCCCGTTGATACTATGTCTGTTAAGTGTAAACGCATATACTTGGTGTGGGGTATTACATTAGTGTTTTGGGTGCTTAGGCTCAGTAGAATTTCTAAAGCATTTAGTTTTTGGTATATGCCACACACTAGGGGGAGATTCTGAGGATTTGGTCGCTCGTTTTTCGGTGTACACCCTGAAATATCACAATGCCTGATAGGTGTGTAAGGAGGTGGGGGGAGGCCTGCGAACTTGCTAAAGCCTGCTGTATGTTTCTGAATATCTTTTTTTGTATATTTCTAAATCAGCCCAGAGCTCCTGATGTTCTGGTGGCCGGCATGGAGGGTTCATATGATAATCTCCCTCACAGTGGAGTTGTCTGAAGCAGAACATTTTAGTTGCTCATGGAACCAATCAGACTCAGCTTTAATTATTATAGAAGCATTGAGAATTAAAGCCGATCTCCTATTGGTTGCCGATGAGCAATTATAACTGTTTTCATCTTAGACACTTCAAGACAATCTCCCCCTTATGTACCTATATCCTAGTGTGAGGCTTACCAGGCAACCGGATTATGAACCAAACATTTTTTGTGTGAATCTCACCAAAACTATCTGTGACCAATCGTATTTGCTACTTCCAGTATTTTTTATGCTGCAATGCTATATATCCCAGTCATAATAAATACTGTAATACCCCAACCTGACAACTCCAGAAAACTTTCCAGTACATTAACCATTCTCATATCTCAGATTCCTACATCAGTCAAAGGTTTTTTTTTTTTTTTGGGGGGGGGGTGGGGTCCCATTTTGATGGGTTTTCACCAACTTAATAGGGGCTATTAACATTAGCAAGGTGGTGGTCCCAATTCTTGGTGACCTACCTCCAACAGGTAATAGAAGGAGCCGGCAACTTTCAATCTCTGCAGCCTGTCCATTTGTTTCTAGACACCACAATGGCTATACTACTACTAATAATGGCTAATAATACTAATACTACTGATGGGGACTGTGGCCCCTTTATACCACTATTTGACCAAGGTGCTAGCCTGGACCTCCATAGATCTGATCTGATTAGCACATTCAAAGGAAAGACCATCAATATCAGGAACCCAGGAACTCAAGTTTTTCCCTGGACACAGTGGCAGCTCATCTATATAGTTCATTAGTAGAAATTAAGTGAAGTGTTTCGCCAAATTTAATGTTTCTGTTGATTTTGTTTGTTTTTCACTATCCTGCCGGTCCATTGGCCAATGATCTGAGACCCCTATTGTATTCTATGGACCCTTAATAAGGCAAATGACTCTTTTTCTGTAGTCCACTAAGGAATTGATAACTCCCTCGGTATGTATGTCTATCGTTGTAACGGACTGCACATTGTATATCAAGAAGACACCTAACCTATTCTGTATACATCTGTAGACGACATGAGGAATCACAACGTCTTATTAGAGAGTCCATTGCACATATTTGCTCATTTCTAGATTGTCAGATTTTTTCACCATGGAGTGGCCGGCTCTCCCATATTAATCCTTGCAATACATGACGCCGGCCGTCGAATGTGCAATGTGTATTAGACATCTACTACAAATGATGAATGAAGGGGCTACAGATTAAAAACTGGCTCTGAGATCCCCTGGGAGGAGGTGGCCACTGTGGCAGACAGCATCCATCTTCCTACAAATTACAGACAGATCCTAGGACATAATTCACCAATTCACAGGCATGGGGCAATCTAATGCTGCAACTCAGACAAAGACGTACTATTGTGGTAGCACTTGCTGGAAGTTATTTTTTCCCACAAAAGCTGATAATGTTATGTGTCGCACAACTACGGTTTTGGGGGATTCCCAAACTACCGGCAGATCAGCAGATTTTCTATAAGTCCACACACCAGGGCTAGTTTGCGTGAATTGAGTTAGCCTGGCAAGGGCTATACCACCAGTTTGGTTGACAAAGCTGTCACCCAAAGATCCCAATGTCATCCTGCAACATTACAACTTGTGTCAATTGTTACAAATTTTCATTGCTCTTCACACAAATATCAGTCTCAATGTAAATCCACCATTTACTTCCATTGGTAGAAGCTACATGTCATCTTTGGACATGATGCTGCTGTCTAAGCCACATTTGCCACATAGCCTCTTAGACTAACTTAATAGGATTCCCACAAGGCAAAAAGTCTTCAGAGGACATGTCACCACTGAAAATGACCCCACCAAATGTACCCCCTCCCCAGCCAGTTTAAAAAAAAAATTATGTGTGGTAAGTTGATTTAAACCAAATCCAACCTCTCGTATCTTGTGTCCTGGCACGCGCGTCTCCTACAGGGGCTGACAGGGGCGTGCTGGGGTGTGTCGCCACTCCCCCCTTTAAAAAGGCCAACTGCCAGGACACAGATACGATAATCCGACCTCTTTATATAGTAAGAGGTCGGATCGGTTTAAATCAACTTAACACGCATAACTTTTTTGAAAAGGGGCTGGGAGAGATTATGGGGGGGCACATTTGGTGGGGGTCTTTTTTGGGGTGGACATGTCTCTTAAAATATACTTAGAATGGCAAAAAACCCTTCTGTAAAGACTATTATCTAGGTCAGGCAGGACTGTTTTGGAGATGTAGCACTGATTTATTTATATATGATATATATATATTACTTAGTCACCACCCATAATCATGCAGCTCCTAAACAAACCATCCTCTATTTTAGAATCAAAACATTACAGGTAATCTAGTAGTGCTCCTTATTAGTCGTAATGTAAATTATAATAGTGACATTGTGACTGCTCCACTAGTGCCCGCCCACAGAGCTGAATCTTACACTGAGGAGTTGTTTGTAGGTAGAAGCAAAAGAATCAATAAACTGTGTAAATTGCATTAAATGGTTAAAAATTATTGATATTATTACTATTATTGTTTATCCTGTTAGTATCACCAGGGGATATGAGGACTTTCTCTATGGTCAACCCCCTTTAAAGAATATCTACCTACCATTTGATTTCATCACTTATGAAGCAACATCCCTTAAGAATGCTGTAGCTACACTGATGCAGGAACAAATCTTGTTTAAAATAATCCCTGTGCTGATGGTTTGCTGAAAAAAAACAACTATAAAGTGTATGATAATGAGGCTCTGTTGCTTCTATGCTGGGCTCTGGCGCTTCCCTCTCTCACATTAACTATCACTGCTCGAGAGAATGATGTATCGCTGTGTGTTGTGCCTGACAGCAGAATAATCAATCGCTGCAACCTCCTCCTGCTGCTGTTTATGAGTCATCCAGTTGAGGTTGATTAGTCCGTCTGGGACAGTTCAGGACGCCTCTGCGTAATGTATTAGCCAGTATGCAATCCAGCTTCCCCCAAGGTCCCTGAATGTTATATTTGTTTTTTCAGCAAAAGCAGTCAACTCAGGATTAAACAGATAAGTTTCTGCATCAGTGTAGCTACACATTCTCAAGGTATGTTTGCTTCATAATTCTGAAAATCAAAGATAGATTTCCTTTAATCTTTTCATTATTGATCCGTAATTTGATTAGCTACAAATCAATTAAACTTGAAGGATTATAAATCTACAAATTCAACAGAAGCTTCAACTGCGCCATTACAGATATATATTGCAACTCTTGTCCTAATAACCCAATTTTATAACAATTTTCTTTCTACCCACACTTTTGGTCTCCACCAATCATGTAATAATGTACATAAATGAGGGGTACTGACCACTGGCCCTGGTGCTGAGAGCGGATCTGGAGCAGCTGGTAGCTCTGCTCCTGTCCGCAGTGGTCCAGTTCTTGGTCATACTGCTTGCTGTAACCCATCTCCTTCAGTTGCGGTTCTTCTTCCTGCTGATGTCTTTCCAGCTTCTTGACTTCATTAATCAACTTGATTTTCCAACTTCCCTCCTTCTCTTTTTGTAATTTCCTCGCACCTCGCTGTGTTTGAAGGCTATAGGATTATAAGATGATGAGAGATATTACCGAGGAACGTCATCTGATTACAGACACTGACAGGAATGTCCCATTTAAACGCATCCTGGATATTATGCCATGATATTATTGGATGGGTTTTTTTTGACCGACAGATTTTGGTTCTGATCTCATAGTGGATTCCACACACAATATAGGGAGTAACAATAAAAAAATTTTAAAGGATTTACTAAAACAACTGTCAGTGAGAAGACACTGCACTGTTTTCTGTACCCCCTCAAGGAGACCAGTACTCATAGTCAGTGATAATTTGGGGATCCAGGTAAATTTTTGCATTGGCTCCATAAGCTTCAAGATAGGCACCGCCTATGAGCCATGATCAGCGGAGGATCTGGAAGGCTGAACTGTTTATCCATCGATATGACTCTATCTTAGGGTGGGTTACAAGAATGAGGGCCCACAGTGCTCCTCATGTGAATGATGGCTTCCAATTCCGAACCCATCAAAGGATGATTTAGGTGTCCATTTCTCAGAGAATCATAAAATATAAACTAAATCTAAAAATGTGTAACACGGTGTAAATCCAGAACCAATATTGACTGCATTTGTATTATTGAGATATTCCAATAAAATAAGTCTATACCGTGGTAGAAGAATTCATGCTCTGTATAATAGCCTTAACTCCCTGACCTTTCTAGTTTCCTTTACACCCTATATATTATATAGATTGCATACCCCTCATTTTTATGGTGTAATAACAAATCCAACTAAACTAGCACAAGGTGTGTAACTCAGGCACCCCACATGTATCCACAGCTGTCTTTCCCAACAGACATCATGCCGCATGTATAAACCGGATATTAGGTTAATCTACAACGAGTGAAAAATGGCTGTCACCAAGTCCAAACAATCTCGTGTCTCATAATACTGCCATATTGTGAATACATTAATACTCATTAATACTCGTCACATGCCTAACATAAAAAGACAAGGGTTCATGGCTTGTAAGAGTCACAGAGCTGTGTTGATACATGATTGTGTCACCTGTGTGACATCACATGACCATGGATCGTCCGATATATACAGGAAGTAAAGAATAAAACTTCCTGTTGATTGAAGTTCAAGCAGAGTCTAAAAAAATGGGAGGAATTGATACAGGAGTACATTGGAAACCTTATGTAGCAAACAATCTCAATTATTTCCCAAAAGGGGACAACCCTGTTACATCTGGGTCAGAGCCATACACAGGAATATGCAAAGTTTTTTTCCAGGATGGACCAAGGAAAACCACACCTGTTTTATCTATCTTGCAAGGCAGCTCCCTTGACATCATCATGCATACCTACAAGAGGCCTTATACATGATAGGTTTATAACCAAACCATTAAATCTACTCCAGAAGGAACAGATTCACAACTGTAGACAGCGCTGTTTCGACCTGATTGGGTCTCCTCCTCAGTAGCCGTGTAGGAACTGGTTTGACTACTGGGTGAGAGGCTTGTGACTAGGTTCGGGAAGTATTCTCCTTACGGAGACTGCCAATGAAGGCCACCATGAAGGCTGTGGAGTCGTATAACCATGGTGTTTTCCACTAGGGATTTTGGGAAACATTTGCAAGTTCTTGTTCCTCTGGAATAGATACACTGGTTTGCTTTTAATCCCGCACACTTTCACTAAAGGCCTCTAGTAGGTCGCTTGATGTCAAGGGAGCTGCCTTACAAGGTAGCTAAAGAAGTGTTTTTTCCTTGTCCCCATCCTGGAAACCTTTGCCATATTTTTCCTAGAATCCCCTAGTGTGAGCATCCATGGCTATAAGCTCCACACGTCCTCATAGCCATACAGTCAGGCTGAGAACGTTGAATTCTTTTGTTTACTTCAGCAGAGTCGGAATTGTACTCTAGTGACTTGGCTGTTGATTGAATTTACCACAACCGGCTCTCTGTGACTTTTGCTCTTGTCCGGCAAAGAGTAACAATGCTTACAACCTCTGCACTTGACCTTAAACAGATGTCTACTCGGTATCGAAATACCCTGTGTGGTATTCATCCTCTATAGCTTGGTTATATTTTCCTTGCTATTCTTCTTACTTCTGCTTTCTGATATGTTGCTCTCGCTTCCTGACTATCCTTTTGTTTATGCCATTGCTGTAACCTTACATGCTTTCTCTCTCTCTCAACAACAAACATATAATACACAGTATTAGATGGGTATTTTTATATGGTCTCCTCCCATCACCCCTGACCTATGTCTGTATCAGTGGTGACGCATCTGCAGCCTGTAGCAGGTATGTGCTGTCCACATAATGGGGCACATTTACTTACCCGGTCACTGGAGTTCACAGAGAGTGCATTGTCCATCTATAATGCAGCGTGCGGCAATTTACTAATATCGTGCGCCAGAAATCCTGAATGTGTCGCTTGCCCGCTCAGGTCCAACAGAGTTCACCATCTTTTTTGTGGTGCATTTTTAACATTGGACATGCTACACAATTTGAAAGTTAACTTTGGTGCTCAGTCTGAATCAGTCGGACCGTCCGACGGCATGTCCCCTAATTTGTGTCGCATGGAAGCTAGCGCAGCTGCACCACAAAAGGGTCGCGTGTGACACAATCCCAGCGCACACACTTATTAAATACCTGTCCAAGCTGATTTAGCCATGAAGAATAGGAACAGTCCAACTAAAGTGCAGCGCAAATCGGTGCAAAGCCCTTAGTAAATGGTACTGGGGTCATTTACTAGGGCCCGATTCGCGTTTTCCCGACGTTTAAACCTACCCCAATATTTCCGATTTGTGCGGCTTGTACCTGAATTGCTCCGAATTTGGCGCCGCGATCGATGTGTGGCCAATCGGCGCCGGCATGCGGCGACGGAATCTTGGGGCGTGGCCCGAACGAACCCTACTTATTCGAAAAACCGCCCGCTTGAAAAACAAACAAAAAAAGTGTCCGCGTGGATAGCGCTTACCTTCCACCTGGTCTCGAGGTGGTGTCACTTCCCGGCGCGATGAGATGACTTCAGCGCAGCACGCCCTGGTGGAACGCTGAGGAAACTACCATCATAATCCCCGGGCCGGACCCGAATCCAGAGCATAGAAACGCGCCTCTGTTCGCGAATGTACCGGGTAAGTAAATTTTGCCCCACTGAGTATAGTACATCCTTTCACACTTGCGTTTTTCACGCGCGTTTTCTGCGCGTGCTTTTGACGCGCAGAACTTGCATTGCACTCTGACCCATTGTAACCAATGGGTCTTTTCAGACTTGCATTTTTTTTCACGCGCACACGCACGGTTTTTTTTAACGCACGTTTAAATCTCGACATGCTCTACTTTTGCAAGTCACGCGCGTGAAAAACGCACCATACAAGTCTATGGAGACGCATCAAAAACGCATTGCATATGCAAGTGCAATGCGTTTTTCACGCATCAATTGCCATAGAAAAGATAGAGCTCAGTCCTGAGTCCATTTCACGCGCATTTTCTGCGTGTAAAAAATGCATTGAAATTGCATTGAAAACCCATGTGAAATACTGAGACACTGAACAAACTCTGACTGAAAACTGATTGCGCTCTGATGCAAAATGTGCGTTTTTCACTGACCAAACACTGATTGCACCCTGATCAAACTCTGACGTGATCTGCAGCGCAAGTGTGGAAGGGGCCTAATACAATGACTTGCGCATACTGAGTATAATACACAGTATTAGATGGGTATTTTTATATGGTCTCCTCCCATCACCCCTGACCTATGTCTGTATCAGTGGTGACGCATCTGCAGCCTGTAGCAGGTATGTGCTGTCCACATAATGGGGCACATTTACTTACCGGGTCGATTGAAAGTGCATTGTCCGTCTATAATGCTGTGTGCAGCGATTCACTAATATCGTGCGCCAGAAATCATGAATGTGACGCTTCCCTGCTCAGGTCCGACAGAGTCCACCATCTTTTTTGTGGTGCATCTTTAACATAGGACATGCTACACAATTTGAAAGTTAAATTTGGTGCTCAGTCTGAATCAGTCGGACCGTCCGACAATATGCCTCCTCCACAATCGCAGCCCATGCACTTCTTAAATACCTGTGCAAGCCGATTTCGCCATGAATAATGTAAAGAGTCCAACTAAAGTGCATCGCAAATCGGTGCAAAGCCCTTAGTAAATGTGCCTCAATGTATATAATTATCATAGACTGGGGGTTCACGGGATGCACCAGAGAGAGGTAAGTAGAGGGTATTTTTTATTTTTACACCCTCTGGAGCCGATATAAATCAAAAACCTAATCCTGGACAATTAATCTACCGTAATCTAAAAAGAGGAAATCATAGTCTAGACGGTAGAAATGCCTTGCATAGGATACCGGTATAGCTGCTCCTACATACATTTTACATAATCTATATAGGTATCTGCTGAAATGAAGCGTATAATTTGGCTTTGATGCAGAAGATTGCATTGTAATGATATTTCTGTAGTTATCTGGCACTGCAGATGTACAGGAAGGTCTGCCAGACAAGCACTGGTATAATGCAGCCTGGCACCGTATCAGAGAGATTTCTCTATAAAAATAGTGCGTCTAGAATATTAAAATCATTCGAACATTCTTCAGGGTTGGCATCCGCCTGGAGCAGATGTAGGCCAGTAAAACTAAAAATAATAGTGTGCTGTTACTGCCATGACCTAAAGCATAAGTATAATAAAGTATAAAGTTTATAAAGCTTATCCAGGAAGTTCCCCTGGCCTATAAGACTCACATCAGTCCTCAGAGTCCATACAGTCAGGCTGAGAAGACGTGAATTCTTTTGTTTACTTCAGCAGAGTCGGAATGTGTACTCTAGTGCTTGGCTGTTGATTGAATTTACCACAACGGCTCTCTGTGAGCTTGCTCTGTCCAGCAAGTTAACATGCTTACACCTCTGCCACTTTTACCTAAACAGATGTCCTACTCTGATAAATACCTGTGTGTATGCTATCCTCTAGCTGGTTCTATTTTTCTTGCGTATTCTGTACTTCTGCTGTTCTGATATTTGGCTCTCATTCCTGACTATCCTTTTGTTTATGCCATTCTGTACCTTACATGCTTTCTTCAGTTGTGACCCAGATTGTGTTTTTTGTGTTTATTTTTTTTGTCTTGTTTCGTGTCTCCACTTTTGCCTAGGGAGGACTGTGCTTCATGGTGTCAGTGTCACCTAGGATACATTGAGGGAGCAGGCAGCGTTGTCGGGTGGCTGAAGTCTTGAGTGCACTGTCCTCTGTCGCCCTGCGTCCGTGGTGTCATTACAAACCCCTTTAAAACAAACGCCCTCAACAGAGAAGTATACAAATAATAATGATATAACAAGGTTATGGAGTAGAGTCAGACTTTTCACACAATTATAATAGGCACTAATGACCTCATATACAGAATTCTTGCCGTCTATATATTTATGATTTATGGCTTTATTTTCATAGAAGAAACCATTTCCAGTCACAGTCCCAGTCGCCATTCATCTTGTATACAGCAGGGGGTGACATTACTTTACTCACAACTTGCGGTTATAGACGTGTAGCAGCCAGACTTTGTTTTGTCTGCCCATCGACATCAACAAGAAATATGTGGACGCGAAACGCGCCATGTCAGGTAATTATGAAGACCGCAGCGTCAGTATCAGCAATTTATAGGCTTCGGGGTATATGACTATCTTCTTGAGACTGTAACCGTTCCCACGTTAAATCATGCTGTAAGCAGTATTACTGTCATTAATACCACCTTCATGGGGATTAATCTAAAGATATAATTGGTCGTTCTGTACATCAGTGAATGTGCACTGGGATGAGACAGTCAGGAATTCTCCAAAGCCATTAGGTCTAATCCAATGCAGACCTTCTGTTTAACGACTCTGACTCGTTCCAGCTCCAAACATTGTGACTATTTGATTCAAAGCGAAGTAATGCAAATCACTGAATGTCTATTACTGTCAATATTTTAGTATTCTATTTCTTAGCAATCAGTGCCACCTATGGAGCCACAATACCCTCCTGATATGGGACATATGGGTCATCTAAAATTTTACTGAAACGTACACACCGTCATAACTGCGGCAGGTTAATAGGGAGAGTGATGTCAGAAGATGACGTTACTGTTTATATAAATTTCTTAAAAGAGGACCTGTCACCCCCAAAAATACCCTCACCAAATATGTCCCCCTAATCCTCTATCATTCCCCGCCTTATATTATTCCATTTTAAAAAATGTATGTTTGCTAGGTGTTTTTAATCGATTCGGCCTCTACCAAATAAAGAGGTAGGATCCTCGTATCTGTCCCCTGTGCGTTAGCCTAATTCTGAGGGAGGTCGACACACCCGCTCCAAGCCCATGTCAGTAGGGAGAATGTGGCGAACTGACAGCGCCATGCCGTGGTATTTGGCAGCAATTCTTACAGGTCCCTGACTGACAGGGGCGTGGAGGGGGTCTTTCGCCGGCCCCCTCTGAATAAGCCGACTGATAGGGGACAGAATACGAGGATCCAACCTCTTACTTGGTAAGAGGCCGAATCGATTAAAACACCTTTGCAAACATAAATTTTAATAAAAATGAATAAATATAAGGGGAGAGGATTAGGGGGGACATATTTGGGGGGGTCTTTTTGGGGGGTGACCAGGTCCTCTTTAAGGGCTTTTCCATATAAAACAAGTTGGCCTATCCCCAGGACCTATCTTTCTGATTCAATGGGGGTCTCAGTGATGAGATTGTCCAGGATCACTAGAACAAGGGGTCCCAGAGCAGCAGGAGCACATGTCCAGGCTGCTCCATAATTTTCTATATAGCTGACAGAGATTGCGAGACGTTTGCAATCTTCCCGTGGCCGATGCTCATCTCGGAGTACTGACTGTGCCCTTGACACCCTCGTTCTAGTGATCATGAGGGGTCTTATTACCGAGACCTTCACCGATCAGCATGTGTTGGCTCTATCAGCTGCAATCTTGGAGAATGTAATTCAGCTAAAAGGAAGTGAAATATATACAACATTCCATCCTAAAGTGAAATTACCAGTGATTGGGATCTACTTTCAGAAATGTATAAATGTTTTTCAACATTATACAAAATAAAACGTCATGTGCGTGAACGTGGACACAGTGATCATTTGTCAGGGGCGCGCGCTGTTGATCCCGCTTCCCTCATTGCAGCGCGCCGAACCGCTCAATGCCTGCGCGCTACAGGAATAATTGCCAAGCGTAACTTAACCGCATGGCACTTATTTTGGGGGGGGTAATGCCGCCTCATCTCAAAAACTTACGCTATGGAGAAGGTCACACATGAGTCCCCTCGCATGCACTCCGCCACAGAAGTGTATATGTACTATTACGGTCCGCGTTGGAAGAGGGGTTAAACCCATTTTATATCTCTGAGGAAAACCCAAATGTTGCTTAAGATGTCGAAGAACTTTTCAAAGATTTAAATTTATAGAATTTCCTTTCTTCATGTAGAATCTCACCAAATATCTCCTCCAAAGTATGTCACATATGACTGAGATATTAATATTTGCCGTGTTTTGAGAACGTTTAGTAGGTTGCAAGGGAGTGTCAATTTCAGGATTCCATATACAATTCTTTACAGTACCTAGAACATGCTTTTGTTGCATATTAAAGAATCCAATGTTTCCATAGCACAGGTTTGTAGTTCTGTTAAATACAAATCCATCCGATCTGAAAGATCTTTCAATTGCCTAAAACCATGTTTCTAAATACTATAGTAATGAAGATGGGGGGCACCTTGAGTTGTATTCTCCAACAACACCTAAACTTGATTCAAAATAGCAGAATATGACTCTTTCTGCTCATTCACATGACTTGGAGTGAGATTTTTTAATAGGTTAAACGGAAACATGTCACATTAAAAGAGGGATTTTAGGAAATATATTTTATATCTTACCTGTGGGGATCGTATATTAATGGGGAATATTGTTGACAGAGTCCCTTTAAAAGAACGTGCTCATGATATGAAACTATGCAAGATGGCAAACTCTTCTTCTCAGAGCACCATGCACCTCTTATACACATGTTATGGATTTTAGCTGTTTATAGGGTTTTGGTATATTGTATACGGAGTCTATAGCGATCACTTCCCACCTTCATCTCTTATGGTTGCAAGTTCCAGTGACATTCCTTTCTTTCATAAGACCGCTTCACTCTATGGAGAGAGAGTACACATACTATGGTTAGCATACATAATGAAGCACAGGGAATACTGCAATACCATGAACACTAATTCACGAATTTGCCCAGATTTACTATTACTATGTGCATTTCTCCTAATTTTGAGAGTGCCAGATTAATGAATACGGGCCACTGCCATCATACATTTGATGCACCTGCAACAATAACCCAAGTGCACCCATTTTTGTGGTGCACTCAGTTAAGGGGTGTGCGCCACAATCATGTCAGACCTTGCCGACAGAAATGTCGGCAGGCACAATGCACTCCGGACGCCCCTTTGGGGTTGAACCAGCAGGGTCGCACTGCCATGTAGGCGAGTTGAGAATCTCACCTCAGGCTGCACGGCATTCCTGCTGGACAAGGGGGCGGCGTCGGGCTTCGCCCCCACATGCTCCAGCTCGCTGGGCACATCCCTGCCCACCCTCCAACCACGAAAAAACCTGCCTGCCATCACGTGTGAACCAACGATACCGTGCTGCCAATATCCTCCGCCCGCCCCGGCACAGTGTTACATTGCTGCCGGACAAAGCACTGTCCATGTTGTCCGGCCGGAGCGGAACATCCTCTGACCGCCCCCCAGCACAGTACATGCCTGCCCGCCGGCAATGCTCGTGCGTCCGCGGGCGGCGCCAATTCCTCTGCCATTTACCTAGCACAAGACATGCCTGCGGGCCGGCACTACTCCAATTATGTGCTGTACAGCTGGCCGGCACTGTGCATTACATCCCGCAGGCAGCATTATCATCCGCCCGCACCCCGGCACATGTACATGGACATCACCCTCCCGCTTGGCTGGCACTTCCCACCCGGACAGCGGCTGGCACATCCACGCCCTCCCAGCACGCCCCATAGCCCCCCGCAGGACCCCCTGTCCACTCGGGTTCCCCCACTTCTATCTGCTCACGGCTGATGTTTCTTCCCCCCCCAACCCCCCCCCCCCCTACCCGGCTCGGTCCCCCCGGCTTCGGTCCCAGTCCCCCCCCTCTGGAGACTTAAAGGACCCAAACCGCCAGGACCAATAGAAAAAAAATAAGGTACCTTTATGTAATGTATATATAAGTATCTATGTATGATGTGTTGTATATAAAATTTATAAGTGATGTATGATGTAGGTTATATGTATATATTTTTGTGCAGTATGTATAGAGGTGTAGATATAGGTTTGTTTTTGTATATTCTGAATATGGTTGTGTGTTAATTTGCGGTATGTATGTGCCAATGTGTGTATTATACTGTTGTATAGTGTATTTGCTGTAGCCTATCAGAGTAGTGTTATAGGGTTGTATACACTGTATGAGTGTGTATATATGTATTTGTTTATGCGGTATTGGTGATATTATCAGGGTTTATGCACCATGTCAGTGGCGTAGAAGCCCTGAAAATAATGAAATTTAGTTGAACGTCACGGTGGCACGTGTATGCATTTTATTACCACATGGCGGCACGCTGTTGTAGGCTTATACCACATGGTGGCACAGCTGTATGCATTTTATACCACATGGCGGCACGCTGGAGGCATTTTTATCCCACATGGCGGCACGCTATATGATTGTTATAATACAATGGGTGCCAGCTGTATTATGTTATACGCACATGGAGGTTACGCTGATCTATTTTATACTACATGGAGGTACGCTGTATCTATTTTATACACATGGAGGTCCGCTGTATCTATTTATAATACTGGAGGTACGCGTATCTATTTTATACTTACATGGAGGTAACGTTGTATCTATTTATACTACATGGAGGTTACGCTGTTGGATATATTTTACGACATGGAGGTACGCTGTATATATTTTATACTACATGGAGGTAGCTGTATCTATTTTATACTACATGGAGGTACGCTGTATCTCTTTTATAATACATTGAGGTACGCTGTATATATGTATTATTTTATATACATGGAGGTACGCTGATCTTTTTATATACATAGAGGTTGATGTATCTATTTTTTATACATGGAGGTACATGGATCTATTTTATACTACATGTAAGGTACGCTGATTGCTTAATTTTTATACTAACATGGAGGTACGCTGGATATATTTTACTAATGGAGGGGGGTACGCTTTTGTATTTATTTCCACGGCTGTATCTGATATATTACATATATTGGGGGGGGCGTCTTTCTAGGTCGCCTCAGGCAGCAGCAGACCGGCTTGGTACACCTGGTGCACCAGTATGTGTCGCGTGGCGCACCAATAACGGCTGGAAATGCTAATTAAAATCACATTATGCCAGAAGTTTTAACTATGCCAGAATACTGCCGCAGAGGGACAAAAAAAATGTGGACAGTGTTCTCTAGCAGAACAGTAAAACTTTTGGGTGCAAAATGATTTTATTTAAAGGGGATTCTCATCTGGGTATTGATATTTAATTCAATTAATCTGCCATATACGTACATTGCTTTAAATGCTAAATATGTTAAAAAATGTATCTGTGTGAAGACAATTTTAATAAATCTAGTCATATTGTCCCTTAGAAACGAGATTGTTGTCCTTGGATACGACCACTACTATTGAAGTCATTGCACAAAGTGTCAGTTTTTGCATATGAACTGTCTGGGAGTTACTGCATGTCCCACAGCCGTCCTGTGGTAATGAATGCGGAATCCAGGTAGTCAGACAGGACTCAATAGCGCATGTCTGGCCACCACGGCAGGTGCGGGCAGCGGTGTTGTCCAAGGGACGGCTATCAATTTTAAGGGGACAGACATGCTAGATAGGTTCATCTATAGATATGGAAGAATAATTAAATTAAATGTAAATACCCAAAAACTGTAGTGCAAAGTTTGCAGGCAGAGTAGTAAGGAATATACTCTTCCCCAGAGAGGAGGTACAAATGGAATCCAGAACATTGGGGCAGTTTTACTTACCCGGGCCCATTCGGATGCCAGCGGCGCTGTTCGTATGCGGTGGATTCGGGTCAGGACAGGATCACTAAGGTAGGTCCTCCGCCGTCCACAAGGTGGCGTTGCTGCGCGAAAGCATCCGAATGCCCTGAAAATCACAGAGCCGGACCAAGTGAAGGTAGAGCGTCCACAAAGCGAAACATTTTCTTCAGCGTTTGAATTGCCCTACCAGTATATCTATTCCAGAAGGAACAGACTCACAACTGTAGACAGCGCTGTTTCGACCTGATTGGGTCTCCTCAGTACAGTGTAGGGAACTGGTTTGGCTGGGTGAGAGGCTTGTGACTAGGGTCAGGAAGTAAGAGTTCTCCTTACAAAGACTGCCAATTAAGGCCGCCATGAAGGCGTGTGGAGTCTTATAGCCATCCTTACAAGGTAGCTAAAAGAAGTGTGGTTTTCCTTGTCCCATCCTGGAAAACTTTGCATATTTTCCCAGAATCCCCTAGTGGAGCATCCATGGCTATTAGACTCCACACGTCCTCAGAGCCATACAGTCAGGCTGAGAAGACGCTGAATTCTTTTGGTTTACTTCAGCAGAGTCGGAAGTGTACTCTAGTGACTTGGCTGTTGATTGAATTTACCACAACCGGCTCTCTGTGAGCTTTGCTCTGGTCCAGCAAGAGTTAACATGCTTACACCTCTGCCACTTTTACCTTAAACAGATGTCCTACTCTGATAAATAGCCTGTGTGTATGCTATCCTCTTAGCTGGTTATATTTTCTTGCTATTCTTCTGTACTTCTGCTTTCTGATATTTGGCTCTCATTCCTGACTATCCTTTTGTTTATGCCATTCTGTACCTTACATGCTTTCTCAGTTGTGACCCAGATTGTGTTTTTTATTGTGTTTATTTTTTTGTCTTGTTTCGTGTCTTCACTTTTGCCTAGGGAGGGACTGTCTTCATGGTTGTCCAGTGTCACCTAGGATACATTGAGGTGAGCAGGCAGCGTTGTCGGGTGGCTGAAGTCATATCTGTCGTCCCTGAGTCCAGTGTTGTCATTACAAACCCCTTTAAAAACAAGCCCTCCAACAGAGAAGTAATACAAACAATAATGATAAAAAGGTTATGGAGTAGAGTCAGGCTTTCACACAATTATAATAGGCACTAATGCCCTTCATATACAGAATTCTGCACGTCTATATATTTATGATTTATGGCTTTATTTTCATAGAAGAAACCATTTCCAGTCACAGTCGCCAGTCGCCATTCATCTTGTATACAGCAGGGGGTGACATTTACTTTACTCTACAATTGCTGGTTATAGACGTGTAGCAGCCAGACTTTGTTTTTGTCTGCCCATCGACATCAACAAAGAAATATGTGGACGCGAAAACGCGCCATGTCAGGTAATTATGAAGACCGCAGCGTCAGGTATCAGCAATTTATAGGCTTCGGGGTATATGACTCATCGTATCTTGAGACTGTAACCGTTCCCACGTAAAATCATGCTGTAAGCAGTATTACTGTCATTAATACCACTTCATGGGGATTAATCTAAAGATATAATTGGTCTTTCTGTACATTCAGTGAAATGTGCACCGGGATGAGAACAGTCAGGAATTCTCCAAAGCCATTAAGGTCTAATCCAATGCAGACCAAGTGTTATACAGACTCTGACTCGTTCCAGCTCCAAAACATTGTGACTATTTGATTCAAAGCAGAAGTAATGCAAATCACTGAATGTCTATTACTGTCAATATTTTAGTATTCTATTTCTTAGCAATCAGTGCCACCTATGGAGCCAACAATACCCTCCTGATATGGGACATATGGGTCATCTAAATTACTTTACTGAAAACGTACACACCGTCAATAACTGCCGGCAGGTTAATAAGGGAGAAGTGATGTCAGAAGATGACTTACTGTTTATATGAAATTTCTTAAAGAGGACCTGTCATCCCCCAAAAATACCCTCACCAAATATGTCCCCCCTAATCCTCTCCCCAGCCCCTTTATATTTATTCCATTTTTATAAAAATGTATGTTTGCTAAGGTGGTTTTAATCGATTCGGCCTCTTACCAAATAAGAGGTAGGATCCTCGTATTCTGTCCCCTGGCAGTTGGCCTAATTCATGAGGGAGCCGGTCGACACACCCGCTCCAAGCCCATGTCAGTAGGGAGATGCGGCGAACTGACAGCAGCCATGCCGTGGTATTTGGCAGCGATTCTTACAGGTCCCTGACTGACAGGGGCGTGGAGGGGGTCTTTCGGCCGGCCCCCTCATGAATAAGGCCGACTGCTAGGGGACAGAATACGAGGATCCAACCTCTTATTTGGTAAGAGGCCGAATCGATTAAAACCACCTTTGCAAACATAAATTTTAATAAAAATGGAATAAATATAAAGGGGAGAGGATTAGGGGGGACATATTTGGTGGGGGTCTTTTTGGGGGGTGACAGGTCCTCTTTAAAGGG
The DNA here is from genome assembly GCA_019512145.1 of Engystomops pustulosus. Classification (NCBI taxonomy): domain Eukaryota; kingdom Metazoa; phylum Chordata; class Amphibia; order Anura; family Leptodactylidae; genus Engystomops; species Engystomops pustulosus. The sequence continues at coordinate 17,749,676 of CM033642.1, read as the reverse complement.
CTTTTCCCATAAAACAAGTTAGGCCTATCCACAGGACCTATCTTGCTGATCGATGGGGGTCTCAGTGATGAGATCTCCACGGATCACTAGAACAAGGGGTCCTGCAGAGCAGCAGGAAGCACATGTCCAGGCTGCCCCATTAATTTCTATATAGCTGACAGAGATTGCCGAGTACGGCGTTTGGCAATCTTCTCCGTGGCCGACTGCTCATCTCGGAGTCTGACTGTGCCCATTGGACCCCTCGTTCTAGTTATCAATGAGGGTCTTATTACAGAGACCTTCACCGATCAGCATGTTTGGCTCTATCCTGTGCAATCTTGGGAGAATGAATTCAGCTAAAAGGAAGATGAAATCATATAACATTCCATCCTTAAAGGAAATTTACCATTGATTGGGAATCTACTTTCAGAAATGTATAAATGTTTTCATACATTTACAAAAATTAAAACGTCCTGTGCGGGACACGTGACACAGTGATCAGTGTCAGGGGCGCGCGCTGTGATCCCGCATTTCCCTCATTTGCAGCGCGCTCTGAACCGCTCAGCCTGCGCGCTACAGGGAATAATTGCCAAGTGTAACTTTACGCATGGCAATTATTTTGGGGGGTAATGGCGCCTCATCTCAAAAACTTACTAGCTATGGAGAAGGCTCAGCCCATGAGCCCTCTCCATGCACCCGCACCCGAAGTGTGATGTACTATTACGGTGCGCGTCAGGAAGGGGGTTAACCATTTTATAATCTCTGAGGAAAACCCAAATTTGCTTAAGCTGTCGAATAACTTTTCAAAGATATTACTAGAATTTCCTTTCTTCATGTAGAATCTCACCAAAATATCTCCTCCAAAGTTATGTCAATATGAACTGAGATGAGTTATATCTGCCTGTTTTGAGTCAAGTTTAGAGGTTGCAAGAGGAGTGTCATTTCAGATGCCCCTATTTACAATTCTACAGTACCTAGACACATGCTTTTGTTGACATATTAAAGAATCCAATGTTTCATATCACAGGTTTGTAGTTCTGTTATCATACAAAATCCATCCGATCTGAAAGATCTTTCATATTGCCATCAAAACCATGTTTCTAAATACTATAGAACTGAAGATGGGGGCACCTGAGTTGATACTCCAACAACAGCCTAAACTTGATTCAAAATAGCAGAATATGACTCTTTTCTGCTCATTTTCACATGACTTTGGAGGAGATTTTTAATAGGTAAACAGGAAACATTTCACATTAAAAGAGGGAATTTTAGGAAATATATTTTATATCTTACCTGTGGGGGATAGTAGTTTAATGGGGGAATATCTGGTGACAGAGTCCCTTTAAAAGAACGTCTCATGATATGAATACTATGCAAGATGGCAAACTCTTCCTTCTCAGAGCACCATGCACCTCATATACCCTATTGTATGGATTTAGCTGTTTATGGGTTTTGAGTATATTGTATAAGGAGTCTATAGAGATCACTTACCCACTTCATCTCTTATGGTTGCAAGTTCAAGTGATAATTCTCTTTCTTTCATAAGACCGGCTTCACTCTATGGAGAGAGTACACATACTATGGTTACATACAATGAAAGCACAGGGAATACTGCAATACAGAACACTATTACAAGATATTGGCCCAGATTTACTATTACTATGTGCAGTTTGCCTCACTAATGTTTAGAGTGCACCAGATTAATGAATACATCAATGAAATTACAAAGCTAAAGCAGTGCACAACAAACGGCCAATCAAATGCAAATCTGAAGATACATATAACAATCTTTATTGAAAAATGAGAAGACAAACATTACAAACTCCATATACATCTAAAAACATCTAAAACACAAAATGTACAAACAAAACAGGCCGGGGACCCATGTAAGGGTGACCCGTATACCTCCTCTCTCCAACACTGAATAGTGTCAAGCAGCCAACCTCCAGATATAGTGGGAGTATGAAATTGGGTATATATAAAATATCTAGACACAAACTCAAGCAGCAACCAAATAATTATACGTGCAAAGTAATATCTCCAATAAGCAAAAAATGCAAAGTGCAAGTGCTTCAATATAGTGCTATACTGATAAAGGATAGGCTATGCCACAAAGTGTATTGGTACTGCAAGTTGTTCCTGAGTCATGTCAGTAAGAATAGAAAAATAGCTACAGGGGCACTGCCATCATTAATATTGAGCACCCTGCACAAATAACTTGAGTGCACCAGTTTTTTTTGGTGCACTCAGTTTAATGGGTGTGCGCCACAATCATGTCAGACTTGCCGACAGAAATGTAGCGGCAGGCACAAATGCACTAAGATATGGAGAAAAATAGAAATGTGCTCAGATTTATGATTAGCATAGAATCTGATTGCAGAGAAAAACCAACGTTCATCAGCTATAAAAAAAAAATAAGGAAATTTGCGTTCAATAAAAAAAGAAGACAGGACACTATGGATATAGAATCTCAGGTACCTGAAAAATTGTTCTGCTGGTTGACCGTGATTTGAGATAACGTCAGGCACAAACTTTAAGAATTTGGGATATTAACCAAGAGAACCTCACCTTGCCCTTGCACCTAACAATCACTGAAGTGAAGCAATGTGGGGTAGTATAGCCACAGGGAGAGGAAAAATAAGACAGGAGAGTAAATATTCTAAGTTAAAAAGTCTCAACTTGCAGCGAGGAAAGGCTATGATAGTCAGGCAGTATTACTAGTAACATTCCTGCAGATCCTGGACTTAATCTATTGTCTTGGGTGGGGACACCAAGCTCCCTGAATGATGCAACATAATGCACTGTGCAACATATGCTCTTTATAGTAGGGGGTCACATACTTATATAACAGTTGCTACTAATAATTTGACAACTTCTATCATGCACTTATAATGTAGAATATGACAGAACAGCCTCCATGGCAGCATGATTGCATTTTTCACAGGATATAGACAAAAGGCTATCACACTGTCCTCCCATCAGGAAGAGCTTTAGTACAGCCTCTAGCTGCCCATGTGATTCCACACTGAGGCATCAGAGGATTTATGAAATAACAGTAATAGAGATAGAACATTAGTAGAGAAATTGTCCAGTTTGAAGTTTGAGCCCTGTGCTTTCCACAACCTCTGTTTCCCACCTACTTGTCAGCCCTGTGCTAAACTGCATATGACAACTGGACAGCAGTCCCTATCCTAGGTACCTGTACAGAACTTAAGACAGACAAACAAGAGTGACCAGACAGACAAAACTGGCTTGCAAACCAAGACGTAGGCAAGGTACAAAATTGTAAGACAGGAGAATAATCAAAAGGTACAAGCAAAAGTTAGTATTACATCAAGCACAGAAGAGTATCTGGTACAGGAAAGATCCAAAACACTCCGCCCCAGCAGCTGATTGGTTCGGCCATCCATCACTCCAATTGGCGCCTGTGAAACACCCCCAACTTCAGAGAGGCAGCAAGATGTCAATTACTCAGTAGAACTCAAACTGCTGAACTAGAACCTGCAGGAGTTCTGGAAATCTATTAGTCATTAAGGTGTTTTCTAAAAGGACCCCAGAGGCTGCTGAGTAGGGAAATGGGTGTTACTTGTATGTGCTTCTATTATGTACAGACTGGTAAAGGGTGCAGAGATAGAAAACAAGTTCTGGTTCCAACTGCTCTTTAGCTCCGAGACCACAAAGCCATTAACAGTTTACTGTGCGTCCTAAAATAATCAAACTGCTTAAGGCATCCATTACTTTAAAGTCTGCTCCAATATTCCTGCTGTTGTGGCATCGCCTGCATCATCGCTTCAACAGCCGTAGGGGATGAAGTCACCCGACCTGCAGAATAAAGTCATGTGTTGTATATGCTGCACTGTCAGTGCCTGCCCAATAGTTTGCGGTGCTGCCGCCTGGCACAGTCATGAAGGTCAGTGAACGTGCACAACAAACCTCAATGGGGGCCCCTCCTTTATGGCTGTATGTAAGAGACAACTCTACCCAAATGAAAAAAATTATAGAAAATGAAATGATATTGGGTTTTAGAGGACTGGAATGGTTTTATTGCTTTTCAGTAGAATTGGAATGTACCATAATGAATGAAATTGGAGGCTTTCATTTTAAAGGGAACCTGTCACCAGGAACCTTCTTTTTTAGAGAGTAGTCAAAACATTGCCAAAGAATTTTTATAGCAAAACTGGCTTTTTCAGAAAAAAAAAGATAAGTTCAATGAAAGTTTACCTTTTTGTATGCAGATATGTGTCCCTAGTCCCCTGGGAGTGGCCAGTGCGGCAGACATGTATGACATCTGAGGGTGGAAGCGTCAGGGGGAGGAGATATGGGGGACACAGTTTTTTTTGGTTTGAAATCGAGTTGAAGCAGTTTCCCGAGGGTGTGAAGGGGGAGAACCACTAATCAATGGCCACTCTCATGGGACTATGGTCCTTCATCCAGGTCCTTCTTCTACAATGTTTTATTACAAAGGCTTTTGTTGTAATGGGCAAATTGAGATATTGGTGGTATCTAATGCAAGGATGACTCCAATGATACCATCTGTATAGGTTATAATCTATTTATACTAGAGCTAAATGGCCCCGATGGTCGGGTTTGGGTTTGGTGTTTTGGTTCAGCACATATTGCATTGTCAACGAATCAGCCAACCATCGAGTCTTATCTCTAATTTCTACACTGCCTAAGACTATAATTTATTAATATGAACTGAAGTATTGTAATACTTTTTAGTTTGGTTGGCAAGATCACACAATATATTCTAAAATCTGTAAAATGCCTTCAGTAATATAGGGAAGAATGCAATAGTCCCATGGAATAATAAAGAGGCTTTCTCCAAGTAAGAAGCTTGTAGCTCCAGTTTACAGAAGAGATTTGCTAAAGATCCTCATTGGAATCCAGCATTGATTCCATGTGACCCCGGATCATTCCCATTGTCTTGTGTGTTCCAGGATTATAAATAGCTGATGTATAAACCAGTAAATGGTACTGGGGCTGTAATGTGTCTGATGTGCGGCCCCATGGGGAAGACAAGTACATATCCTGCAGAACTTGTCCCCTGGTATTAACACTGCAGTATTTCTCCATCTCTCTTCTACTGCCAGTACTTATTTTACATACACTTAAATAGATCAGAAGGTCTTTTTTGGAAAATTGAAAGTGGGTGTGTTCATAAAGTATTTTAGCCCGACATAGGTCAAAAGTGTGACCTTATATAAAATGTGTTTCAAGATTCCTGGTGCCGGCTGCATTTCGCAGACCGACCATGACCTCAGGAACAAACCTTAATGTGTCACCGATACAGTACTGTACCAATCTCATTCTGACACATGGACCATATTTTTTCAATGAAACCAGAAAATTAGGTTGTGTAGACCAAATGATCTCCAATTTTTGGTACTTGTCATGCCATAAGACAAACAAATTCCCCTTAATGGACTTTAAAAGTGGATAGTGCCCAAAACCCTTAATTTGTTTTTATCCTCTTAGGGCTGGGGCACTTATATTTGTACCATCTGTGCCTGTTCGGAACATTGCTTCCTGTCTGGATATCAGAAAACTGCTCCAATCATCTTCTGCACCAGGACCCTGACATCTCAAAGGTTTTACAGACTATTTCTTCTTGCTTGCGGTAGACTTATCCTGGCGTTCTTAGATTCTTTACCATTTGGTTGTTTTCTGACTATCCATTCACATATCGATTTGATACTACATTTATCTTCCTACTTCTGACCAGTGTCTTATAGACTTCTCTTTGATGTTTGTTTGAATGTTCTTTAGCCCTTTTTTCATTCCACTGTGAAGTACTGGAAAGCAGTTAGTCCTCTCTACTTTTTAGTCCCTTAGACTAGGTACAAAGTAAGTCAAAGTGGTAGAAGGAGGTCAGATGTTCCAATTTTCAAAGAGAAAGGAATCATCTGGAAGCAGCTACTGGGTGCTACCTGCATTGCAGTCTTGGGACCCCCACTAATCATGAGAACAGGCCCCCCTTTATCACTTATTGATGGAGCATCAGGTTGAGCTTGTGTCCTATCGCTCTACTCATTACTATGGGAGCAGTAGAAGTTGCAAAGCACAGTATTGAATGGAGAGGCAGAATGCATTGATGGGCTGCTACTCCATCTATTAGTGGGGGTCCCGGAAGTGGTTCACCACTGATCAGATAGATAGCCCCTATTCTATGGTTAGAGATAAGCCAAGTTGAGTCAAGACTGTTCATTAGTTGCGTAGCTTCAGATTCACACATAGAAACAGCTACAATAAATCTTCCATGTGTGAATATTCCAATATGTGATCTTTCACAGGTCTACACTATATAGACAGCAGCAGACTTGCACTACTATATCATACAGATGTATATATATATATATATATATATATATAGATAGATAGATAGATAGATAGATAGATATAGATATATATGTATTATGCAGAGTCAATAGTGGGAACAACTGTTGCTTCCTGCGTTCAATGCGTTCCTGCGTTCACAATATAGTCTCCGTCACAACATACATTTCTTAATTTCTAAATACAATCTGCATTTCTAAATATTGTAGTATTTTAATATACACCTACTTTCCCATGATTGCATCGAGGATGCTGAAATTAGACTTCCCTGCAAAAATTATGGCATAACAAAAAAATCAATATTTCCATGACAGTCATATTTCCCCCTCTCTCTACAAGGACACAGTTCATAACTCAGATCAATCCTCTGCGTTCTCATGTGACAGCTATAATGTATGGGATAACATGGATGCTATCAGAGGATTACGGCGTGACAGGAACTGAACTCAATGTCACGTGGCCGTCTACTCCATAGCAACAGGGTAAATTAAAGGGTAACCCTATATCGGGTCAATACAGCTGGGTCTACACATATCTACACAAAATCATACAAACAAATAGACAACCAGGAATATTGGACGTCTTCAGGTCTCCATAGTAATGAATAATTCCACCACAAAAACTAATTATACAATGCACCCCTAGGTATGACTAGAGGGATCATCTCTACTCCTCATGTGCTCAAGTGTCACATGGAGAGACATGAAATGTATCACTGCCACGTATTCCTTACAATGCACTATTACTCAGTATGCCCCTGTAAACAGCATGATCCTTATATATATACAGTGCAGAACTTTTACACACAAGGCGTGGTGCCAGTATGATGTCACCTCCCCAAATTATATATATATAACGGTGACCCTATTTAACCCTTTACTGTGTTACACAAGCCTTAAAAGCGCAGACAGAGACTTCTGTAGCACATTCGGATGTAACCGTAACATTGGGGGGTGGTTAAAAAAGTACAGGGGGGGTTGCAAGTCACAACAAAAAGACGTTCTAAAGACCTAATAGGAAACGGCTACTATGTATCCACACAAAGCCCCCGCTTTCTCTTTATTAGGACGCATGCATTTTTGTGTGCAAACCACCGGTTGTCTCGCTGCCCCTCCTCTCTCACTCCTAGACAATAAAGGAGACATTACATCTCGCCTTGGCTCATGGATAAATAGGGAGACTGTACCGTGGTGTCCACACAGGAGCAGCAGCAGCAGCACTGGCCCATCCTGGCATCCTGGGCTTAAGGGCAGCTTCATTCAGAGGGTCAGGCGGGGGGATCAGGTGCTAGAGAAAAGCTTCTGTCTCCTCCTGGTCTTGTCTCTTTCCAGGAGCTGATACTGAGTGTCTGCTCTCGATGCCTGAGCTAGTGATAACTCCAGGAATCCAGGCAGCTACAGCGCCGTTCACATTGGCAGATGGGAGGGTCCTTGTTCCCCTGACAGGCGGCTGATCCATAGCTGCATAATGAGGGAGCATTCACCAGTATCAGACCAGATGATGTGACTGTGGCTTCTGCTGCTGACATCATTTACCGGTGACTTTGCTTTAATGGGAACACAAAGAAATTGAATTGTACCTAATGTATAAAAGACAATGCTTACACGTTCCTGTTCCTGCAGAATCATCTAGAGGAGAGCGTGTCCCACAAAACGGAAAGGAAGAGCAATGATGACAAGGTTACTTATCCTAAGAATAAGTCTTGCAATAAGGGATCATAAATATGGCATCTCTGTGCCTACTGAATACAGATACAATAGCTGTTGTCCTGTACATAGAGGGTGGTAATATGGTGTACACAGTGTTATTATATGTACTGTCACAATTAACATTTACTAATGTGTCTTTAAGAGGGGCCAGGAATGGGTTAGGCATATGTGATTGACTAGGCTCAAAATTCCCCTAAATGCCAGGGTCACATTATCCATAAGGTGGCCGTAGGAAAAGCCAACAGTACGGGGCTTATGCTCACATTTCCAAAAGTAGTGGAACTTAAAGGGGATGTCTGGTTTTTACAAATTGATCACCTACCCTGATTAATTTGAGATTGGCAAGGAACCAGCGCTCCTGTGAATAGGGCTTAGCTGTAATACCATGAGTAACCATTGTACAATGTACGGTTATGAAGGTGTGCTTGGTAGGAAGTGATGAGCCTTTTAAGGGATTGTCCATATATAGAATGCTTTCTCCATACTGATCACTGGGCTGAGGGGGGCGGAGCTTACCTCTCAAACCCTCTTTGATCACAAGATTGGGGGTGTTTTTCCCCCATTGAATTATGAGGCACTAGCTTGAGCTTGTGCCCTGCTGCTCCATTCTCTACGGTAGTATTGGAGATAGTGACAAAGAGGGTTGCAAGTGATGTCCCATCACTGGGGCAGTACAAGGGGTCAGTAAGACTGCTAGGTGAACGTAACAGCCAGGATAAACACTCTTATAATGAAGTATCCAGATACCTACAGCCAGAACCTGCATGTACAAGCAAAATGACAGCAGTCTGCATGATGCCCTTAGGCTATGTTCACAAATAGCAGAACTTTTACAGAACATTTTGTTACCAGAAATAAGCTCAATGGTTTGTATATTTAAGGTATATATAAGTGGTTAGCACTACAGCCTTGCAGTGCTGGGGTCCTGGGTACAAGTCCCATCCAGGTCAACATCTGCAAAGAGTTTATATGTTCTCTCTGTGTTTGCATGGGTTTCCTCTGGGTCCTCTGGTTTCCTCACACAGTCCAAAACATACTGGTTGGTTTGCTTCATGTCACATTATACAGCTTAGACATGAGTTACTGTATGCTGCACCCAGATGCTTGTAATCCCTGCAGGGGTTGGGGTTTGATGATCAGATCAGGTCTGTCAGCGAGTAAATATTATTCTAAGAAAATTGATTTTCATATAACTATGTCATCAGAAAATCTGACACTTCTCCTACTGACAATGTGCAGTGGCTATCAGAGCATGCTGGGAGTTGTAGTCTGACAACAGCAGGGGGTCTTGGCGTGTGATAACTCTAGTATAGTTGTATGAGCCATATAGAGCATCCTGTGATGAGTGATAGCGGATTGTACACACCCTGCCGCTGCTGGGGACCTCACTAGGTCTGATAAGAGGCCGCGCTCAGCTCTGCTCTATCAACCATATGATGATATCTATAGGAGACACATAACTGGAGGGGCTGTAACCTGCCATGCTTAGTCAGACATAAATCACCACGGAAACATTCAGTAAATTATTGATAAAGATTACACATTGTATGAAGAAATTGTGGTGAAGAACCATTTATGAGCTTGAAGCCAACATTAGCTTATCCTCCAGAAAAGATACATTTTTCACACATGTATCCATTGCACACTCTATCTATATATCTGATTTTCCACATTTTTTTGTTTTATGTTTCTTAGCCTGGATTTTCTGATGCATTGTATTATTATGGTTCCATACAGAGACTTAACAGGTAAGTATAGAGTATGAGATAAAGACTGACTCCACACCACCCCCAAACACGGGCTCATTATACTAGTGGCACATAGCGGAGAAGTCACGGATGTATGACCTTCCCTATGTGGTGATACTAATACTCGCAGCCCAGACATACTTATATACATTGCTCTCTGGCCATATAATGTATGGTTTTACTTTCTGGATTATAAGGCTGATTGTTCTGTTTTAGCAGCCGCTCACATTATGTTATCTATACATCCTCTGTACTGAGAGGACCCAGCCCCAGAGCTGTGACTATCTACAGGAGACATGTGCTGCACACAGGCAGAGTAGGAAGCTATGTCATCATGACTTCAAGTAGGAATTATGGCTTTTGCAAGACTAAAACATTTATTAATTTGTATGAACAGCGTTATTTTTTTCATATCTCCTTACAAATCCAGCTGATCTCTACCAGTTGGGCTAAGGATTGGGTGGCTGGCTTTTAATATGCCCAATCCTTTTAGTCTTAGGGAAACAAGAGACTTCCTAAAATTGCCAGGGTTGTCTACACTGCATGTTAAATGATGTGTCAAACGATGCCTCTGTTTGAGGAACATAATTGGGCAGATGTATTATTATTGTATCTGCGCCAAAAAATTGACGGGAACTCACGATTTTTTGAGGTGCAAAAGTGTTGTGGATCATTTCTAATGAGTTTGCGCCAGAAAGAACAGATGTTTCCGACTATCCCGACTCCTCTGTGTTTTTTTTGGCGCAAGTGGGCGTGACGTAACTTTTCTACATTGTCTGTCACATTTATGTGTATTTTGTCAGCATTTTTAGGCGCAATTTTTGGTGCACAATAGACCAGGAAAAAAATGGTCACATAGCAAAATTAAGGCGCAGTCCATGTAAGATTTTGGCGCGATCTCATTGATGTCGGCATTTTTATGGCGCACGACTGATTAGTTCCATCTACCCATTAATTACTTACAGCCGTGCGCCACTTTAATACATCGGGCTGTGCTTTCAGGAGACTGATCTTCCATGCCGACAGTCGTGCTTGCAACCGAATTAGTAAATCCCCCCCAATGTATCATAAGTCCGACTTTGGGGACTTATCTTGGCTTTTCTGCTGGTCAGATGTATCTTTGCGGTTTTTTCCTTATTGATACATGTGGCGTTTGGTCTTTAGTGAATTTGCAACTTTTTAAAACAAGTGGGGAAAAATGTTTCCAAAAGTCGCAATCAGTTCCAAGCTATTTTTTTATGCCTGTTCAGGGGCAGTCATAGATTTGCGCCCAAATTTGTGACTTTTTTTGAAACTTTTTAAAAAAGTCCCAACTTTCACACCTAGATTCAGGTGATAACTCAGGGAACACTACAGAGAACTAGACAATGGTGAACTATGAAAGGAGACTGTATTCGGTGCAAAAAAAAAAAAGTCACAAATGAGCACAAGCACCATGAAAAGTCTCAAAAATTAAGCAAAAAGGCAAGCCAAAAGTTTGATACATGTGCCCCAATGTAGCTTGCATGGCCAGGATTGTACACAATGCATCAATGCGGAGAAAAACCCATTGCCGTGTGTAGCTTCGGAGCTACTGTAGTACAGACTGTTACACTACTAAGCAGGTGGCTGATCATCAGGCAAAGCTCAATTACTTCATCCACAAGGACACATTACACATTACAAAGCTAACATTGTAATATGCAGTTAAAGGGATCATCACTGGAAGATTGGAAGGAAGAATAGATCACCACCTAAACTTTGCTTGCATTCAGCTAATTTCTTGTAAAGCAAATTTAATATGATATCAGAAGATGCTGAGAGAACCAGCGAAAGGCTGAAATACACAACTACTGGGTAGGTGCACACACATAGATACAGACAACATTACCCTGTATTGTCTTAGCAAGGTAGTCATTTCATACCTGGGCATGCCCAATTAAGAGGTAATGAACGAGACTTCTACATAAAAGTTGAGCTGGAAGACCCTACTACAGTTAGTGTCGGAATGGCCCACTAGAGCTATGGAGGATACTCCAGTGGGCCCAGGCTCTACCCTAATACTGGATGAGATACTGTAGACGACAACTCAATTTGGAGGTTACTATTTCCTAGGGGTTGATAGAGGGTGGGCTCCCAGAATAATTTGTCTGGTGGGTCCAAGAAACCCCAGTCTGACACTGTAACAGATACTCCAGTGGGTCAAAGGAACCCCGGTCCGACACTGTAACAGATACTCCAGTAAGTGGCCATGTATTATGTAATATGTCAGGTTCTGGCGAGGAAGGGAGTGACAAGTTACAATTAAATGAAGAATCCCTCCGCTTGTGAGTGGAATAACTTTCCCTTTCCTATGTTTTTCTAGGATTTCAGCTGCCATAGAGAAAAACAACAACATTTGTCATTGAGATTTTGGCCCCGCTTATCTCTTGTGCATAGTATTAATAGTATTATCCTCTCCAAGGATATCCATCATATCCCCATCATGAGTTTATCAAGCAAATCAACATTAAACTTTGCAACTGTATATTTGTAGTGGATCACTCATATCCTCATGACTCTATTATCAGCGATTAAGTAGAAGTGACATATAGGCGCCTGAGGGATGGAAGACTTCATGTATAAATTACTGACTGCAAATGCAATATGTTCCGTGCTGTTCTGATGAAGTGAAGACACTAAATAAAATGGGCAATCAACCGTGACCGAGACCCAATGGGCAAAAAAAAAAAAAAAAATTATAATAATAATATAATGTAATACAATATATAATAATATAAATATTAAAATAAAAAAATAGAAGTAGATGATAAAAATAGAAATAAAAACATTTTCTTATAATTCGAGGTTTAGAGGTTTTTGGCTCCCTTTATCTATCATGTTTAGGTCCAACTATAGAGCAAGAAGCTCCTATATAAAATGTATTTTACTGTGCAAAAAATATAGATATCACTGCATCCGTAACAACCAGACCAAATCAACTACTGCATTTAAGGTGAATGGCGATAGAAAAAAAGATTCCTTTTTCTGTTTTCTAATTCCTTTTTCTGTATTCTTTTTGCAAGTGTTGTAATAAAAATTGAAGGAATATTGTTAATATTTTTTTATTTAATATTTGATATCCTCATGATCGAATCAACCCAGAGAATAAAGATATCCGATTATTTATGCCGCACAAAAAACACTGCTAATTTTATCATATAAAAAACCACTGGCTGTATTGCTGTTTATTCCATATCTTCCCAGAAAGAGTTAATAAAATTTAATCAGTAAATTCTGCAAAAAATAAGCTTTTATATCGCTACATTGATAGAAAAATGAAAAAGTTATCGGTCTTGGGAGAAGGGAAATTTGCAAAACATGGCCAGTGAGGCCCCAGAGGATCTGCACAGAGATGAACATGTCTGTTCGGGAAAATGAGTTCATTGGTACTGGTTTTCATTGGGGAGATGCAGTTGGTGTGTAGTCTTTCAGGCAAGGTCCATCAGAAATGGTATAAAAAATAGCGCCACCTATTGGTTATTAGCTGACCAACTGAAGAGAGCTGCCATGCACTTGTGGATGTGGATGCACTTGGTTAGTACATACAGGGCGATTAAGGTAGGTGGAGGCCCATGGGCACTATTCTAAATTATCATTAATATTCTAAACTTTCTCCTGCTTTCATGTTAGCCTAGCTGGCGCAGTGGCAGTAGTCCCTCGCACCACTGGTTCCCTGAGAGATTGTTCCGAGTGATCTGTGAGGAAGTAAGCCTAACACTGACTGGCCAGGACTTGTCTGGCAACCAATTAAGCGAGCCGCTGTTGGGCACTACAGGGATCAGGTGTCACTCTGCATGCAGCACAGCTACTAAAATAGCATGCTAAATGTAGAATGTGATTGAGTATGGCTGAGCGGGTATGCTCTCACTGACAGAGCCAGTGAGTCACAGATTGGCACCACCACTGTGCATAACTCCCAGAGACTGTCGTGCATTTCTGGTGGGGGCCCTGGGGTGCATGCTACTGGAGACCTCCCAATAATCTGGCCCCGAGTACATTTTTGACTTTAAAGAGTAACTGTAAAGGTTTTTATTTTTTCACATATCAATAGCTCTTGGGATGTAAAACAACTTTGCCTATTACCTTAGCTATATGCAGTAGTTTCTTTGCTTTTCCCCTCAGATTACCTCAATGCTACAATAGCTGCTTCCTCTTTGTGCTGATAAGCCCTGGAGTCTGCACATTTGTTTATCTGATGTTTATCAGACAGATTCATGGGAGGGGAGGAGGTTATGTATGTACAGTGTATGTAGCAGAGCTGGATGTGTTGATGCAGATGTCTCCAGCACAGACTAGTGAGGTAAAGGTTCTACCCTGTTCCCTATCAGTCCCTCCAACCCAGTCTGTGATTCTACTGAATTCTCTCTGTCTGTCTCTGCACCTCATGCTGCTCCCCTCCCCAACCTTGTCATCGGCAGTATCAGCTCTGTGTATATAAACTATTAACCCTTAGTGCTCACACAGCAGAGGCTATACACGTCATGTACTAATGATTTCTACCACTTATGAAATGTTTCATGCTCCTCCATGTGAAGGAAGCTGCCAGGCTGTCACCATATACACCCTGTATGTGCACTGTACAGTGTTCCCTGGATTCACTTGTGGAAAACTAAATGGATTTAATGCTAAATTACTTTGAGAGAGTATACAAGGCATCATGGTGGCTTAGTGGTTAACATTACAGCCTTGCAGCACTGGGGTCCTGGGTTCAAGTACCAGGGTCAACATCAGAAAAGAATTTGTATGTTCTCTCCGTGTTTGCATGGGTTTCCTCTGGGTCCTCCGGTTTCTTCCCACACTCCAAAACATACTGGTAGGTAGATTAAATTGTGAGCATTGGGGACAGGGACCAATTTGGCAAGTTCTTTGCAGCTCTGTCTGTGCTATATAAATAAAGGAATTATTATTATTATCATGGGATCTGTGGACAAACTAACTGGCCTCAGCTAGAGGACATAGACAGACAGACATTAGTCTCTGCACACTTCACCTTTGGTGAGAGATAGTCAAACACTTTCAGTACAGAAAATGCCAGAACTTTGGAAAGAAAAGGGCGAGCAGCACAATATGGGCATTGTTTTGTTTGCTTTCAATAGGGGAATCACATATAATAATTTGGTAAAATCACTATAACTTTACAGTTACACTTTAAGCTGAACTTGGAGTTGGGTCTAAGATATTTGTTCTTCCTCTGTTATAATGGGCATGGACTTCACACAGTAGGTCACTAACTTCAATTCTCTGTTACCAACAACTGGTAGTAAACTAAAAAATTGCAGTAAAGAAATATAATTCAGGAATCATGGTCAGAAGTTGGTGATGATGGCCCATAGGCATTTGGTCAGAGGGTCGGTGAGTGCAGTGGTTAGGTAGGGACTAACATTAGTCATGTGCAGGCTTAGCTACCCTCTTAACGACCCCATTTCAGAATACCTTAGAAATTCCATGGTTTTGAAGCAATGTAAGCCTAATACACTCACTGGCCACTTTATTAGGTAGACCTGTCCAACTGCTCGTTAACACTTAATTTCTAATCAGCCAATCACATGGCGGCAACTCAGTGCATTTAGGCATGTAGACATGGTCAACACAATCTCCTGCAGTTCAAACCGAGCATCAGTATGGGGAAGAAAGATGATTTGAGTGCCTTTGAACGTGGCATGGTTGTTGGTGCCAGAAGGGCTGGTCTGAGTATTTCAGAAACTGCTGATCTACTGGGATTTTCATGCACAACCATCTCTAGGGTTTACAGAGAATGGTCCTGAAAAGAAAAAACATCCAGTGAGCGGCAGTTCTGTGGGCGGAAATGCCTTGTTGATGCCAGAGGTCAGAGGAGAATGAGCAGACTGGTTCGAGCTGATAGAAAGGCAACAGTGACTCAAATCGCCACCCGAACTTACAACCAAGGTAGGCAGAAGAGCATCTATGAACGCACAGTACGTCGAACTTTGAGGCAGATGGGCTACAGCAGCAGAAGACCACACCGGGTGCCACTCCTTTCAGCTAAGAACAGGAAACTGAGGCTACAATTTGCACAAGCTCATCGAAATTGGACAGTAGAAGATTGGAAAAATGTGCCTGGTCTGATGAGTCTCGTTTCTTGCTGCGGCATTCGAATGGTAGGGTCAGAATTTGGCGTCAACACATGAAAGCATGGATCCATCCTGCCTTGTATCAACGGTTCAGGTGGTGGTGGTGGTGTCATGGTGTGGGGAAATTTTCTTGGCACTCTTTGGGCCCCTTGGTACCAATTGAGATCGTTGCAACACCACAGCCTACCGAGTATTGTTGCTGACCATGTCCATCCCTTTATGACCACAATGTACCCTGTAACATCTGATGGCTACTTCAGCAGGATAATGCGCCATGTCATAAAGCTGGAATCATCTCAACTGGTTTTTTGAACATGACAATGAGTTCAAGGTACTCAAATGGCCTCCACAGTCACCAGATCTCAATCCAATAGAGCATCTTTGGGATGTGGTGGAACGGGAGATTTGCATCATGGATGTGCAGCCGACAAATCTGCGGCAACTGTGTGATGCCATCATGTCAATATGGACCAAAATCTCTGAGGAATGCTTCCAGCACCTTGTTGAATCTATGCCATGAAGAATTGAGGCAGTTCTGAAGGCAAAAGGGGGTCCAACCCGTTACTAGCATGGTGTACCTAATAAAGTGGCCGGTGAGTGTATATGCCACACTCTTCTCTTGTATGTATGATGTGTATATGGCTGGAGGCATCTCATTACTAGGTGAGGATATTGTGAGTCATGTTATCTCTCTTGTACCATTATAATGACATGACTCTAGAGACAATGACAAAAACGATTTACAAAAAACATTTCCCGACAGAAGATACACATGAGCAGTGCCGAGCAGATGTGAAATCATAACTATCCTCACATAATGACATAAGCCACATCTATTCTACAAGAGTCATAACATATTTCACACTGCACTTTTTGTTGTTTATACAGAAGAATGATACACTTTATAGGTCTAAGCACCTCAATATGACCATATATTTTTGTTCAGATCTAAAGTAGATCCTTTTTTTACTCTATGTTCTTGTAACAGACAGTTTTTGGAGAAGTAAAGTAAAGGCAGATTGTTTTTATCCACGGATCGGGAGAAGGGTACTAAATAGTTTCTGCTGCACCGACAGTTCATAAAAGCAATAAATCTCTATAACTTAAATGCAAACAGTGTGGAACGGTCCGGACTTTTTATAGAACTGACCACTCCTCAAGGACCCAAAGGTTCATCTAGCTGAGCTCCATTGAATTTTTCAGCAGATTGCAGAAATTTCCAGAAGGTCGAGCAACGCTGCAATGTTGCTATAATTTGGGCTTTATGGTAGAGTTTTAACACTAGTTGCTTGTACTTGTCTCGTTCTATGGGTTCGAAAACTTTTTTGTTGAGAGGTATGCTGAATTTACTCTCAACTAATCTATAGGTGTTGGTTGTGGTGTCCAGTCCTGTGACATCATCCTATCAGGCACATGATCACATGGTTGCAGCTCAGTCCCATTCATATATATGGGTTAAGTTGTAATACGCAGTAGTCATTATCCAATAATGCATTGTAGGCAAGTTTTATGGCGTAGAAAGCATCAAAAAGTTGAAATTCCTTCAACATGGCCAGGAATTTGTGACTTGTTCCCCACTCTCAACACTTTTTTGAATAGCGGGCGTGACAGGGCGGAGCACGGGGCAGACCTGGTATTTACTATAGGGCTATATTTACTAGAGTCTATGCCAGGACAGCTGAAGCCTATGCCAGGTAGGACCTGGTGTAGATTTCATTTGGGAATCTCTTAGTAATTCTGGCATGTCATGCACCATTATGGAGAGTATTAAGATAGGCGCATGATACTTTCCCCCAATGTTCAGTGCTTGCTGAGCAGTAAAGTGATTGCTACCTATCTGCTCTTGTCTCATCAGGTTGCTAATTGGTCGGGGTCTCAGGTGTTGGACCTCTGCCCAACAAATATCAGGAGGGACAATAGAGCATGTTTGGAGGACAGAGAAGTTATAGTGGTGTTAATGCAGTGTCTCCAGGTGAATGTATGATCTTAAGTACTGATGATAAATCAAAGCTTATATGGTTCATCTTCTATCCGGGATGATACTGTTGATCACAAATACTAGAGGCCAATATAGTATCCTCTACACATTGCATGATCTCAGTAAGTGAGTGAGACTCCTTACACAATGTCCTCTTCATGACATGACTGACAATTACACCCCGGGGAGCTCAGGACTGGAGAAGTTCTGCCTTCACCCTGCAATCTCATCAGCAGTAAAAGGAGAGGGGTGTTTATAGGGTGGATATAGGGTGAGGGGTCATCAGAGGCATCTGGCAGGTTTCATTTACAAAAAGGATATGTGTACATAAGGAATACAAATCTCTAGTGACACAATTTATTGTTAATGGAATATTACTGAAAACTGAGAAGCACTGGAGATCACTGCTATGTAAGGCACCACGCTCAGAAATCCACAATGTGTGTATGATATGGGATATGGCACCGATGTTTAAAGGAAATCTTCAAATGAAATCCATCACGATAAACCCGGGACACTTACTCATAGATCCAGGCACCGGGACTGTGGTAATATTCTTATATGTGTTATCCATGGCCTCCTGCCTTTTAAAATCAACTTTTAAAATTAGGCTAAGGACTCTTCAGATGTCACCACAGCCCTTCTGTGTTGTAGCTTCACAAGCTGTAACGCTTGTATATGCGTAATTTTTTTGTGCAAAAAACTCCAGATGAAACCATACTTAAAGGGGTATTCTCGTCTGCGCATTCACATCCAGATTCATTAATCTGCCATATATAAACATTTCTTCAATTAGATGTCATTAAAAATTTTTTACCTGTGTGAAGATAATTTCTCATAAATGTAGTCATATGGTCTCTTAGAAACAAGACTGTATCCTTGGATACGACCACCTCTGCTGGAGTGATTGCACAAGGAAACAAATTGTTTTTGTATATGAAATGTCCGGGAGTTACTACATGTCCCGCATCCGTCCTGTGGTAATGATTGCTGAATCCAGTCAGGACTCAATAGTGCATTTCTGGCCACTGCTGCCAGAGTGTGAGGTGGTCGTATCCGAGGCAGCTATCTCGGGACAATATGACTACATTTATGAGAAATTATCTTCACACAGAAACAATTTTTTAATAACATCCAATTGAAGAAACGTTAAAATGTGGCAAATGAATTAAATTAAATGTAAATGCCGAGATGGGAATACCCCTTTAAGGAAAACTTTGAAAATGGAAGTGACTTGAGACATTTGTGCTAAATTTTTAAGACATTGGTAACAAATGTCTCAATAAAGGGATCTGAAAAAAAAAACATTTAAGAGAAGGAAAAAGTGAGATTGATAAATTACCAAAGAAGCAGATGGAAAAAAGTCAGGCAAAAACTAGCCAAAACAAACAGAGATAGGATTAATGACCCCCAATGTCTTCTAGGTGACTTAACATTTAGATTTTTTGTCGATTGAGCTGTATTAGGGCTTCTTTATTGTACTTTTTATTGGAATCACTGTGGGGTAAATTTGACTTTTCAATCACTTACTATTTGGTTGGATGCGCAAAAATCCTAATTTTGGGTGTGTTTTTTAATTATTTTTTTATGGTTTCACTGTAAGGGTTTAGTAATGATTTTAAGTTCCCTATTCCAAAGAAACATAGTACTAAATACTCTACAAGCTGCCAGATCAAAGATTGCTAGGAATTGAAAATCTGATAAAATTCCCTCTCTCCCTGAGATTATCAAAGCGGTAAACTGAAATGGTTGGAATGATAACTTCTGCGCTGAACAAAGGCCAGGCCTTTAAAGCCAAATAGGACTTTTGGCTTTCCAGCCCCTACAACTCCATAGTTGATTAATCACCAACCCACAAAATAGCTTCACACCGCCTCACTTTTGTTCTCAAGTTCTACAGTGTTATTACTTAAATGTTCATTATTCACAGTTATAGTTTTTTACTGTCCCACTCTGGGATTTGATTAAGTGATTATCTGATCGCTTGTTCAAACACTGATGTATGGTAGTGTATTAAAGTAACTATTGAAGGCAGCCCTGGGGTCCTAGGGTGACATGAGTAGTGACAGGTCCTGTCAGACAGCTATTGAAGGCAGCCCTGGGGTCCTAGGGTCTAGACACCATGGGTTGTCAGCCAATCATTAGCCTGGAAGCTAGCAGGAAGATACAAAATGTAACAGCCATAATGTAAACACACATTAACCCCCTCAGGTTTAAGACAAATAAATAACATTGCTCCAGTAATTGCCAATTTCAGCCACTTGATGGTAGTATGCAACTTAACCAGGGGAAGAAGTATGCAGTTTAAACATTAAAGGGATCCTGAGTGAAGATGAGCCCTTAAATAATCCGCTTTACCTAGATTAGAGCCTAATGGGGTTATGAGCCCCTCTAGACCCATGGGGTAAGATTATCAACAGTTATTTTCGTAATGCCCCAACTCCAAGACATTACAGATGTCACAAGTGCATTTCAGGCATCAAAATTGGTTTTACACAGATAACATGCATTTCAATAGTGTCTCGCTTAGGGAATCCACTCTGATGTCATGTGTGGGTTTCGGGCAGGTAAGCTGCCCCCAACTATAATGTATTATTTTTAGGAATAGTCTACTACAGCTAATAGTCCCCTAAAGGATCATGGGCCAAATTACACCCCTGGTTTGTAGTGTCCAAAATAAAAAATGATGTATCCAGGTTTGTTTCCCATAGAGATCCACACACTTTGTTTTGGTTTGCATTACTACATGCACTACTATGGCTGCAATTTATTTATTATTCATTTTTTATTTAAGTATTATATATGTTATATACATATATAAAAAGTAGTAGCAGCACTCAAAGGAGCATAAATATATGGTCAGGTTCACGTCCCAGGACACAGACAACTAGTCCCTCTCAAATTCAGGATCAAGAAAAAAGGCAGCACTCTGAAAAACTTGTGTAAAAAGTACTGGTAGTATTCAACATCCTGCAGATTTAGCAGGTTTTATAAGAAGCAAATAAGTTATAGCCTTCAAACAAGATCAGGATTTATTAACAGATGCATAAATCTTACAAACCAAAAAGTTATGTTGCTCAGTTAAATTTTAATACATTTTAAACATAAAAGTGTGGGTCAATTATTATTCAACCCCTCAAACCACCAGAATTCTGTTTGGTTCCCCTAAAGTATTAAGAAGTAGTTCAAGCACAAAGAACAATGAGCTTCACATGTTTGGAATAATTATCTGTTTTTCCAGCCTTTTCTGACTATTTAAGACCCTCCCCAAACTTGTGAACAGCACTTATACATGGTCAACATGGGAAAGACAAAGGAGCATTCCAAGGTAATTAGAGACAAGATCGTGGAGGGTCACAAGGCTGGCAGGGGGTACAAAACCATTTCCAAGGAGTATGGCCTACCTGTCTCCACTGTAGGGAGCATCATCCCTACAGTGTAGAAGTAGAAGGCTTATGGAACTACTGTTTGCCTTCCACGGCCTGGACAGCCTTTGAAAGTTTCCTGCCATGCCGAGGCCAGGCTTGTCCGAAGAGTCAAGGCTAACCCAAGGACAACAAGGAAGGAGCTCCGGGAAGATCTCATGGCAGTTGGGACATTGTTTTCAGTCAACACCATAAGTAACGTACTCCACCGCAATGGTCTCCGTTCCAGACGAGCACGTAAGGTACCTTTACTTTCAAAGCGTCATGTCAAGGCTCGTTTACAGTTTGCTCATGATCACTTGGAGGACTCTGACTGGTTCAAGGTTCTCTGGTCTGATGAGACCAAGATCCAGATCTTTGGTGCCAACCACACACGTGACATTTGGAGACTGGATGGCACTGCATACGACCCCAAGAATACCATCCCTACAGTCAAGCATGGTGGTGGCAGCATCATGCTGTGGGGCTGCTTCTCAGCCAAGGGGCCTGGCCATCTGGTCCGCATCCATGGGAAGATGGATAGCACCGCCTACTTGGAGATTTTGGCCAAGAACCTCCGCTCCTCCATCAAGGAACTTAAGATGCGTCGTCACTTCATCTTCCAACAAGACAACAACCCAAAGCACACAGTCAAGAAAACCAAGGCCTGGTTCAAAAGGGAAAAAAATCAAGGTGTTGCAGTGGCCTAGTCAGTCTCCTGACCTTAACCCAGTTGAAAACTTGTGGATGGAGCTCAAGATTAAAGTCCACATGAGCCACCCAAAGAACCTAGATAATTTGGAGAAGATCTGCATGGAGGAGTGGGCCAAGATAACTCCAGAGACCTGTGCCGGCCTGATCAGGTCTTATAAAAGACGATTATTAGCTGTAATTGCAAACAAGGGTTATTCCACAAAATATTAAACCTAGGGGTTGAATAATAATTGACCCACACTTTTATGTTTAAAATGTATTAAAATATAACTTAGCAACATAACTTTTTGGTTTGTAAGATTTATGCATATAAATCCTGCTCTTGTTTGAAGTTTGAAGGCTCTAACTTATTTGCTTCTTATCAAACCTGCTAAATCTGCAGGGGGTTGAATACTACTTGTAGGCACTGTATATAAGAGAGAGAAATCCTTATTGAAAAAGTTCATTTTATTGTCAATCTAACACAAATCAGTGAAATAAGACTTTTATTTTTTATTTTTAGCACTTTTAATGGACCCTGTTACGGTCATTCTCAGCTGACATTATTGTTATTGTTGGATTGTTACTTTTAATATGGTGAGATGCAATACTCTCAGTGACCTCTAGATGTCAGCACCGCTCTACTCAAACCACAACTGAAGAAAAAGAATAGAGGATGAGGTGGAAGGTTTATTCTTGTTGCATTACAAGAGGCTGGAGCAGTCCTATAGTGACACACATTGTAATGTATGTGAAGAGGAAGCAAATAAACAACCCCTCATCACTTTCCATATCAGCAGTGATGTAAACAGGGGTCACATATTGGGGGGACCGGCTTGTATGGAGCAAGGATTACAACAATCACTAATGCTACAATAACGTGTGTTATCATTGTCAGAATTCTGCTGCTTTCAATGTTCTCCTGATAAGAATACAGGCGCTGTGCACTTGATCTATATATCGCAGCTCTAGGGAATTCAGTTTTGGATGACTTTTTAGGGAATATAATGCACTCTCTTTTTTTAGTGAGTATAAAAACATGGGTGTATTCAAAGGTGTATAGAAGCTGATGGCCCCAATGCAAACTCTGTTACAGGTCACACAACTATAATGTATCTCAAAATTGTTGCCTTCGGATGGGAAAGAAACACCTTATAGATCCATAAAGGCTCAGTGTCCCTTCAACTTTATACCTCTAGTGGTATCATGGTTTTGTCACAAACTTAACTTGCCACTTTGGCAGCTTTGGGCCATTGTAAGAGGAGTGGTGGGGACGTATATGACAGAATACCTTCGGAACATAACAGTAAGGGGGCATTATATCACGTGGGCCCATTAAGGGAGGGTTAGGGAGAAAGGTTAATGGTTGGATAAAGGGCAATATACAATATATTTAAAACTAAATACAAGTAAATATGTGTAGAAGGGGGTGTACGAAGTGTAAGAAGGGGTAACTGGTGTCTCTGTAGCTGACAGAGTACTGGAAATATAGGTGGTATAAAGTGGCACTCTCTGATGCGGCTGCTGATTCCCGACAGTCGTCGCTTATGGTCCCCACCACATGGATTATTAAAGTGCCTGCTATTTTGATATCTAGGAGCTCAGTTGCTGTTGGGTGAGGAGAACGCTGGCTGGCAGCGTGGGTACTCCCTGCACCTGCTGGTGAGCTTGCTTCTGATATGCGCTTAAAAGAAATCAACTATTATAAAAAACAAAAAAACCTACAAATACTCTCCTCCGCACCTCTTCATCTTGACCCTGGCGCTGTCCTCCGCTAGTCTTGAAATGCCGGGATCACCGAGAGAAGAAACTTATAATTAGGAGCACAGAGCGCAGGGACAAGTTGTCCAGAGCTCCGGGCTGCTAATTATGCACAACCCCGAACCTACCTCTCTGATACTGAGAGCATGATAGAGGGAGGTGATTTGTGCCCCTCGCTGGGAGCACGGTAGAGGGGGGTGAGAGGGCGTACATAATTAGCAGCCCGGAGCACCAGAGGTCTTTTCTTTTCTAGGTGATCGCGTCGTGTAAAGATTAGCGGAGGACAGCGCCGGGATCAAGATAAAGAAGTGTGGAGGTGAGTATTTGCAGTTAGTTTTTCCTAATGGTTCATTTCCTATAATGATTCTGCTCCTCTCTGGTTGTGTCCACGGAGCAATTTCAGTGGCATCAGTTTGATGAGCGGTGACTCCTCGGTCTTTTAAAATGGTTTATGGAAGTCATGGTGGGTTTAGGTGAGCCGATTTCTTCACCTCTCCTCGTAGCTGATTTACATTCGATACCATGTAGGTCCACGCTACGACCCCAAGAGAATGTTTTAGATTTTTAGCGTTATTATTTTTTGTTATCAAAGATTTGTTTGCGAGCTGGATGCAGCCATCAAAAGAGCCACATCTGGCTTTTATACTTACATACACACACAAAAATTTGTACAAATATACATAAATATATTTTCTTATATGCACACATTTGTGCACTCATATGTATATTTATACACTCATACCTCATAGTTT
Organism: Engystomops pustulosus; assembly: GCA_019512145.1. NCBI lineage: Eukaryota > Metazoa > Chordata > Amphibia > Anura > Leptodactylidae > Engystomops > Engystomops pustulosus. The sequence continues at coordinate 17,725,203 of CM033642.1, read as the reverse complement.
ATACACACAATATACACACATACAGTATATATACAAACACACATTATGTACATATCCATACATTTATACACACATACAGCATACACACACACATTTATACACTCATACACACATCTGTATATACTCAGGCTTTCTTCTTATCCCAGAGGGGTCAGAGGCCACAGATCTGACTTCATGCAGCACAGTAGCTGAAAACCACATTGGGAAAGTAGATGGTAGGAAGCAGAGATGACAGATCTCCCGTCCTTCTGTTCTGCTGTCCTGACATTTCTCATCTGAGCTGCCGATCCAGCTGTGTATTGTGCAAGTTGTGCACTGTTATTTTGCTGTACATTGTGCAATGTCATATGTATATAATGGTTCACATCCTCCATTCTTTAGTGTGGCAGGTTGAATGGCCAGTCCCCCTGACACTGAAGACCCCATAGCAGCTGCTATGGCTGCTGCCCCTGTAGTTGCACCCCCGGGCCACAGAGTGATAGAAGGTAAAATAAATGTATAAGTTAAGGGGCAGACAAGATGGATTTGCTCTGGGCAATGTCTGCCGCGATTCTGACTGCGACAAAAACCAGTCGAAAATGCAGCTCCTCGAGTGATACATTGCTAAGCTTGAAGTCTACATTAAAAATATTAAGAATTTTACATTGTAATTTTCTTATTCATCATGTGAATTGGGGTTTTCAGGAACTGTATCCATTATGGTGTTACTAGAAATCACAGGTTTATATTTTCTTATCTCTGGTTTCTTTACTTAGACTTTTTCCTTATATACCTGCTGCTTGCCCTTTGTGTTTTACTCGTGTTTGCTGATTTGTGAACTAGTCGTCCTCCTCTGGATGTGACCCTGGGCCTGACCCAGCTCAGTATTTCTCCCTCTAGCTTTATGTTTGTTCTGCTAATTTCACAGTTACGCTTCACCTATTTGTACTGCTGGAGTGACTGCAACTCTACAGACGAAACCTAGGGACTGAATCAGTAAAAGTCCAGACTACCTGAAAAAAGAAAACTCACAATTTCCTACTAATCTGACTGGCAGGCAGGGACATTGTTACCAGATTTTACCCCTTTAAACTACCACCCCCCTTAGGTAGGGCATTAAATTTCTAGAATTTCTTCTTTTATGTAAAATCTCCTCCAAAGTCATGTAAAAATGAGAAGAGTCATATTTGCCTTAGATGAGTCAAGTTTAGAGGCTGCTGGGGAAGGGTCACTTCAGAAGCCCCTACATTCATTACTAGAATCTAGAACCTAGAAACTAAGGTTAATCTCTTAGGTTGCATCAGTGTTACGGCGAGCTACATATCAGAAATACTTTATCTTCCTGTATGTCTGGTTTCTAGGAACTATAGACTATTTTCGGACAGACTATTTTTGTCAAAATTAGAGTCTTATAAATATTAAAGGAATTTTCCACTTTCAGCAAATAATTGACATGGTTTGTGTAATAAAATGTTATACAATTTTCGAATGTACTTTCTGTATCAATTCCTAATGTTTTTCTAAATCTCTGCTTGCTGTCACTCTGTAGGAAGCTTCTATGTTTACTTCCAGTGGATAAACGACTGTCCCTGGTGCACGGCTCGTTATATCCCTGGTGATGTGATGTCACACCGGTGCACGGCTCCTTATATCCCTGGTCATGTGATGTCACACAGGTGCATGGCTTGTTATATCCCTGGTCATGTGAGGTCACACAGGTGCATGGCTCGTAATATTGCTGGTCATGTGATATCACAGTGGTGCACAGCTCGTTTTATCCCTGGTCATGTGATGTCACACAGGTGTATGGCTCATTATATCCCTGGTCATGTGGTGTCACACAGGTGCACGGCATGTTATATACCCCTGGTCATGTGATGTCACACAGGTGCACGGCTCGCTATATATCTTGTGATGTGATGTCACACAGGTGCAAGGTTCGTTATATCACAGAGAATAATCGGAGCTGTGTGTTATAATGAGCCGTGCACCTGTATGATATAATTTCACCAGGGATATAAGGAGCCGTACACATGTGTGAAATCACATGACCAGAAACGGATTTCAATCCACAGGAAGCAGAGATCTTGAAAACCAAGAGGAATTGATACAGAAAGTATAATGGAAAATTGTATAACTTTTCATTACACAAACACTATCAATTATTGGCTGAAAGTGGACAATTGATGAACAATGTAGAGAGCCGAGAAACAATGACACTTTTGTGCATAGGCTCTCTCTGTCTGTTCACTTCAACCCTATAGAAATAAGCAGCTGCAAGACCAAATGCAGCCTATGAATAAATGTGGCGCTGTTCATATTTGGAAAAAAAGGTAATAAAAGAAGACGAGAAAAGAAACGTGTGTAATCCTGGACTGCTCCTTCATAACCTCTGTACGTGCAGTGACTGTGAGGAGTGAGAACATTTACAGTGCGTACAATATATAACATGTAACGCGAGGGAGTAATTGCACACATAATTACAGATTTTACAATGCATGTGACCTATTATATAGCGGCTCCAGACCTTCAGTCATTAGTTACAGAAATCATTACTTTGTATTGGATTACACTCCATAGTAAGAGCCATTGACTCCCGGCTTCCAATGGATACAGTCGGATCATTAGAGTGAATTGTGTTTTAATAAAGACAAGGTTATCCAAGCAAATGAAACATTTTGATGGTAAAGCCCCGGAAGGAATCTCATCTTTCGTTAGTTGACGTTGTTGTGAAACCTCAAGCATCCCATGGGGTCATAATACGGAGAAGAATAGCGCTGTGTAACTCATTGTTAGCGCGCAGTAACCTCATCTGCAGTAATGACACTGAAAAAAATCAATGTACACAATGTGGATATAGCATGCAACACCTATTCTAGACAAAGGGGTGTGGTTAATGGGGATATATAATGCCAATTTTGTAATGACGTGAAGCCCAATGGCAATACTGATACGTCTTCTTTATTATGTTATCTTTATACCTGAGATATATAGACTAAATAAATGCAAATTAAACTTTGTTACATCCAGAATCGCTTATTCTTAAGGCACTGTGCCAAGTTTGATTGTTAGGCCTCACACACAAGAACATATGGGGGTTATTGAAAAGGCCGCACAATAGATGTCTATGGCACGGTCTAAGAGCTGTGGGGGGAGGATCCTGCTGCTGCCAGTTGTCTTAGAGTAGTAGGAGAAGCCTGCTACAGGCAGTTGTCTTAGAGGCGTGAGAGAAAAAGCATGCTGCAGCCAGTTGTCTTGGAGCTGTGGGCGGAGGATCCTGCTGCAGCCAGTTGTCTTAGAGCTGTGGGAGGATCCTGCTGCAGACAGTTGTCTTGGAGATGCAGAGGAAAGATCCTGCTGCAGCCAGTTGTCTTAGAGCTGTGGGAAAAGGATCCTGCTGCAGCCAGTTGTCTTAAAGTAGTAGGAGGAGCATGCTATAGGCAGTTGTCTTAGAGGAGTGAGGGGAAAAGCATGCTGCAGCCAGTTGTCTTGGAGCTGTGAGAGGAGGATCCTGCTGCAGCCAGTTGTCTTAAAGCTGTTGGAGGAGGATCCTGCTGCAGACAGTTGTCTTGGAGCTGTGGGGGGAGGATCCTGCAGCAGACAGTTGTCTTGGAGCTGATTGTTGAATTGTTGAATGTTGATTTTTAGAAGGAAGGTGGCCATGTATATCAAATATAAAAAGGAAACGGTGTCTGGATCCATGAGTACAGACAGTCCCCAGGTTACATACAGAATAGGTTCTGTAGGTTTGTTCTTAAGTTGAATTTGTATGTAAGTCGAAACAGTATATTTTATAATTGTGACTTCAGCCAAATTTTTTGGGGTCTCTGTGACAATTGTATTGTAAAAATGTTGGGTTGTCATAAGAATCAGGATTAACACTAAAGCTTCATTACAGACACCTGTGATAACTGTTACAGCTGATTATTATATCCTGGAGCTAAAGTACAGTAAATGACCAACATCCAGAGGTCCAGGTGTAACTAGGGGTCGTCTGTAAGTCGGGTGTTCGTAAGTAGGGGACCGTCTGTATGTGTCCCTGGTTTATCATGCTGGATTTTGTTGCTAGAATTCCTTTGAAAATTGGTATAAAAAATGATATACCTTCACACACATAAAGAAAAATGTATTGGCAGAAACCGTGATACCATTTTATAATTTAACATAAAATAATGCAATAATGTTGTAGTGATTTTGTGAGAAAATTTAGTGATTTTGGATAAATATGATGTAATTTTATTCTGTGCCAGGGTCTGTTCTCAGGCAGATGTCATACACACTAATACCTGTCAGCATGAAGGTCTGTAAATACATGAAGGGTTATCTTCCCAGGAAACTCATTTGTCTTTCTGTCATGTGATTTCTGATTCCAGACCCGCAGCGCTGTCTCCTCCAATATCCTTCACACTTCACATATAAATTATCCACCGGTGTTTTGACCGTCTCGTACTACTGACTCCACAAGCCTTGTCTCAGATGTCATCAAATCCCATTCACTAATAAAGACTTTCTCAAGACTCAGCACAAGGAACTTACTATAGGAAGTCTACCGTTTACACGGAGTGATTCAGCGGGGGAAAATCATATGATATGCAACATATCATAATTTATATAAGGTTTCAATTCTGAACATATTTTTGTTGGAATTTTATCATTTTTTTTAGAATATTTATGTTATGTTTGAGACTTCGACTTTGATATATTTCTATTGTAATCTTTGCTGTATAGTCTGGGACAGAACATGCAGAATCATAGTTATTACTACATAGTATGTGAGTTAAAGGGGTTTCTCATCTGATTTTTATTGATGACCTGTCAATTGGCAAGAGTCTGATACTTGGAACCCAACCAATTAGCTCATTCTTCTTCTTCTATAGTCAGAATTGTCAGGGCTCAGAGTCTGCGGACCCTGTGGACTACCGTTGGAGACGTTACAAGCGGACAATTGGGACCAGAGTCTAAGTGGCACCTGGTCTTCACCAAAGCGGGATGGTGTTGCTGCAGCGGGATACCAACAGGTCGTTCCACAGGTGCGACTAGCCAAGGTAGCAATACAGGAGACAGTCTATACCCAGGTGACAGCAGGAGAACAGCACAGGAAGGCACACTAGGACTCATGTCAGGAACCACAGGAGCTGGCACACGGATCAGGAACACAGCAACGGACTGGCACACGGATCAGGAACGCAGGAGCAGGACCATGGGAAAACAGGAAGAGGCACTGGAATGCAGGATACACAGGAATACACAGGAACACTGGAGACACACAGGAACGCTTGGAATACACAGGAGGGCTTTCTCTTCAGGGAAATGGCTTGAAGATCGAGCAGGGAATGATGGTTAAATGCAGACCCGGAAGTTGCCAGCGCCAATCACCTGTGCGCTGGCCCTTTAAATCTTGAATAACCGCTGCTCACACACCCTAGGGAGTGGGACCGTGTGCGGGGCCTAGTCCAGACTGGAGCGGGAACCTGGAGAGGTAAGTCCACGGGAGCAGGGCCAGTGCCGCGGAGGGGGGCACGGGTGCACCCGCGATCTGTGATATAGATCCCGGGGGTGTCCCTGACTAGAATTAACATAGTGAATGGAACAGGAAGAACAGCTCCATACTCTGTGTAGTGGCTGAACTTTGTTACTGCAGGTCCCTCAAAAGATAACATTAACCATAACTTCATGGGTGTTTTCTTGATTTTAGCAGTCTCATTGTACTAATGTGACTGCCCTGTACAGCCGGTGGTCAATATTGTAAGCTCTTAGGATTTGGGCTCATATGACCATGTTATTACTCTGTAATGTTATTTTATTGATTTATGTATGATTTGTAAAGTGCATGCAGTGCTATATAAATAAAGATGTTATTATTATAAGGCAGTTTGGTGACACCCTACCTATATATATCTCCCCTGGTCTATGGGAGATGCTTTATTCCATCAGTCCACACAGACTATAATGATCTTTTATACTTTTCTCAATGCAATAAGCTTAAAGTACCATGAACTTTTCCTCACTTTTAAAGATTAAAGCCACAGACTTTAGACGTCAGCCGATGCAGGGCCCCAAGTCTGCACCCACGTTTTCATCATTCCTGCAGTTTCTCCTGCTGTGATGCATATCCCTGTTGTGGCGCAATGCAGTGAACAGAGGAGCCATCACTGCCGCCTAACAATTTCTAACCTAATCTACAGAGAGGCTACTGGGATGTGGAGTAGCCTCTCCAGGGAGCGGGAGCAAAGACTACTCCACACCCCTGTAGGAGCCTCTATCCCTCTCTATCTGCCCGTGGCCAAGTTGAATCTGGTGTGCCTCCGGCTGCTGGAGCTCTGTGCATGCGCAGTAGCTCCAACTTCAGTGCTCGGTGCACACAAGCTCATTGTCACTCTTGCCTGGCACCAAAGCCAGAGCTACTGTGCATGCACGTGCACATCGTCACTCATGGCCAGCACAGAAGCCGGTGGCACGCCAGATTCAAATTTGTTGCATACAAGTAGGGAGACATCGCAGAGAATAGTGGAGTAGCCATTGGCCCCAATTCCTGGAAAGGCTACTCCATGCCCCAGTAGCCTTCCTGAAAATTTGCTGATATATTTGATCAACTGTAAATGGGATTAGAAATTGTTCTAGAAAAAGATAGTTTAGGGTTTAGGATAATGACGGGAAGCTACCATCAGATCTACCTTAATAAATAGAATCCTGAAGGTAGGTTCCCTTTAAGTATAAAAAACAAATACTATATATATATACACATATACACATTAATATTTGCCAATAAAATAGTATAAAATCTCTTGCTGCACACTATGAAAAGCATTGCTGTGGTCTCCCTCTTTGCCCAAGGCTATACACATTGGGGCTCATTTACTAAGGGTCCGAACGCCGCACTTTCGGACAACCCGACGGATTCAGACAAACTGCGGAATTTAAAAAGGAAATGTGTCAAAAGATCAAGCACTCACATGCACCAGGAAAAAGCAGGTGAACTCCGGCGGACATCGGTGCAGCAGTGACACATGCAGGAACTCGGATGCACGATCTTAGTGAATCGCGCCGGACCCAAATCCTCGTCGGACAACGCACCGCGGGATCACGACGGGACCGGGTAAGTAAATCTGCCCCAATATATATCAGAACATCCATAACACAATAGGGAATTCATTTATATTGTTAATTTTAGTTGAAAATTTAAAAAAATGTACCATGCATCGGACTTTAAAAACATGTACCATGCATCGGACTTTAGCCCCAAATAAAACTAAAAAAAATAATTAAAAAATTCTTGAATATTGGTTGATTTTTAACTAGCCCTATGTGTCATGAAAAAAAATGGTGCAACATTTTTTCAGGTAGCGCACTTAAAGAAAGGTTATGGTCTTAAACCAATATGTAGGAAATTTCTATAAAAATGGCCTGGCAGAAAACCCTTTTCAGGCCTCATCATTAAGGGCTTAAATGTGTTTTTATTGATATTTTATGTGATAGACCAACACAAAGAAGTGTAAAGAAAATAATATGATCTTTTCCAAATATTTGCTGAATAAAAAGGGGTATGAATACTTTATACCACTACATCTGAATGTTTTTCATTCCAGAGTTTGGGTAGAAATGGCATTATCCTGACACACAATTCTTCCACATATCTGTAAAAACACAATTAAATAGGTAATACAAAGGACTTCTGTTTCTTACCTTATCAAAGAAATACTGAGTGGTGACAGCAAAGACTAGAAATCCACAGCTATTTTTCTGTAACTCTTTCCGCACAAATAATAGTTCCTTCGTCTGCTCCTCGTATTTCTCCTTTAACCTCTGCACAGTCGGTCGCTCCGGGTCTCGGGTCTGTATCTCTGATTTGGCTGCATAGCCGTTCTTTGTGATTGTTGGTTTCAGTTTGGGGTGTCCTGGAATGTAACCGTAAGAACTATTATGTAAAAAGAATTTTTTTTTATTGCTATAACAATATTTTTGTACAGAGTATGGGGTACATATACATCCAAAATATGAGATTATTATGCTAAATTTATTTCTGATCACCAAAGTGCCCTTAGATCTGTAACATGGATATAGTCTACTATAGGCCTGAAATTCACCTGTCCTGGCAGGTCCAGAAGACCCATCTGTATTTAATAAAAAAAATTAAAGAAAAAAATTAAAAAAATCTACAATATCCTATTACAGTGATGGCGAACCTTTTAGAGACCGAGTGCCCAAACTACAACCAAGAACCACTTATTTATCGCAAAGTGCCAACACAGAAATTTAAGTTGTGATTTATACTCCCTTCTCTGTCACAGCTTTCATTGATACCAGCACCCTGAGGACAACCATAAAGCAGAACATAGAATAAATTTGGATGATCATTGTAGCTTCCCTCCTGGGTCCATTAACAGGAAGAATTGTCAGGGCCGGAGCAGGAGCTACAATGATAATCCAGATCTGTCCGCACCTTCCCACTCCTCCAGTAGTCCCAGGTAGCACTGTGCACAGCAAGTCCTGGGCTGTCTGGGACTGCAGGAAGATACCTGGAGTCATCTCTGGTGATGGCCTGAGTGCCCAAAGAAAGGGCTCTGAGTGCCACCTCTGGCACCAGTGCCATAGGTTAGCCACCACTGTCCTATTACATGATATTGTATAACATCTTGTAGAATATATAATGTCACATGTAAACTATTGATAGTGGGTGTATATTTGGCCATGTTGATTGGAAATGCTTAAAAAGTTGGTATAATGCATTACAGTATATTGTTTAGGGTTCTACAATATCAATTTGTATAATCTAACCATTCATATTAAATCCATAGTATTAAAAAATCCACAGTTACAAATTAATTGGAGCCAAGATATCTTATAGAGACGTGAGGTAGGACAGAAGCCATGACAAGAGAACGTCTAGTAAGGGGAAACCCAGAGAGCTGCTTTCATCCAGTATAATGCTCAAAAAATTATTAGGCCCTTGAGGTAGTTGAACGGTTAAATTTGAAGTTCCTAGAAAGGCCTAATGCTCAGTCTTTATTCTGACACCTACGTAGTGCAGGGTTAATATAACACTGAAGCACATAAATAATCTGGTTAGTATTATCACTGCCGATAGGCTCCTGTTGAGGGCAACGTCCAGGAGAAGGATTGTGCCGCACTGTCCGAGCCGGTGGTGCTGGAGCTAAATAGTACAATCACTAGACTAGTATGAAAGATAGTCGCAGGCTGGTGAAATATTGTCACTCAGAACCATGTCATGTACACTGTAGTAGAAACATGGTATTTTAGGTCACTGGTATACATTAATTTTTTGGCTCGGCTGAATCCAAACTTGAAAGTTTGGGTACCCAAACAATCACCCCCACTGGTATCACCCACAATCAAAGCCATCAACAGCATTTAAATATGGCTTGTGCACCGCCATTTTCTCAAGGATTGCCGCTTCATGCCATGTCATCTAAAGATTGTGCCTGTACCAGTCTTGGTTGTTACTGGCAAATGATGAGCCTTAACCCTAACTTCTGGCTGAACATTGTGGTACGGGTCTGTTCATCACTAATCATAGGTCATCAAATCTGTAGTGATCCGGCACCGGGCAGCCCATCAATTGGCTCTTCAAAGATGCTTTAAGCCTCTCGTGAGAACTGGCCCGTGATGTCACATTTATAAGTCAAGTCAATGTGGCCAAATGGCAATACCATTTAAGTCAATCTATAAAGTATAGAGGCTTCATTGGTGGTCTGATCTATAAATCAGTAAATCAGTCTTGAAAAACCCCTTTAAATATGTATTACATGGGTGGGGCAATAATTAAAAAGAGTAACTAAAAGATGAATATGTCTAATAAACTGCAGCATATTGGAATATTTAGCACCTAGTTTTCTAGGATGAGATGATAGGAGTTTGTCTCTACGGCTCTTCAGTTGCCAGGTAGAATCAAACATCTGCCGCACTGAGGAGGATGACAGAGACACAGATGGTCATGGGTCTGTCTGTTTTGGGAAGAATTCATTATGCTAAGTGTCAGACTCAAATTGTCAGCGTAAATTTTTTATATGAAAACTTCAGTCCAGATAAAACTCAGGTCCCGGCAGCTTCTTTATTCCCCTTGTCAGGCTCAAGTGATGATGACACTTTTACTGCAAAGTAAAGTGAAGCTTTTTAAGGACATGAGAGCCATTTTAGCCCGAGAGTTGGGAAGGTTTTACCGAAATCAATTACAACAAATAGGTAGATAGGTAAATAAAATATATATGTAGTGGGTACAGAAAGTATTCGGACCTCTTAGAATTTTTCATTTTTTTAGCATTGCAGCCAATTGGTAAGATCAAAAAAGTTATTTTTTTTGCTCATTGATGTACACTTTGCATCCCATCTTGACAGAAAAGAAACAGAAATGTAGATATTAAACAAGAAAAACTGAAATATCACATAGTCATAAGTATTCAGACAGTTTGCTGTGACTCATGCTGTCCATTTCCTTCTGATCCTCCATGTCTCCTCCAGTCCGTGGTTCTACTTCTTCATTGGTGTCCAGCATTGGAGTCCAGCAGTGTTTAATTAAACTGATTCGACTTGATTAGAAAAGGCACACAACTGTATATATAAGACCTTTTAGTTCACAGTGCATGTCAGTGCACATGAGAATCATGAGGTCTAAGGAACTGCCCACGGAGCTCATAGACAGGATTGTGGCAAGGCTCAGACCTGACAAAAGTTACAAAATAATTTCTGCAGCACTCAAGATTCTTAAGAACAGTGGCCTTCATAATCCTTAAATGGAAAAAGCTTGGAACAACCACAACTCTTCCTCGACCTGGCTGTCTAGCCAAACTAATTGTAAGTGTTATGTTTGGAGAAAACCAAGCACTGCTCATCACCTGCCAAACACAGACCCAACAGTGAAACATTTTGGTTGCAGCATCATGCTATGGGGAGTATTTCTGCTGCAGGGATCGGGCGACTGGTTGCAACTGAAGGAAAGATAGATGCGGCCAAGTACAGAGATACCCTGGATGAAAACCTCTTCCAGATGCTCTGGACCTCAGACTGGGCTGAACGTTCACCTTCTAGCAAGACAATGACCCTAAGACCACAGCTAAAATAAGAAAGCAGAGGCTTCAGAACGTGTATGTGACCATTCCTGACTGGCCCAGCCAAAGCCCGGGCCTAAACCTTGTTGAGCAACATAAAAATGGCCTCCACCAATGTACACCATCCAACCTGAGGGAACTGGAGAGGATCTGCAAGGAAGAGGCAGAGGATCCCCAAATCCAGGTGTGAAAAACTTGTCGCAACATTTCCAAGAAGACTCCAACAAGCTGCTTCAGCGCGATGTTGTGCGGAGCAGAAAAGGGAGATGCAGTAATAAACCGCATCTCCCTTCTCCCTAAGGTCTCGGGCTAGTGCTGGAGCAGTAGAAAACTCTAAAGACGTTGCTGCAGACTCCGGACCTGCACCCGTTGGCGTCTAAAGTCAGCAGGTGGTCTGAAGAAAGTTAAGGGCACTTAGATGCCACAAACGCGTTGACATGTTTTCAAACAATCTGTGGATGTTGCACAAGAATGTCACACAGGTGCGCCACTCGTTTTTTCACACAGCTCACATTACTCTCTGTGATATAATGAGCTGTGCACCTGTGTGATATCACATGACCAGTGTTATTCACAATGTAAACAAAGTAAACAATGAAGCTTCTTGTTGAGTGCCAGAAAGTAGAGATCTAGAAAATAGGAAGGAATTGATACAGAAAATTTAATACATTGTCACCATACAAACAATCACATTAATTGCAGGGACAATGCCAGTAACCAATGCTTGTGACGCACTTGCACATTTATTTTTCGAGAAAGAAAAATATGCCAAAATTTAGATCTCTGCGAAGACTTGTCCCTTTTCCGCTAAAACCTGCCCTTTTCATTGCTCAAAGGGTGTTTAAAAAACCGCAGGTAAATGGGGTAAATGTCATGTTAAGTGTTTTCTGCCCCAATTCCAGATTTCTGGTAATATTTTAGAGTTTAATTCCCTTTCATGTTTCCAGATTGCACCAAAATATTTTGCCACAAATGTATGGCAAGCCTCAGCCAATCCCTGCCAAATTGCCTCTTCCGTTTTACACAGGATTAGTATATGTTCACTATTGTTGGTGTTCTTGACACATCTGTCTGGGAGAGAAAGACGACGCCTACAGAGCTGTTAGACCTCACTACATACAGGTAAAATTACAATTTTAGAGATGAATGAAAATATGAATTGAACACAAAAATAAAAGAGTAAATGATTTTCTAGGGGGCTGAGGACTATAAGAAGAGGAATGTACATTGAGAAATCCCTTCCTTAGGAACCAAAGAGTTTTGTCCTTCCATTTACTTACCTGGTGAGTGCACCTTGGTCACTTGCTTTTTTGGCGATGAAATGGCAGGCTTTGTAACTTCTTGATCTTTTTGGGTCTCCTTCTTCAAACCTGGAAAAATTAAAAATATATTATTTTTTCACCTCTCAATTATAAAATTCAGGACTTTGGGAAAGCTGGGTTGCATGCTGCTTGCCATTCTTAAACACATTACACAAAGCTTCCTGAACTGTCCAGACAGGACTATTTAACCTGTGCTGGATGACTCATACACAGCAGCTGGGGGATTGTGCAGCGATTGATTACTTATGCCTGTCAGGCACAACACAGTGATTACATCATTCTCTGGAGCCAGGCAAAGCAGCAACAGAGTCTCATTATCCTGAATGTTACAATAGTGCTTTTCAGCAGATCCACTCGGTTTAGGGATTTAACAAGATATGTTTCTGCATCAGTGTAGCTAGTGCATTCTCAAGGTATGTTTGCTTCATTATGCATAAAAACAAATGGTAGATTTCCTTTAAGGCTTCTCAGAGCTATGTAAACATATTGGGGCACATTCACTAAGGGCTTTGTGCCGCTTTGCAACGCACTTTAATCTAATTGTGCCTGTTCTCCAATGTTAAAACCACTTGCACAGGTATTTAAGTAGTGGATGCGCTGCGATTGTGTCGCATGCAACCCTTATTGTGGCGCAGCAGTGCTGGCTTCCATGTGACATGCATTAGGGGGAGTGCCGTCGGTCTGATTGATTCGGATTTAACTTTAAAATTAAATAACTTTAAAATTGCAAGCCCTAGCACTTAGATGCACCAATAAAAAGATAGTGAACTCTGTCGGACCTGAGTGGGGAAGCGACACATGCAGGATATCGGGCGCACAATCTGAGTGCATTGCGGCACAGTGCATCATCGTCGGACAATGCACTTTCTGTGAACTCCAGCAGACAGGTAGGTAAATGCGCCCCATTGTGGCAAACAAGTAAATACCTAAATGTAGCTACAAAACCCCTGAAAAATTTGCAAAGATTTGTTATCCATTGTCCCGGCAATGATTGGAAAGAGGGAAGAGAGCTATTCCAGCTTTGGAGAATGTACCACACATGTCAAATTCTTTCTACATACTGCTCCAGACAGCAAAGCATCAATGGATCAGATATTTGACCAATGGTTAAGAGGTTAAAAAGGGATCCCACATGCTACACTGATAACATGATGGCTGTAAAATTGTTTTTATTGCATTGAAATGCTTTTTAAACCCAAATTCCAGTAGGAACACACGATCCACAACAGCAACCTGCACTACTGTACCTTCTCTACAGGGAATATCTGTCAGATTCTCACCCTGGGAAGTAAAGATTGACAGCCCCATGGTGCCAGCCATGACCTTCTAGGCTATAGAACAAGCTGCTTGTATTTGCCACTTTGTTGCTTTGAAACATTCACAATAATAGGATAGAAATCAATGAAAATTATCTCATTTAATTAATTCATTGGAATAAAACTGTAAACAAAAATCATAGTGTTGATCCAGAATAAGGAAAAAAACCTTACTAGGCAGCAGCTGTTATGCCTCTTCTATCATTGCTACAAACCATTTATATTGTCCAATTCTATGTTTATATATTGTAATGAGATTATCTTGTGGCTGAGAAGTATCTGGAATGACTTCTTTAGGATGGGGCACCCATTTGAGATGAACCATTGATTAATTGTTTGAATGATTTGGTAAGATTCTGCGGATTTACTGATTTACTTTGGACTAATCCTTTAATATGGTGGCTTCTGCCATTGGTGTCAATCATCTCAGAACATAGCATTAAGGGCTCTTTCACATTGGCGTTTTTCACGTCTGTGGTTCAGTGATTTCCACGGATGCCTCACTGAGACATTAATTTCTATTAGTGTTTTCACATTGGCTTGTATTTTCACTGATGTCTGTTGTGATATCCATTGTCCTAATTTTTTCACTGATGGAGATCATGGAATGAAATTTAAGGGTCCACCAAAAAAATTAACTCAACACCTGTTTTCTTTCACTGATGAGACTAAAAATCCAAGTGTGATGTCAAACCTCCAACTGAGACAAAACAGATGCAAAATGGAAGAAAAATGGAGACACAACTGAAGCTGAAACACAATGCCAAAGAGAAAGAACCCTAAGGTTTGGATAAATGCTCTGGCTCCAGGAAAATCAGAGCAACATTGGTTGGCACTGTTTCCATTAGACCTGAATACATTTTTTAAAAACACTTGGAGAAGCTTCAAAGGATTAAATCTTGGATGATTCACTCATATCTGGCACTAATACACATTGGTTCATAAAGTGTAGATAATGAATATAGTAGCAGTGGCTTGTAATGCGGTAAGTCTTCTATATTTCCAGAGCGTTCTTTTCCGGTTGTGCGAAGATAAATGGAAGAGCTCAGGTCGGAAGCTCAAACTACTTTGGATTTACTTGGTCCAACCAGTGATTCTGTGTCACAGGGGTATGGAGAGACAGTTTCAGAAGACCCTGACAAAGGAAGACTTACAGAATTACAAGCCAAGGGAAAGTAAGACACTGGGGCATATTTATCAGGGCCACGTCAGTGGCGTAGAGGCCCTAAAATAATCGCAAATGCTAGCTTATTACTAACACTTGCAACTATTTTGCCCTCTCTGTCAACTTCACGCCAGTGGGGCGTGAAGGGGTGGGGGGGCGCAGCCGGCCAATTGAAGGGCATGGCCAGCCAGGAGGCGTTACTGTCCCGTGCCGGCGCACTTGCTGCTGCAGGTGACTTTTCATATGTGAAAGTTGCTGGCTGTGTTTTTTTCTATGCCAGGCCAACCATAAACATGGCCCACTGGCTGTATCTTTCTGGTTATTCAACGTTGCGATCCTGGTGATCCAATAATAGTATTGTCCCATCTAGAGATACCTGCAACTGTCCTACTCAAACCAGTCTTTATACCTTTGGGTTATAGGAGTTTGTGTTTAACCATTATGTGGTTGCTTTCATAGCAATCTAAGTCTGTATCGTGGTGTAGGCTTGAAAACAGTTTTCACTATATTATTTTCAGGGCAGTGCAGGTGTTTTCTTTGATTCTAAGTAAACACATTGAAAGTTTTTCACACTCTTATTAGGCAGTATAGCTGGTTACTGCATCCACCAGCAGCTGGCTCCTTCCTCTCTCCTGTTCATTTAGGACTATGTGCACAGAAACACTCTTTTTAATTTTCAATTACTTATTTTTGCTAAATAAAGGTTTTAGGTTGATATACTTTAATAATTTTGTTCTAGTTGCATGGTGTACCACTTCAAATATTGATCAATGGAGATTACATTATTTCTGAAAAAATCAAGTAATCATAAATTATCACTGGGGAAGTATAAAAATGTAGTAAGTGCACCTTCTTTTTTGCCACTTAAAAGGTCCCTGAGATACTACTTCCTGTCCCAATCTGAATATTCAGGAAGTGCCGACTTAGCCAATCACAGGCTCAGCAGTCAGTAAGCTGAGCAGTGATAGTTTTTAATTTAACCTGTTCTTGTCATACATCTGCAACATCCCCCACCGGGGCCTAGCTTTTTTCTTGGGGCCTGGAGACAGCCTGGGCCCGCAGTACCTGAGTGGCTGGCGGTTGCGGCCTAAGCACGCTTGTGTCACGGTGCTTGGTATGGGGAACCGGAGGGCTGTCCTACAGCCTGGCAGGTCTCCAGCAGGGTGGTGTTGGCAAGAAATGATGAGGGAGAGACTGCTGTAGCGGATCTCCCTGGAGCAACCCTTTGGTGTCTAGAGTATGAGTCTCTGTGCGGTGGACAGGGTGCCCGTGATGGTGACACCCGGAGTAGCAGGGACCAGACGGAGGCAGAGGTTGAACAGAAACACTTACAATTCTTTATTGGAACCGACAGGAACATCAGCAACGTGCCTTTAACAAGATGGTGGAGTACTGGAGAGGTATTTGGAGGGAGCCACAGGATGTAGATCACCAGCCTGGATGCAATGGCAGGCTGGGAGGTAGCTGTGTCCTGGAAGGATGCTTCAGCTTGTCCTGGATTGCTTCAGGTATCACCCTTGAAGGTAGGATGATACCCCTTTCCTCACTAACTAGCTATTAGTTCCACTCTTCAGGCAGGGGCTAGGCTCTTCCTGCTCTGGTCTGGTGTGCTAGCTGTACAGACTCCGAAGAGTCTGTACTGGAGAGACTCCAGTCTGCTTCTGAGCTACTGCTCAGCTAACTGCTCCCTAGAACATTCCTGGCCAGGGGTTTTATTATCTCCCCTTGGTCAGGTGGTGGCTGCTCCTCCAATTACCTCTCAGCTTACATTGGACAGAATGCAATACAAGTGATTGGACGACATATCTTGCATCATACAAAACACTTAACTCCTGCCTTGCCAGGCAGGATCTACCACTGCAATGTCCCCTGTGTGCTGTAGTGACATGCTGTGGGACGTATTCGCAAGCACTCCTTCGCCTTGCATCGGCGAGGGTGTTGCACATCCTTTTACTGTCCATATATATATATATATACATTTTTTTTTTTAAGAGAACAGGCCTCACTTATATAAATGCAGCAGTAAGTAAAATCTTAGCAGTAATCAGCATTTCATTCCAATTTTCCATCCTGTCTTTCATACATATCAGGGCTGGTTTGTGAAGTGGGTCACACAGAAAACTTTTCATGTTTTTTGTTCTATGAGGCTGGTTCATTGAATTCCATACAGATTATTTTGGTTCTTTTTTTACTATGTAATGTAATCAATGTATCATCTTTACAGCGAGGCCTGGAAAGTAATAAGACACTTGATAAATGCAGTAGATCTACCTCATCATCTCCTCAAAGATTCATTACCTATTATAAAATCAAAAGACTCTTAAATATAACAAAATATGTTCGCACTTCTCTATAATTATTATGCACCCCTACAGTGACAGCCACTAATATATTCTTACAGATCCATTTTAAACATTGGATATTTAGCACATGGAGAGAAAAGACTGGAGACTGGATATGTAATACTTTGCACTCCTGCTGAGCTGGAAATACGGTTTAGTGGGGGAGCTTACTATAGGTGGTATTCTTATTGTAAGCACTAAGCAAACAGTCAGGAGGGTATCATTCAGGGGTTATAGGACATATAGGGGTAGAGAAAAGAAGGCCAGGGGGGAGAGCTAATAGTGTTATACCGTATGGGAAATGTTATTGAGAAAAGAGGTTAAATTATGCTCACCGTTTTAGGTTGTACCATAAATAGGCACCACGCTATATAATGCATCGGTATGTAGCTTGTGGTGATGCCTTCAGGATAAAAATAATCTGTGTACAGTCGCCACAGTGGACATGACATTGGCACTGTTGAGTTCAGTCCCTTTTTGTTTCCTCTTATTTAGGCTGCGTCGCCTGCAATCCAACCTCTCATCCTCTTTTCAATAAACACATGAACAACCAATGTTGGATAAATATTACAAACAATGAATAACAATTGTTTTTACATAACCTTCATAAATAATGATTAATTATTAAATTAAAAACCCGTCTCAAAAGGAAGAGGTCTTTGGAGCTACAAAAAGAAAGAACATGCCAATCTGCCCAACCTGTTATTTTACTCCCAACCACCACCATTGGTTTGAGGGCACCAGATCCTACTCGCCGTATGGCTATCTCCCCCTCCCTTTTTAAACACTCCCTGGGACACCACCCAGAAGGAGACCAACCATTATGTTTCCCATCACCGGAAAATTTTCACTCCTAGGAACTCTCACCCTGCCCCCTTTAGCTGCCATGACAAAATAAATCCCCCCCTCTCCCTCATCCAAACCAAACATTACAAAGAAGGGGTGGGTGGGCAGCCGGGAAACTTTCCCCTCCTCCTCACACAACTGGCTAACAGTCATCTTCTGTGGCGACCAACAACCCCTCCCCTTGACTATTCCCACTCACCCTGCAAAACCGGCCCAGTACAATCCCAACAGGCCTTGTGATGCCGGACTCCCCTTCACTTGCTCTGCGGTCCGGCCTTTCCTGGATCCTCGTATTGAAAGATGGGGTACAGGTATTAACTGAATGGCGCACTTAATAGTAAGGTTTTATTGTCACAAAATCTTCTTAACGTTACAACGCATTAAGACTGATGCTGTGGGCAAATGATCTTTCCCAGAGTGAGACCATTTGATACCCATAGCATCAGTCTTATTTGTGCACTTGAGAATGGGGTAGTACACCCCAAAACGTGTTGTAACGTTGAGACGATTTTATGACAAAAAAACCTTTCTTTAAACTTCATTCTTAGTGCGCCATTCGGTTCGTTCCTGTACCCTACCATTCAGGGGTTATAAGCAGGGGCAGATGTAGTATTTCTGGGGCTCAAACAAAGTTGTATCTGGGGACCCCCTATTGCAATGCTCCAATCTGAATGTCAGAGGCAGAAATTGTGGGATTACATTAAAAGCTATATTTTTATACTTTGGTTGCTTTGCTTCATTTGTGTTAATTAAGAGTTAATTGTCTTTTTTTTCTTTTTTGGAAAAGAGCTGCAAAATAGAAAAATACATAGTAAAAAACACATTTCGGCTTCAAAGGTCCGGCAGGTCTAAGAGCGACTGGGGATTTTTCTTAAAAGAATTTGAGAGGAAACATTTAACTTTTTTTCATATAGATAAGATCACTCCATGTCTATAGATAGCATAGAACAGAAATTTGCTACAGCCTGCGAAAAAAAAAAATATGCCCAACAAAAATATAATCTTTTCTCAGGCAGCTGTACTAAGCTGCAAGGTTTCCTGCGAATGAAATAATACTCGGGCTGCAATCCCAGAGTCATTTAAAATTATCAGGAAATTTCTGCTGGCCATAAACAGTGGGGGGAAGGATGACAGTGCTTCATGAAATGCCAATTGCCTCTACTTTATCTTGGTAGGCGACAATGTAACGTCACTTTAAATTATCAAAATGTTCCAATATGAATTAAAGACCACATAGAGGGGTTTGCTGCTGAATAAAAGACATTTATAGCATTTTAATCCAAAAACCGTCGGTTTGATTCCTGGGCCTCAAAAAAGTTCCTGGAGATACAAGCTCTGATTCTAGTCACAGTGGTCATTAAAGGGAACCTGTCACCAGCAATTTGATTTTTAGCTGGTGAGAGGTTCCAATATCCTATGCTATGCTGCTTTAAAAAAATGCCTTTGTCAGCATTCTGAAGCATTTCATTACTTTATATAAGTTTAATTCAGTTTACCTGGCTAACTGTCAGCCTAACTGAGGGAGCAACTGCAGCTGCCCCTCCCTGGGACTCACCACATGCTGCTGGAAGGGAGCAGGGTAATGTGAATTAAACTTATTTAATGTACTGAAATGATATAGAATGCTGACAAAGGCGTTTTTAAAATCAGAATAGCATAGGCTACTGGAACCTGTCACCAGCAGATAATTAAATTACTGGTGAGAAATTTGTTTTAAAGACTATTAGAGACTATTAGAGTGGACATTTATCATGTGCGCTGATGTATGATTTATCTGCCACACCGGATACATCAACAGGCTCTGGACTCTTGTTCTATCTGGCAGCTGGGCTACATTGTCATACAATTCTACACCATGTCCTTCCTGGCATTCTGTTGCAGTTTTACCAGCGACCATTCAGGGTTGGATGGCGGCAGGTGCAGGTAGGTCAGGACTTTGCTGTCCAAAGACAGTCATATGACTTTAACAAGGAGCCTGCCTAACCACTGACTCTGTTAATAAATTATAGTGACCCTCGACTTCTTATTTGTCTTATCCATGGGATAGGCCATCAATAACAGATTGGTGGGGTTCGGCAATCATGACCCTCACTTATCATGATGCTTTAAGTAGCCGCAGGGCACTGGAATAACAAGAGAAGATCTGGTAGTCTAGGAGTCTCCAGGAACTGCAGCCCCTATCACTTTTCAGCCACTATACAGAGTCATATCATTGGCAAATCATTTGACCTGTAAGTGATCCGCACAATGATCCATCTCAGTATTTGTCAAAAATATTTGATAGCTGTCTCAATGTGTCAACTGCTGAGCACTTTTACATATTTCAATTTTATAGAAGTGCACATAGAGAGTCACACATATTTGAGGCCATTCATACATTTATTAGGGCTTATAGTGGTGGCCAGTGGCCATTGCCCAACCAGGAAGAACGGGTGAAGGCCTATCCTGTGAAACGTCCCTCTTAACATTAGTATTTCATTTAGTTCTTTGGCTGAGCAGGTCACCTTCTTGGAAAATAACTCTTCTTGTACCCTTTAGGGATACTTTCCTACTTACATGTGAAGATTAATAATGTTGGGAAAAGCGTGGTGAACAAAGACTAGAATGACAAGAAAAAGCCACCTCAGTCATTCTGGAATTGTGGAGGCTTTCAGCATCTCAGAAACATGTGGTCTCCAGGGATCCTTACATACAACAATCTCCAGGGTGTTCACTGAATTTGTGCAAAATCAAGAACTGGAAGTGAGATGTAGTTGTTTATATGT
The DNA here is from genome assembly GCA_019512145.1 of Engystomops pustulosus. NCBI lineage: Eukaryota > Metazoa > Chordata > Amphibia > Anura > Leptodactylidae > Engystomops > Engystomops pustulosus. The sequence continues at coordinate 17,704,405 of CM033642.1, read as the reverse complement.
CAGATAAAGTAGACTGGTCAAAATGAGTCAAGCTTGAAGAAAGGCAAAAACCATGTGTTACACTAGGAGTGTGGGTTATAGCCTTGTTGTCCTAGTTCATGCTCATTTTATAGGAGGGTGAGGCCACACAGGGATACTATCACCTTGTTGCAGAACTCCTAAGAATTGGTAAGTATGCTTATTTTGTAATGTAACATTGTATAGGAAACACCTAGACCTAGACTACATGGCAGCTTTAGCATATAGTTTGCTGTTGCTTTAATTCTTAGCTATGTTATCAGAGGAGCTGTTCATCTCTCAGATAAGCCGCTTTGGGCTCACAGCATCCTCTTTTCCAGTAGCCTAAGGCTTGTCTGAGAAAACCCCATAGAAAAAAATGGAAACTTTTCCTGACACTTGAATCCCTCAAATGTCATGTTTCCTCTGAAAAACAGTACAACGAAATGTATGAAACTACTGGAAAAGTAGGTCAAATATTTCCTTCATGTAGACTGTGCCTATTATTCACATAAAAATGTACTATAATAGTCATTGTTAATATGGGTAATATAATGGCACCAGAAGAGGAGGAGCTCTAATCCATGATTGCCACCAACAGAGACCAAAAATCCCATTTACATTAGAGATAACCCGTCATCAGAAATTGCCCTAATAAACCACTAGCAGTATGTTGTCAAGCAGCTGAGCAGCTTCTAGATGGTGTTTCTTTCATGGCCTGGTGTGGTGGCATCATCCAGAAAATCAACTTTGAAGTGAGATGTAAATTGGTTTTATAAAGTCAAGGAGGCGGAGAGTTAACACTGAAGTCAAGCTTTTGCTGCCTCAGAAAGCCTCCTTCACTGTAATTAATGGTCCTGCGTCCAGGGACATCATTTATCAGATCTCCTGAAGTCAATCACATGGTAGGAGGTTTTAGAGGCAGGGAGAGCTTGACTTGCCAATGTTAAACTCTCCGCCTCCCTGACTTTATACATCTAACTTCAAAGTTGCTTTTCTGGATGATGTGACCAAGCTGGGTCACAAAACAAACACTATCTAGAAGCTGTTCAACTGCTTGACAACATACCGGTAGAGGTATATTAGGCTAATTTCTGATGACAGGTTCCCTTTAATGTGGTTTGCTTAGTCTTCAAACGCAGATGTGAACTTAGCCTAACACAATTTGACACTTACATGGACACAATCTATGGTCACACGATAGAACCAGAGTTTTCCATGATTTATAATCTACTCCTCTGTCTATACACTGCATTATAAGCAGGTCTGACGCGCTACATTTTCATTTATACTTGACAGTTTTCTCTCCAATGTTCCTTACTGCCTCTTGGCGTCAGCCCGTACAGTGAGTCCAACATCCGGAAGCTAAAATAATTAACTTTTCATCGGCTAAGTGATCTTGGACCTGTCTTGCGTCTTCCCCTGTGCATGCCGCTCACGCTCTTTGTCAGAGGTTCCCAGTGGGAAAGTGAGATTGAAAAGTGAAGTTACACAGAGAGGGGAGAAGTAGTTACACCTCCAGCCTACTCCGCTCTCCTGACATTTCTCTAATATTGTTAAGATTCTCCTGTCACTTTGTGACATTTGTTAAGTGATAAATTAGAAAAAACTCCAGAACAAAATTACATTTTTAATGGGGCTGAGAATCGCACTTCCAAAGGTTATACAACAAGAGCGAGACGCTGGATGTTTACTTATTACTGCAGGGATACGCCGATCCCAGACAAACTGAGGGAGACAGGAAGGGGATGAAATCCGGGAGAAACTGCTGACATTATTACAGAATAAAGTGAGATGGCGACCGGGTCTTATGATTAATGTTCCCATCATTATATCTTTCCTCAATATACTGGATGTAAGAAATATTATATTACCGTATTTTTCGGTGTGGGGAATTGCTCTGGTAGTTGACTGGTAGCAGTGCAGGAAGCAGTGACACACGCAGGTTTAAAAGTCCAACTTAAGTGTTTATTCACACTTGCAAAACAGAACACAAATTCAGCCTTGGCTTAGGCACATGCAAAAACATTATAAAAGTAATTCCTGCTCGGCTAGGCGCTGTCTAATACATTTGGAGGACCCTAGCTATCCGGGTACCAGGCTGCCTGGCACACGCTCTTGGCCAGCAGCAAGACAGGAGACCCTCAGTTACCTTTGCTGTGAGAATGCAATCTCACTTTCAGCTCTCCAGGTAGGGCCTCCCCTACTGCTTCTAGCCTGCAGACTAAATCAGACCCTAACGAGGCCTGTGACCTGCACCTGTGGGCTATACAAAAGCCCAGGACCGAAGCCCGGGTGGAGTAGGAGTCCCACTACCAGCCTACCCCTACTCCATAATAAGCAGGCCCAGTACGGGCCTGCTTATTATTACTGCAGACAAACCCAGGGCTTTTACCACATGCATTTCATCTGCCTGTAGGACAGATAGCGGTTTTCCCAGTCCAAAACAACCTTCTCGACCATCTGGGCTGGGGTGGATGTCTCCGGCTGGAGCCACTTGCGGACCAAGTGAACAAGTTGGTGCATCTGCCCCCTCGGTGGTAGCGCCTCCTGGCAGTGGCGTAACTAGGAGAGGCTGGGCCCCATAGCAGATTTCTGCATGGGGCCCCCCTTCCCCTTAAAAAAATATACATATGTAGGCTGCATTCACATAAACGTGTGCCCGCCCGGCTATAGACTGGCAGGCACAAATCTGGCACGTTGGAGAGGAGGAGAGGCGATAGCGGCTCACCCCTCCCCTCTCCATAGAGAATGGAGCCGCATGGTCGTTCTTATGGCCATAGATAGAGCATGCACTCTCTCTGTTGCGGCCGCAGCTCGAAACAGTGAGTACTCGTTGTGCTCACTGTACCGAGCCCAGGCGTATAGAAGCCTATGGTGGAAGTATATCCGGCAGCAAATTTGCAGTCAGATATACGACCCTCATATGTTCTTGTGAATGTTCCCCTATACAGACATGTTTATACAATTACACAAAATGTATACACTGATATATACACACCTTAATATACTTATATACACATAAAGTTCTACACTCGTATACTATATTCAGTATATAGAGCATATACATACATACTATAAGCACAGTGTATACAAAAACACAGTATATACATATATACACAGTATACACATATATACACACAATATACACAGTATATACAATATACATATATACACAATATACACAGTATATACATATATACACAGTATATACATATATACACAATATACACACAGAATACACATATATACATATATACACAGTATACACATATATACATATATACACAGGGGTGTAGGAGATGATGGAGCGGTGGCAGGGGGGGAGGTATTGCTATAACCTTGCAGTGTATATTTATTCCACTAGGGGGAGCTGTGGAATAATAAACAATATACAGCTGAGCAGCACACCCTGTGGTCAGACAGGGTATTACAGGTAAGATGTGGAGCACTGGGAGTTGTAAAGTGACAGATACACTAGTCCAGCGTCTTGGCTTCCCCCCCGCAGGTCCCCCCCATAGACACTCCGCCACCCGCTCACACGCGCTCCTCTCCTCTCTAATTACACTATTCATTTCACCATTAGGCTGAATTTGTTATGTGGGGAGAGCCCCGGGGGATGGCGCGTTCTCCTAATCGTCTTGTCGGAGCGGCGGAGGAGGCGACTCGGGGGCCGTAAACACAGTTTATCACATTTGTGTATTTAATTAATAGATTTTACAGGGTGTTCATTTAAAAACTGAGAAAAATATTGTCTTTGTGCTGTCGGCTGCAATACCAGACCCGGCCAGGGGAGGCGGGGGCGCTGTTAACTAGTAGATCCTTAGATAAAGGAGAAACCTGTAGATTCTGTTTTGGGTCAATATGTAAAACCTCCTCCTGGGTCCTGGTGTCCATCACCCCTGACTGATCCCCATTTACTCCAATCACCCCCAGAGCTGCAGTCACAATTCTGCTGGAGGATGGGAAGCCTGGCGGTTCTGCTCAGAGACCCAATCGTAGACTTATCAGGCTTGTCTTCCGGTAACCTGTATACTCCAATCACATCCAGAGCTGCACTTATAATTCTGCTAAAGGAGGACAAACTCAGCCCTGCTACACCGCGAGTCCATCGATGTATCCATTGATTTCTAGTGTCACACACAGCACTGCTACATCTCAGTCCAGTACTGACCGACCTCCTGTAGCGTCTTCATGCACTAGTGTGTGCGGTAAGTCTGTGCCGCCATGTAGTGCACCTACGCGCTCGTTCACACTACACCGGTGTAGCCCCCCGGCCAGTACCAGGACGGGGCAGGAATTACAGGACTGGGACATGATAAGTGTTTTTCCACTTTCTGCTCCTGAATAATGAATGTGCACAGACAAGTCCTATGTATAATTAATGGCTCTAAACATGGCTGCTACCAGAGAACAGGCGACGCTGCCCCCCTTTCCCCCCCATACAATATTAAATAATTGGAGAAAATCTGCACCTGGAGAGCGAGGACGAGATAATCCACGACTCCCAGATTCGCAACATTGTAGCGATAACCATTGGAGTTGTCAGACGTGTAACTGCTCCATCTCTCCAGCTGTTACTGACTGGGGGCTCGCTTCTTGTGGGACAAGTTGTACTTTATTGATGGCTTTATATTTGGAGGACGGTAACACATTGGGGCTCATTTACTAAGGGTCCGAACGCCGCACTTTCGTCAGGTTTCCCAAATATTTCCGTTTTGTGCCGAATAGCCCCAGGGTTTTGGCGCACGCAATCGGATTGTGGTGCATCGGCGCCGGCCTGCATGCGACAGAAATCGGGGGGAGGGAGGGGGCGTGGTCGTCGGACAACCCGACGGATTCGGACAAACCGCGGAATTTAAAAAAGGATTTGTGTCGCAAGATCAGCACTCACATGCACCAGGAAGTAGAAGGTTAACTCTGGCGGAGTAGCGATAGGTGCAGGAACTCGGACCCATGATCTTAGTGAATCACGCCGAACCCGAATCCTCATCGGACAGAACCGGGTAAGTAAATCTGCCCCATCGTATTATATAGATTATTCTACATTGTATCATATAGATTATTCTACATTGTATTATAAATCTAAGAGACAGGGATAGAAAAGAATATCAAATTCTCTTCTATTTTCCATAAAATAACAGTTTCCCGTTTCTTCTGGGGGCGGCGCTGATCCGATGGCACCTTATGGATATTGGTTGATTTGCTAAAGTTTTGCAATAAAAACACTGAAATAAACCCTTGATTTTTGGATCACATGTAGAAATCCCACTTTATTATTTGTATTTTATCACTGGCTTGTTTTTTGCTGGAGGGGACGTCATTTTCATGCAGAATATTCTGGGCTATTTGTAACATTTTCATCACTTTGTAGCCAAACCCAAAACATTTATCCAGATGGAAGAAACAATGGATGAGACGTAAAGTCTGTGTGGCCTCAATATACTGGATGTAAGAAATATTATATTACCGTATTTTTCGGTCTATAAGGCGCACCATCAATAAATGCCTGCTAAAACGTCTAGGTTCATATATAAGGCGCACCGCATTATAAGGCGCACCTGATTATAAGGATGAATGACCAGCAGGTGGCAGACCTGTTCACAGTTCAAGGCAGCTGTTGTCTGTAAGTATGGTACATATATAAGGCGCACTGGACTATAAGGCGCACCTTTGATTTCTGAGAAAATCAAAGGATTTTTTTGTGCACCTTATGGTCCGATTTTAGGAATTCTTTCCTAAACTGATTTTCATTCTGAAATATCTGTTGAAATCCATCCAAAATATGTAGAAAACCTATGGAATGGGGATCAGGGGTGTTACATTGGTAGTAGCCATGGCAGCTGCTATGGGACCCGCAGGGTGAGGGGGCCCTGGCATCCGACCTGACACACTGAAGGATGGAGGATGTGCACCATTATATGCATATTATACTGTACATCTTCCATAGTACACAGCATGAATAGGTAACTCAGATAAAAAAATGTCGAGGGAGGGGAGAGCAGGACGTCAGGACTAGGGATCTCTCATCTCTAATTCCTGCCATTACTTCCCTCTTGTGATCAGCAGCTACAAGGACAGACCTGTGTAAATTCATATATCAGAGTATAAATGTGTGAACATATAAATATGTATATTTTCTTGGGGGAATTAGAGGGCTTATTCAGAAGTCAGCTATGGGGCCCTTCCTCTCCTAGTAACGCCCCTGGTGGGAAGGATAGAGTCACAGCAGCTAGATCTCTTCCCAGAGGCACAGAAGACAAACTGGAGAGGGAAGACATCGGATGGAACCCAAACCTTGGTGCAATATCATTTCATTATTAAAAATCATAAAATGTTGGAATCATATCTTGGAAGATTTGCTCATCTGTAATACTTAACTACTTCATGACTGGTCAAGGTAAATGAGTCAAACATCTTGACCGATTGGACGGCGGCGATCAGACCCCACTAGGGTTTACGTACCTAGAATTATGCATTTCTTATAACTCAACATTCCCTAACATCCCCCAATCTGGCATACCCTCATGTATTCTGAGTAAACCAATAGAACACCAATCATTGTAATATTCCATAATTATAATAAAATACATATTTATGTGATGCTATTCCTCCCCTTGATAATATAATGTACAGTCCACCACAGATAAATTGTGTTATGTTCATAATATCTCAGTTCCAGGTTCATGGCTTTGTGAGATGACATATAATCCCAATACACGGCTGATACTGACCTTGAAATTTACTCAGTGGAACAGACGTGTACTTTCCATGGTAAACTGGTGAGATGGATAGAAAACAGCGTGTGCTATAATTTAGAAAAATTGTTGGAGAATGGAAGGTGTGTAATAAACTGGTCGATCTCCCAGTATCATGTACAGGCAGTCCCCGGGTTACATACAAGATAGGGACTGGAGGTTTGTTCTTAAGTTGAATTTGTATGTAAGTCGAAACTGTATATGTTATAATTGAAGTTCTGGACATTTTTTTTTCTTTTGCCCCAGTGACAATTGGAGTTTCAAAGTTTTTGCTGTAATAGGACCAAGGATTATCAATAAAGCTTCATTACAGACACCTTACAGCTGATCATTGCAGTCTGGGGCTATAGTAAAGCATCCAGAGAGCTTCACCAGAGGTCACAGTGGGCAGAGGGGTCTGTCTGTAACTATGGGTTGTCTGTAAGTCGGGTGTCCTTAAGTAGGGGACCGCCTGTATACAGCTCCAGCATACAGCACCAGTATACAGCTCCAGTATACAGCACCAGTATACAGCTCCAGCATACAGCACCAGTATACAGCTCCAGTATAGAGCACCAGTATACAGCCCCGGTATACAGCACCAGTATACAGCTCCAGTATACAGCACCAGTATACAGCTCCAGCATACAGCACCAGTATACAGCTCCAGTATAGAGCACCAATATACAGCTCTAGACTCAGTATAGAGCACCAGCATACAGCACCAGCACACAGCACCAGCACACAGCACCAGTACACAGCACAGCACCGGTATACAGCACCAGTATACAGCACCTAGCACACACTTACACAGTAAAGGAGATTTTGTAAAATTCTAAGTTACATTTTCTATTTCTTCCTAGTTGCTTTTATACCGTGTTGGGAACATACTTCATACATGTACGTTATTGATCACATTGGACATGCACATACTAAGGTTTTGTTCACATGTTCTGTAAATTCATATATTATAATGGTGCATATGAATTTAGTTATATAACCAATAGAAATCAACATAGAGATGACAAAATCCTTGTACATTTTGCAATTGGTCATTGACCTGCCGAGTGCTGCCAAGAGAGAGTCGTACTCACTGAGCCATGGAGCTGCTATTGGAAGTGAAGGTTACAGTTTCAACTAGAAATGCACAAATCATCCAAAATTCAATTCACTGAACCTTTGCTGAACTTATTTTTTTCAAGATTCGATTCTATTTAGTCTAAAATAATGTGGCCTTCATATCCCTGAAAATTGGTGCATAACCCCATCTAGTTCTGAAAATTGGTGCATAACCCCATCTAGTCCTGAAAATTGGTGCATATAAACTATGTACATATGACTAAGGGAATGTCAAGTGTAGCGCATTTAGACTTGATAGCGAGGGTCACCTGTTTGGTCGAAATTGAGATATTCTGAAAATAATTAAGTTCAATTTCTGGAGCTTGTTTCGATTTTATTACTTCTATTTTATTTCTATTGTTGGGAAAATAGAAAGGGATTCTACCCTTTGGATTCTAGACCTTTGGTCTACAATTGAGTATTTTCATAATTATCAGCTCTCAAAAAGTATGGTATAGGGTAGTGGTGGCGAACCTATGGCACGGGTGCCAGAGGCGGCACTCCGGGCCCTTTCTGTGGGCACCCGGCCCCTTTCTGTGGGCACCCGGCCATCTCCCCAGCACACCAGACAGGACTCAAAGAATTTTCCTGCAGTTCCAAGCAACTTGGATGCAAAGATGCTGCTTTCATTGATATTTTAAAGTGACTTACTTGGCTTCTTGGGAATGTAGGAAGAGGGAGATTACCTTTGGAGGACCTCCTGCTGGCCCCATGATTCTCTGTGTACAGAATGACACTGGAAAGAAGCTACAATTATGCAAAATTTCCCTCCTTCTTTCTACTGTGTTGCTGTCCTCAGGAGGCCAGTATGATTGAACATTGTTGAAGAACAGGGAGCAATAAGTTACTGCTTTAATTTTTGGTTGGCACCTCGCGATAAATGAGGGTTTAGGGTTGCAGTTTGGGCTGCTCGACCGAGCATCAAGCTCGGACGAGCATGTTCGCTCATCTCTAATAATGACCTTTTGGTTTTCCTTAGCTCCATCAATAAACACTTGAAAAAGTTCACTCTGCTATCTATATAAATATATGAGCTCAACTTTTTGTATTGAAATACTGAAAAATATAACTTTTAGTTGACATTCTAATTTATTGAGAAACACTTGTACAAAGCCATAAAATAGCTCCCAAAGATGCCTGATAAAACAATGCGGTTCCTCTACACCATTGAGGTAACATACCAGTTTCCCGCCACTTTGCTCAAATGCAGAAGTCGGTAGCACTGCAAACAGAATATTACAATTCTTGGACCGACTATAACACATCTCAAAATATACAGAAGTAGGGTATATAGAATGCAAGAAACAATACCCTTCATTCAAGATTTTAGATCTCTAGGGGTTCTTTGAAGTTTGAGAATGGCCTTTGTAGGTCAAGCACTAAGAACATCACATGAACCTGTCTAGAGATTAAAAGTATGTATTTTTTTAACAATTTCCTATTTTTGTTTGGTTTTTTTAATTGTAAGGAGACCTATTCATTAGTTTCAACATCCTGACCAATGAAAAAGTTCCGCCACAGGGTGCCATCATACTGATGTGTTGCATTTCTACTAGGGAAGAAAATATCGGAGACAATGAATCATGCCATTAGGGCATATTTACCAGGCTGTAAACTGGAACAGATGCTATGCGAAAATTGGCTCCAGGAGGCTGGATAAGGCTTCCATGACCTCCCGTTTTGGAACAAAATCATATATTGGAGAATATTTTCAAAAAATTTATTTTTTAAAGATTTTTTCTCTTTAGTTCCCTAGTTGCCACATTCAAGTTAAGAATACCTGCCACAATAGGGGATGTGACACAAAAATACTTACTACCTTAACCTCTATAGCAGTGATGGCGAACCTTTTGGAGACAGAGTGCCCAAACTTCAACCAAAACCCACTTATATATTGCAGAGTGCCAACATGACATTTTAAGCAGTAACTTATTGATACCTGCTGTTTTACAGGTTTCAATTATAATGGCGTCCTGAGTTCACTAATACAATAGAAAGATGATGGATAAATTTGGATTGTAGCTTCCTTCCAGGGTCCCCTGAATGGAGGAATCAGGGTTCCCAGAGCAGGAGCTTCAACACTTATCTATCACTATCCACACCTTCCTGTTCTTCCTGTAGCCCTGGCAGCCAAGGATGTTGCTTTAAAATGGCACTGAGCATGGCACCTCCTGGGTTGTATTGGACCGCAGCAGGAAGCCTTGAGTCCAGTCTAGCATACTTTGTGTTGGGTGAAGGCCTGGGTGCCCACAGAAAGGGCTCTAAGTGCCACCTCTGGCACCCGTGCCATAGGTTCGCCACCACTGCTCTATAGGGACTGGTAAAAAAAATACTGGTCTAAATACTCTTGAAAAAATGCCGGCGTGGTGGCACCAGTGAGAGAAGCCTCATAGACGTGTGATGTCGTGTTACTGCTCCAATCTTAGAGTCTATACTGTGCAGTAGTATTACCAAATTTCGTGAGGTCTTATTCATTAGTGAAAGGAACTGAAGCTCGAAACGAGATGTCTACGTGATGGAGAGCTCATTAACATCACAAAAACATTACATTTGGAATTAGATTCCATTATTACATACTTTTCCGAATTTTCTTCAGGTACAGCATTCTGGGCATTAGGCTGAGCTGTAAATTTGGAGGATATTTACAACTTTAAGCTGTGAAAACATAGCCCGAGGTCAGCTATCTGCTCCAGCTCGGCAGCCAGCCAGACAGTGATGAAGGTTGTATTATGTGGTTAATGGGGTAAAAATGAGGTCAGGACCCTGCTAAAAAATCATAATAATAATAATATTAGCAGCAGAAAAGAGACACATATTACAGTGCATACTGCACTGTATTTTTGGTATTATTATCCATATTACATACAATTTATACTATGACATATTTAGCATCCATAGTATTATAATCACCCTTGCATCTACAAAAGAACTCTGACCCATTGAGACCGTTGAGTCAACTAGTACCAACATTTTCTTGGCAGATCCCTTAAAGGGGTCCACTGCTTTTCAATAAATCTCTCCCATTATATATGTCTCTGCATGTATACACAACTTCCTGTTTTGCATTTCTTCAGTCCATCCTAATCGGGTCACCCACCTCTGTCCATCTCAGTGACAGACAAAGGATGAGAGGAGGGAGCAGGTTGAGCCGTAATCTCCTGCTGCAGGCCACCCCTCGCTATTCATTAGTGCTCACATGTAAACAAAAACCTTGGAGTGACAGCACTAAAGTAAGTATCAGGAATGCAGAATCACTTGATGAATGTTCACTGATTATTATTCAGGCAGTAAAGGCGCATGGGCAACTTATGTAAAAATGTGGCCAACACCTTTAAGTCTTACATGGATTTGTCTTCCGGGCATATTCTGCAGATGCCTAATTGTATTGAGATTGGAAGCCAAGTCATTGGTCATATTTTTCCTACCACAAGGGGCAATGCCATTAGGGAATATCACTGCCATGAAACACCCTTAACACATCACCTTCTTCTTTGGTCCAGTTATCATTATTATGTGCCCATAGATGTTTCTTGTGCTAGAAAGGGTCAAGCATGGGTATCTGTGATGTATTGGACTATACATGCAGCCTCCTTTACTCCCAGGTCCATAGCCCTGACCCTCATGTAGAAGTTACCTAACCCTGGACCATTATTGGTACAGTAGGTCCTTACTACTACATTTTCTGGTTTTTAACAATGTTTTCAATAAACCTATACTTTTTATGTTTTCTGTTTTTGTTCTATAGTGAATCCCTGATTGTAATGTGGCCCTTGTTAAAGTGTCTCAAATCCTTGCCCAATTTCTTGCTTTCGAATCATCGTCTGGAACTAACTGTTCCATCCATGTCTCGCCTCTTGACAGCTGCCATTTTCACATAATTAATGTCATTCACTTCAATGGGCAGTAGCATTATTGTTATGGCAGATCAATCTATAGACAGCCCTCCCCCCCCATTTCTGTCGCATGAAATGCGGTCCTATGACCCTTAATAAATAAGCCCTATTATTTAAAGGTGTTAAAAGTCTACAATTTTTTTGAAAACGCCCGCAGTATGTTTTAGCTCACCCCATTCATGTTATTGGTGTTGAACTGTGGGAGAAGGCAATGAATGGAACTGTATTCATCTGATTAATGCACAATACTTAAGAAACAACTAGACTTTTATATTATCACTGCAAGTTCAGACTACACAGGATTTATTTGAAGACAGGGATGTGAGCTCTGCCCTTCCTGCAACCTCTGTCCTTGCCTGCTTCAGTGTCCTGCACTAAACATCAGGAAACAACTGGACTGTGGCCCTATTCTGCATATGTGCACAATGCAGTAAGACTGACAAAGAGACACAAGACAAATAACAAAGCAACTTCTAACAAAACAGATCAAAACCAAGATGGTGGTAAGGTACAAAATCATAAGGCATAAAAGTAGTCAATGTTTAGATGAAAGGTCAGAATATCAGCAAAATCACGGCCAAATATCACAGAAAGACAGGCACAGTTGCAGTAAAGTAGCAGGTATTAATGGAGTGACCTGATGCTGCCCCTGCAGCGGATTGCTTCAAGCATCCATCACTCCAGTTGGCACCTAAACACACCCTCAGCTCAATGAGGCTGCTGATCTGTCCCTTAAGCATCCTCCAACAGAACGTCTATTTCCTACATGTGGTTCCAACCAGAAGAACCAAACTGCAGAATCTTGCACCAGCAAAAAAATGGAACAGGGAAGGTGCAGAAGAAGGCAACGTATGTTGTAGATACAGAAACTATGGCATTTTAATTAGAACTGTTTGTGAAGTAGTTTTCTCCCCAATTTTTATGACTTATAGCAATAGTGTACATTTGGTTATATAGGTGTACCCATAACTGCAACATTGTGGGATGTCACTAAATCCAGGAATATCAGCAAAACCACCCACGTAAATGTGAATATTTCTACCTTTTTTGGTCTATTTTAGAGATATCTAAAACCTTCAAAGTGAAAAGATTGAGAATGTACACATTTTCCTGAATGTTCAGCTTTAACTAAATTTTAAGCGGATTAATAATTCAAGAAGACATCAAAATGAATATGAGCAAAGGAGCAAATGCTAGAAGTTATCACGTTAATATCATTATGTTCCTACAGGGCTGGGTGAGAATCACGGAGAATTACAGCTGTAGTGTACAGAAAAGTTTTGTACCAAGGGGATAAGCGTCTTATCTTCCAGGCATTAACTTGTCTCAATATTTCTGCCAATTTAGCCTGATCAAAATTCTGAGCAAACTTCAGAATCAATTAAACCCCGGCCGAAAAAGAAAACCAACAAAATGTTTTTTTTTCCTGCTTGTTAGAATCTAAATGAAAGTATTATTTATATGGAGCGACGGCAGGAATTATGATGACTTCTTTCATAGAAGAAAGGAAATCTCTGCAAAATGACAGCAGCTGCGGAGACAGAGAATGGCAGGGATGAATGTATTTAAAAAATCAGCTCTATTTTAGGGCCCTGGTCGTGTAGGATATTATATATTTTTGGGGTTTACCAAATATCCTTTGAATTTTACCCAATATCCTTCCCTGGGAATCTTCAGCACGGAGAGGCTCTGGTAACCCCCCTAGTAGCATTTCGGGTTCATTAGCATAATGTTAAAAGTTGATTTTAGAAGGTAGTAGGTCATGGATAGCAAATATAAGAAGATTAGCACTGTCACGGTGTCTGGATCTATGAGTAAGTGTCCCTGGTTTATCATGGGTGATTTAAATGGTAGATTTCCTTAAAGTTTGATCTGTATGTATAGTATAAATAACAGCGATCCCCATCTTCCCCTGTATGATTCTCCTACCAGAAGATATATGGAAGGAGTATTAATTCTATATTTTGTGCTCCATCCCTTTTTATCTGTCATTTGTCCAACAACATGACAAAAGATGCAATGGATATGCAAAGGACAGCACCCACAAAATTTCCAAATTATGCTAATGAGCTGAAATGTCTCCTGGTGGTGTTTCAGGAGACCATACGTGCAGAATCTCAGGCACTTCCCCCGCCCACTGTGTGAGATTAGGGAGAAGGGAGGTGCCAAAGAAGCAGTGGAAATGGGGAGACAGTGTAACAGTTGGTTACCCCTCCCAGAGCCCTTCATGCTCATTAGCATAATTTTGAAAGTTGATTTTAGAAGAAAGAAAGCCATGAATCACAAATATAAAAAGATTTTGGTTTATCAGACTTGAATTTGACAGTAGATTTCTTTTAAGAAACTAGTGACACTGAGGCCTTGGATAAGATGCTGGCCACCAGGAGAGGTAGACTTATAAACCAGGACACTTTACAGCTTGTTGTAGTATAGTGGTTTTACTGTAATATTGTTATATATGATCATTAGTCAAATATTGTTGTGTCAGAGATGGCTACATGATAACAGTAACCACTGGACGCCATTAAAAATGCATACTTGCTAGGAGCAAACTATAAGATCTAAGGATAATCCATCTTCTGATGCAGTTACAGTATCCTGCTTCAATGAAGCATATGTAGAATAATATGATGTGTACATAGACTCCTATAATATAGGGTAACATTGACGTGAATAAGTTCATTCCCATTAACTTAGGCTTAGCCGTGATCAAGGATTCTCCTGTTTTACACAACTCGGCATCTTACATCTCCAAGAAAGATGAGACCTCTGCAGTGCTCATTAACGTTAACGACAAGTATCTCAATACGTTACATGAAAACAAGAATTTGTACGGTGATGGTTCCTCCGCAAAGTGATGTAAAGGAGTAAAGACTGCAGATCAGTGCGTGTTAATAAAACATTATATATGTCAACGTATAAATTATTCCTCTTCACACCATAACGATAGTACATTGCACGTTAAATCCAATTAATTAGTGTAACCAAAAGTTCTTTAAGAATACGAGATTAAACAGATATCAGCTTTTCCTGGTGACTAGCAATCTCTTTAAAATGAATGCGTCAGGTCTTCGTGTTGTTTTTTTTGTGCTGTGATGAGAAATAATTTCCAATTTTTTGGGATTATTAAAGTTTTACCGTATTGTATCGTAGAGGCTAGAAAACTTTTTGATTATCTAAAAGAATATAATGCCATAGACCAGGGGCGTGACTTGAGGGGGTGCAGAGGGTGCGGTCACACCTGGGCCCAAGAGGTTTAGGGGGCCCATCATTCCATCACTTTACCATATGAGAAGACTAGTACTATAAACCATACGTTGTAGTCAGGGGCCTGGAACAGACATTGCACTGGGGCCCATCAGCTTCATGTTACGCCACTGCCATAGACAGATGTAGTCAGAACCCCAGCTGAGCAGATTCCTGGTGGTCCGCGGATAAAATGGGCCGCTCTGATGATCTACATGATGATCTATTAGCTACAACTGGTCCAGGCATCTTCATAGGGCTACAGCTTCCCTCCCTATCACTCTGTAATGATGTTTCCAAATCAGAGCTGACCAAATAGGTTCATTGTAAACGATATAAGCCCCATTTCCCTCACTAGTATTGAGAAGGGTAAGTAGTAGTGAGTAGGGTGACACGGTAAAATTAATTTCACACCACTTTTTTATGTAGACAATAATATTGCACATGGGTTTATTTGCCAGGACTACTTTGAACATCGGTGTATGATAAATATCCCCTCAAAACTTTGGCCCTGAAACCCTGACCTTCTGGTGCTACAAGGTCAGGAGGTCAGAGGTGGGGTACAGGCAGGCCCCAGTCTAGAATTGCTATCTTGCTGGTGACTGTTCGATCCTATACAGTAGCAAGTGCACAGGTATGGGCAGGAACAACTCGCATCGGCCCACTCCTCTACACCCACTTGACGTGGAGGTGGCATAAAGGGGAAATCCCAATGCCGCAATTATTTCAGGGCTACACCAGAAAACTCTTACACCTGATAAAAGTCTTCCATTGTGTTTAGGGCACTGAAATTAAAGGGATATCCCCGCTTCAGAAAACAGTGACCCTCTAGGATCAACTCTCGTCCCTCGACCTCTGATCCCTGTTTGAGCAGCGTCTGTGATTCCTATGTGTACATATCGCTTCATTCATTCTCTATCTGGATACAGAAGCCAGAACCCACCTCATCAGCGCGGAAGGGAAGTAGGACCCTCTTTCTGGAGACAGGTCTTGGTGGTCTAGAGGAAAGGCCATAAACATGTACAGTGGGAATATACCTATAACTTCTTTTTAAATTAAACTATGTACATATGACTAAGGGAATGTCAAGTCTACCGCATTTAGATTTGATAGCGAGGGTCACCTGTTTGGTTGAAATTGAGATATTCTGAAAATAATTAACTTGGAAAAGTTCAATTTCTGGAGCTTTACTTGTTGGGAAAATAGAAAGGGATTCTACCCTTTGGTCTAATATTGGGTATTTTCATTATTATCAGCTCCCAAAAAGTCTGGTATAGGGGGTCACCTGTTTGGCTCCAAATTTAAGTATTTTAATAATCAGCCTTAGCAAAGTAAATTCCTGTACCTCTCAGTGGACCTTCTATTTGGGCCAGAATTGGGTATTCTGATTGGGTAATCAGCTTGAAAGACCAATTCCGCAGCTCCTTTTTAAAGAAAGTATAAGATCTTTTAATTAGTCCAAAATTGGATATTATCATAAAAACCATCCACTTACTTCTTGCAGCTTTCCCAACAATTTTATTGGATCCTGCAGTATGTGGATGGATTTATAGAGACAAGAAGGGATTCTAAGGGTGCGGTCACACGTACTGTAAACGCAGCGCTAGGGTATGGGGCGGGCCTTGGCCCGATTGCATAAAAACAATGCAAGACACCCGGTTCTGGTCACTCATTGCTTGCGTTTCCATAGAAAAGCATACACGATTAGGCCGAGGCCCGGCCCAGTAGCCTAGCGCTGCATTTGTAAATGCAGCGGTAGCAGTACGTGTGACCTCACCCTAAGTTCCTGGTACTTTTACCTGTTATAGAAAGATCCTATTTGCAAGGGAATCTAGTAATATGGCCTTGTTAGAGAATTCTCACTAAAGTTGTGATAGCTTGAACTTGAAAGCTGATGTTTTATGGAGCACTTAGGGTCATGAGAAATATAACACACTTTACATTTTCTAATATAAAATCACAGGTGCTAAAAAGTCTCCTCATACTGTTACGGTCAGGGAGAGATCAGAGTCCAATATTTATTAAGATTACATATTTCACCGCCCCATATTGCAGATGAGACTGAGGCCATTTATTATAACAAGAAAGTACAGAGAAATTATCTCCTAAAATATTCATGAATGTTATCAATAACCATCTGCCACAATTTTTTATTTATATGCTTGGAATGATTGCTTCTAGTATCCGTCATGTCAGGGTAGGCGCAATGCATGAGATCAATTTATAGGGAAATTAATTTGGGCTAAAAAGCATTGGCTATGTCTGACTTAGCTGAGTCTGTAACGAGTTAGCTCTTCCAATGGCCACCAATAGGTGGCACTAGGGAGTCAGTTCTCTTCTTTCTGGAGGAGAGCTATTTTACATAGCAACCTTGGAATATGAGATACTCATTAAAAAAGGTTTTCCTGTTTTCTTATTTAAAGGGGTGACATATGACATTACTTTAGCACCCACATAAAATTTCGAATTAAAAGTGATAAAAAAGCAATACAGTCCCCAAATTTATAGCATTAAAATCACAGGTTTTTACAGCAAAGTATGAAAAAGTAGGTCAAAATGAAGAGAATTTTTATTTTGTAAAATTTTAAAATCTAGTAAAACTATATAAATTTTTAGCATACTGACCACACATGAGAGGTGTAATGATGGCGCACAGGGAAAGCGGTAAAAATGCTGTGCACATAAAGCGGCACAAATCTGCTTTTTTTACAATTTGATTGGAATTTTTTTTCCAGTTTCCTACTGCATGGCATGAACTATGAAATACTGTCACTAGACAGGACAATTTATCAACTAGAAACCAACCAGAAACCAAACCCTCATACAAGTCGGCACACAGAACAATAACAAAAGTTATGGATTTTTAACATGATCCCGACCGTCCACTGTCTTAAGACGTCCGCAGGCTGCAGTTAAAACACACAACACATCACATATTAATAAATATTTGAAAATACACATTAATAATTTGCAATAAAATAAAATAAAAACCTCCCACTTCACTATAAAGAACATCTCCATAGTTGCCCCGTTTACCCCCGGACTATAAATATTGGGGCACATTTACTTACCCGGTCCCTCAGAGTTCCCGAAATTTGTTAAAAATGCTCTCGTCATTAAAGCCTTTTAAGGCCTGGTCAAAAGGGGGTGAAATACGGGAGGTGAAAAATGTAAACGCAAAAAAAACCCCAAATGGGCCTGATCCTTAAGAGGTTAAGACGGAAGACCTCTATTGAGATGAGACTTTATTTTGGACAACCTAGGACAGGATTGGGAAACTATCTTTGTTCCGGCTTGTGCAAGTGTGTCCAAAACATGGACCCCAAATACCGGATAATAACGGATTATTTACAAACAAGTTTTTTAGACCTTACAAAACATTTAAAGTATCTTTCTGTATGTGTTATATTTATCTTGGATGAATGTGACCTGGTATAATGATAAGTCCATAATAGAACCTACATTTCTCTACAAGTCTACCGTATTTTTCGGACTATAAGGCGCACCGGATTATAAGGCACACCTGATTATAAGAATGAATGACCAGCAGGTGCCTTGACCAGTTCAAGGCAGCTGTTGTCTGTAAGTACGGTTCATATATAAGGCGCACTGGACTATAAGGCGCACCTTTGATTTCTGAGAAAATCTAAGGATTTTTTGTGCACCTTATAGTCCGAAAAATATGGAAATATGTATATTACATTAACTGGTTCTGATGCTCCTGATTTGGTAGCAAATAGTAACAATCATCAGAAGAAATTAGAGAATCATTCAATATTTGTTTCTCCGACGATTCAACAAAGTTTTCAAAAGATTCATTTTGGGTCTGAATCTACTTGGTTTGGACCAGTATTTGTCCAACTGTCCTGGAAATTGTGTATAATTCCCTCTAGTCCCTAAAGTTTTGTAAATTTTTTACAATTTTTTTCATTTTCCCTCGCCCAACCCTTGCCGGTGCCGACATTTTAAAAATGTTGCCTAATGTGAAGCAGTAAAGATTCAGAACTCGCTGTGGTGCATGAAAAATGTCAGATTCGTGTTGAATCTACGAACTATTACATAGATTTGCTCAACTTAAGTCATCGTAGAATAGAAACAGCTACATGATAAGGAAGGTAATGAAATCTTACAAGCACAATGCTGTAGACTGACTTGTAATGGATCTCCATTTTTATTATCCACTTGTTAAACTTTATAGCTGCCTGTGGACACTGCAATAAATAGAAAATGAGCAGCGATAGAAATGGCCATATTCCACACTTTATAGTCTAATATAGTGTAGGTGTTCACGCTGCACTCCACAATGTACCCGCTGGTACCTACCACCACATCGAAGTTTTAGATCAAGTGCTTACAGGTTAGCTATATAAGGAAATGAAAGGTATACTTAAAGGAAATCTACCACCAGGATGAAGGATTGTAAACCAAGTACACTGACATACTGGTGTGTGCCCCCTCTGGCAGGATCCGCTCTTCTTTGATCTTCTTGTGCCCTGGTTTTAAAGAAAAAAAAATGGAATTATGCAAATGAGCCTGAGGGGCTCTAGGCTCCATTCACACCTATGGAGCCCTCCATTTGCATAATTTTTAAAGCCTTTTTTTGTGAAATCCAGGGCATAAAAAGCTAAGTGAAGAGCAGATCCTGCCAGAGGGGGCGCACACCAGTATATTAGTTCGCTTGGTTTACAATCCTTCATCCTGGTGGTAGATGTCCTTTGCTGGTGTGTGCCCCCTCTGGCAGGATCTGCTCTCCTTTTAGCTTCTTATCCCCTTGTTTTTATGAATAAAAGGCCAAAAAAATTATGCAAATAATCCTGAGGGGCTCCAGGCTCCATTTACCTCTATGGAGTCTGGAGTCTCCTAGGCTCATTTGCATAATATTAAAAGCTTTTTTTTGTAAAAACCAGGACATAAGAAGCTATAAGAAGAGCAGACCTTGTTTATAATACTTCATCCTGGTGGTAGATGTCCTTTAAGGAAAATAACATAAAAGTCCAATAGTCCAAGTCTGTGATGATAAGTGGTTCTGAATGTTGTCAAATCTCTCCTAAGACTGAATACATAAATTACATAAAGGGGGGGTTCCCATTTCATTAAATAAATATTGTCCTTTGAGTGACAAACTTCTATTTCCGATATACTTTCTGTTTCAATTGGTCACAGTTTTCTAGATCTCCACTTGTTGTCATTATATAGGTAGTTTCATCCTGCAGATAAAACAAAGGTCCTTGGTCATGTGATGTCACACAGGTGCACATGCTCGTTATATCCCACAGCTATCACATTACTCTTTGTGATATAATAAGCCTTGCACCTGTGTGACATCAGATGACCAGGTATATAGTGAGCCGTGTACCTGTGTGACCTCACATGACCAGGGATTTAACATGCTGTGCACCTGTGTGACATCACATGACCAGAGATATAATGAGCCGTGCACTTGTGTGACACCACATGACCAGGGATATAATGAGCCATGTACCTGTTTGATATCACATGACCAGAGATATAATGAACCGTACACCTGTGGCACATCACATGACCAGAGATATAATGAGCTGTGCACCTGTGTGACATCCCATGACCAGGGATATATCGAGCCATGCACCTGTGTGACATCACATGATTAGGGATATAATGAGCCGTGCACCTGTGTGACATCACATGATTAGGGATATAATGAGCCGTGCACCTGTGTGACATCACATGACCAGGGATATAACGAGCCGTGCACCTGTGTGGCATCACATAATCGGGCATATAACGAGCTGTTCAGCTCTGTGACATCACATGACCAGGGATACATCGAGCCATGCACCTGGGGCTTATTTACAAAGGTTTTGCGGATCGCATTTCCGTTGGACTTTCCGATGTTTTCGGAGATTGCCCGATTGTGACAGGTATTTAACAGGGGATTGTGTCACATGTGATCGGATTGTGGCGCAGCTGTTCTGGCTTTCATGCGACAGAAATCGGGGGGGGGGGGGGGGGGGTGTTGGACAATTCAGACTGAGCACGGGATGTAACTTAAAAAGAAGGAAGAAGGTGAACTCCAGAGTTGCTGGCTGTAGTGGCAACCTAGCTCCCAAATTTTCACAGTGCCTTGCTCCAAGAGAACAGGCCATGTCCACACCCATCAGGGCCAGCAGGGAGATGCAAGAAGAAGAGGGCCGCAATATAAATAAGGGATCCCCCTGGGGCACTTATGGGGCATGTTTGTTAACAAATCCCTGGGCAAAACTCACAGTTTCTTAAATGGCACAAAGACCAGGACATCAGCAGGTAACAGGCTGTAAACAGTCCATCCTGCAGACACACACAAGGTGGTGGATTGGTTGGCTGGGGCAATGAATCCTTTGTGAAAGAGGCATTTAGCATTGGCCTTGGCATCCCAGGCTGGAAATGGGAGCCAGATTAGCTCTGCTGATTGAGCAGCAATCTAGATGCAGAGATGCAGACACACTAAAATCTCATGAAAGAAACTGACTTTGTCCTGTCTCCGGACAGCATACTGAGCCACTAACCAATAACCAGCCTGGGATTCTGCAGAGAAGATAGCAAATGTTTCAACATAACACAAACATCACATCAATTTAGTGATGACCCGTCCACCGGGACATTACGTAACGATTCCTTCTAAATTGCTTCTTACTCCATAAGAGTTCCAATCATAATAATGCTCCCTAGTGTGCCCCTTCACAAATAGTGTCCCCAAAAGTGGGAAACTATAAACTACATGTTGATTGACTGTAAAGCTCCATACATTGGTCAGTAGGAGTCAGAAACCCAGGGGTGCACACAGCATAATTATTGCAGCCTATAATTCTATGAAAATTCTGTCTATTAATAAAATATTCATGAATTCACTAGTTCCCTATAGATCTTAATGCAGATAGTATCTGGTGCAGAACATATAGTATTCTCCATCCAGTATATATAAGCTGCCAGGCGTGATATCTCCAGACTTTCCAGACTTGTTCTCTCCTAACTTCCATTACAATATCTTCCTATATAGCGCCACTTCCTAATCGGATGCTAAAAAAAATAACCATTCATTAACAAGGGAAGGGAAATGTCCCCGGCAGATGCTGGTTTGTGACATGAGATTTTGACATTTTTTTACTAGCCTAATTTCCCAGTGGCTCTAGCTATTTTCTACCACACTCCCCTCAGGGTAAGTCTGGAGGGCACAGAGGGAAGCTCTTCACCTACTGCCCTCAATTAATTTACACCAGGATACAGTCAGATATTTGCATCATTGGGCATAATGTAAATGAACCCATCTTCACGCCTGACTGTGTTATATTAAGAAATGATGGGGGCTCTAGAATATGCATTCACTTATATTCAAAGATTGTGTTACTATTTCACATTCCAATGTATCCAAATGCAGAAAACTTTCTAATGTAGAAGTGTTGAAGGATAAACATACAACATGCCAACCATGCCCCTACCCTGGTACTTTCCTATACTTACAAGTAAGGACATAGCTACAGCTGTGCGCCTATATGGTAAGCTCTTATACCTCTTGTGTCACCCCCTCATCCTCATAGACTGTAAGCTCTTGTGTCACCCCCTCATCCTCATAGACTGTAAGCTCTTGTGTCCCCCTCATCCTCATAGACTGTAAGCTCTTGTGTCACCCCTCATAGACTGTAAGATCTTGTGTCACCCCTCATCCTCATAGATTGTAAGCTTGTGTGTCACCCCTCATCCTCATAGACTGTAAGCTCTTGTGTCACCCCCTCATCCTCATAGACTGTAAGCTCTTGTGTCCCCCCTCATCCTCATAGACTGTAAGCTCTTGTGTCACCCCCTCATCCTCATAGACTGTAAGCTCTTGTGTCACCCCTCATCCTCAAAGACTAAGCCATTGTGAGCAGGCCCCTCACTCCTATTGTCCCGTATGAGAATGTTATTACTCTGTAATGTAATATTATATTTGTATATGTCCCCTATGATTTGTAGAGTGCTACAAATCAGGATATAAATGAGGATTACGATTATCATATTATTATTATATGGCCCAAAGAGGCAAAGGGGGAAACCAGATTTTACAACATTAAACTGCTAGTTCCATCTAGTTATGAAATGTACTTTCTAGAATTACATCTTATGTGAAAACTCACTAGTTTTCCTATAAGAAATCTCCTACAAAGCCATTTGAAAATGAGGACAGAAGAGTCATATTTTGCCTGAGATAAGTCAAGTTTAGAGGCTGCAGGGGGAGCGTCACTTCCGATTCCATTATCCTCAGTTCTATAGTACATATAGTACCACCAAGCTTTCTGTTTGTGTCATATTTCTCATATTTCAGTTTTTCAGATCTCATGAGGCTTGTGGTACTGTGAGCTGTGAGGATAGAGACAGCTAAAGAAATAGGCAAGAACTAGATCTTTGGCCCAGTTTTATTGTCTGACTCCCGTTTTCTGTTTGAGTTTGCAAATTCTTTGCAGTGGAAACAACTTGCACGTGTATATAAGAAGTGTCCGCGGCACAAATTTGTGCACTCCTGTGCACAGTCGGAACATGCGCCACATTTATCAAGCAGTGTCTGATGTTAAAGGTGCACCAAAAAAAAGTTGGTGCACTCTGGTGCAGGGTTGGTATGTTAAAAGGGTTGTTCATTGCTGAAGATAAATAGTTTATAGATGGGGACCTGACTCATGGTACCACTATTGATCAGCTAGATAAACAGACTTCAGTCGTTAGTAGAGATGGATATTCACAACAAAATGTACTGTGCTGCGGCTTGTGCTGCGCCCCTTCATTCAGAAGATCAAAGAGGGTTCCAGAAGATATACAGACGGTCATCGAAGTTGACTTGATCGTGTTAGCTGGGTAAGTAGGCGAAGATCCGATTCCCCTTGGCCTCTAAGGTATACCCGTCCGGTCAAATCTATCATCTGCTACAAAAATTGCCAGGTTTGAAATTACTTTTAAAAAAACCCTAAAAGTTGCAAGTCTTTAAAATGTCATTGATGGCAGTGGCGCTCCTGGTGCTAAGCTAACATTTACACACCCCGATGAGCTTTTTAAGCCCACAGCTTTTTGGCTTAGTCACATACGGCAATTAGAGTCAAATGAATAAACTGTTCCGTATCAATGATGAAACGACAAACTAGTTCTGTAAAGGTCATATCATCAGAGAGACAATGTCAGACTCCAAAGATGTTAATTCAATTATTACACAGAACACCCTGAAATCTAAAAGTTCATTTTCGAAGAACATTTTTCGTCTTGAGAACAAATAAATCATGTTGTACAAATGAGGGTTAACCTCAGCGTCATCTACCACTGTTCCCCCAATTTATGTTCCTTTTCTGTTTACAAAGTCTTAGACACTATCTGATATTATGGTATGTCAAATTTACCATATTGCTAAGGGTCCTAACGCCGCACTTTTGGCGGGTTTCCCGAATATTTCCTTTTTGCACCGAATTGCCCCGGGTTTTTGGCGCATGCCATTGGATTGTGGCGCATTGGCGCCGGCTTGCATGCAACAGAAATCGGGGGGCGTCGCCATCGGACAACCCGACAGATTCAGACAAACCGTGGAATTTAAAAAAGGAAATGTGTCGCATGATCAGCACTCACATGGGGAAGAAGAAGGTGAACTCGCACGTTGTAATAGATGGGCTAAATCAAGACAACCTCTGGTCTTGTATAGTAACAGATTACCGCTCTCCGATGACATCATGGGAGCAACGATCAAATCAAAGAAGTCCGGCCATCTTTTAAATGCCGTCAGCAGCTTTGCAATGTCAATCAAAGGATTAACACTCGCGACCAGTGCTAGCACAGGGTTTTAGCGGTGAGTATTTGCTGCAATATGCAGCAAACCCCGTGTATGAACGACGAAGGCTCAGCCCGTGAACCCTCTTCATACATCCTTAACAGCTTCATAATGTACAGGTGCGTCAAGGAGCTTTAAGGAGTTAAACAGTGTTGGGTTGGCACACAAGGCACAAGGGTCTTACAAGGGCCTAGGGACTGAAACCGCAGGGAACACTTGGCTACAGCATTGGAAACTACTCCATATTTTTCAAAATGAGGACTAGCTAGTGCTGTCATACATCCCCTGGTTTAGGGATAGGCAAGGGAAAATTAAAAACAAAATCATTAAAAATTAACAAAATCAGATATGAAATTCTTCATAAAAATCTGTATTTCAGATCAGCAGTTCCCAACCATCGGGCTGTGAAACACCCAGTAGTGGCCTGCGGCCAAAGTACCTGAATGGGTACTTTGGGTACCTGAATCTCAGTGCTGACCCCCATCAGTAAAACTCCCGATAAGTGCTGTCACCAGTGTCCCCCTGTAAATTCTGCCAACGCCATTTTGCTCGTCTTGACAACCCCCCCTCCCTGGCATCCAAATGCCCCTAGCGTCTTGGCCGGGGGGCATTTAAAGAGTTAACACCCACATTGGTAACGAAGGGGGTTGTTACCTTCTGGTGTGAGCCTGAATACCAAACCAAAACTACTGGCTGTATGTTAAGGTCCATATCTCTGTATGTAGAGATATGTAGATTAATTAGGTCTAATTCTTTATCGATGATATTAATGACCCAATAACTGTTTCATTGTCAGAAACAACTATTGGTATTGTTGTTTTGATTAAAAAAACAGGAATAATAGAACATGAAAAATATTGGCATTGGTTTCATAACACAGCACAATGACTCAAGTGTCAGGAAAGACTTGTGGATACAGCAGGCAATGTTCTCAATAATCCCTCTTAATTCCTAGAGGTCGATACCAGTGTCTTCAGGAGGCGCGCAGAGAAATGTTAAGTAACTT
Source organism: Engystomops pustulosus (assembly GCA_019512145.1). Lineage (NCBI taxonomy): Eukaryota > Metazoa > Chordata > Amphibia > Anura > Leptodactylidae > Engystomops > Engystomops pustulosus. Next base: position 17,678,611 of record CM033642.1, on the reverse strand, counting down.
GAGCAATCTTGTATCTCTCCGAAAACTTGTGATTCTAATCTAGATGCTCAGGCTGGTTATTAGCTCGTATCCACAGAGGGCACTTGAAAGTAAAAGTGAAAATAAAGATATTAGAGGTCTTGGACAAGAAGTAAACTCTGATGAAAGGAGGAATAATAACTCAATAGATTCCTTAAAAAAACAAGTAGAAAAACTGACCAGATTCTATATAGATTACAATTGCTGGGCCTTTCTATTGGATGGGACTGTCATAACCAACATCCCTAAAAGGGAGGAACTGCAGCCAAGAAGCCAATCCCTGAAGGCCTACAGACATGTCCACCGTTACCTTAGAACTAAAGTTGGTTTACGACTTCAGTCGTTCAGGATTTTTGGTCAAAACATGTTATCCCTTCTGCACAGGATAGGACAGTGATGGTGAACCTTTTAGAGACTGAGTGCCCAAACTACAACCAAACCCACATGGCAATCTAAACAGTAACATGTTTTACCTGTTTTGTCGTGGTAGAGTTGTGGGGCCCAGAGCAGGAGCTCTAACAATAACGCAGTATTTTCTGCACCTCCTTACTCCTCCTGTAGTCATAGGCAGCTAAGGATGTGTGGCTTTAAAATAGCACTGATTACAGCACATCCTGGGTGGCCAGGGACAGGGAGGAGGTTTTGAGTCCTGTCTGGAAACTCTGTATTGGGGCGATGGCCTGGGTGCCAACAGAGAGTGCTCCGAGTGCCACCTCTGGCACCCGTGCCATAGGTTTGCCATCAATGGGATAGGAGATAACTTGCTGATTGTTGGAACACCAGTGGTGTGGCCCCCACAGATCAGAAGCACAGGGATAAAACAGTCCGTCCATTGCTATTTAACAACTTGGATCCATGCTAGCATTGATTGTGGTTGTTAACCCTTTAAATTCTGACAGCCTCATAGACTACACCATGCAGTCTCATCATAGGCAGAAGCATGAACATGTTACTGCTGATGTTTAGACAGGGTTCTGTCCCTCAACCTCTGAACTGTATACTGATTAGTACCTACATTTTAGAGAGATATAGAGAGAGGAGTAATAATACACCCTTCCAGCAGATCTCGGTAGCTGCATCTGAGTGTGCATTGCAATCAGGGTATAGTGTAGGGATTAAAAAAATGGTGGGATGATTTCTTAAATGAACATCAGAACAGATCTCTTATATTAGTCAAATACCAGAAGAGACTTCAAAATTGTATCTGGCCCTAAACTGGACCTTAACATATCAGATTCCAGACAAGATAAAGATATGTATACTCTTTCCTCATCACTCCGGTGACCTTTTTAACTCGGGACAGGTTTCAATAGCCTATGCTGATTGCTAAGAGGTCAGCAACTCTCTTACATAAGTTGCCCATGTCCTTTACTGTAGATTAATTTGTTTTAATTTTTTATAATAATCACTGGATGTTCATCAAGCGATTCAGCATACCTGACTACTTGCATTCATACCTACATACATACCTGCATACTTGCATTTGTGCTGTGTGCAGACTCTCAGTTATTCTTTGTTTACATGCCTGAGCTCTGATGAACAGGAGGGGCTGCGGTAGGAGAATAATGACTCATTGTTCCCCCCCTCGTCTCTCCTTGTGTCGTTCAGAGACACAGACAGTGAGAGAAAAAGGCCATGAGAATGGACTGAAGGATTGAAGGAATGAGAAGCAGAGCTGTGTATATATGCAGCATGGTGAGAACAGGGAAAGACTGAAGCTTTCACAGGAGGCAAAGGATAGGTACATGTAGATGCAGAGACATGTCTAATAAAAGAGAGTTATTGAAAAGTTTATTGAAAGGGTTTCCCAAACTCGGCGTACCTGAACCTGAAAAGGTCCACTTATCACTACAGAGGAGGCCAGCAGGATGGCATTGGATCTGGGTGGCCTAATAAATTATGTGTTAGCTTATGTTATTTATTGTTCTGTATTGTTCTGTTCTATTTATTGTTATGTTATTCCACAGCCACACCCTTCTCCCAGGGGTAGATAAGACTGCCCAAGGGCTGTATGAATATTATATTATAATCCAGTGCTGCCTTCTCCAGTAAAGCAATGGTCATTTTGTCCTAGTCCTTCGTGCTCCACATCCGGTCATATTCCAGTCTGCTGACCTCTGACTATCGGTAGAATAAAGCCCCTTTCACACTGCAGTTGTGGGTAGGTATTCCAGCCACAAGTTTGCGGCCTGGTATACGTCCCCATAGATGGCTAGGTCGCTCCATTGATGTTCGGTGCACACACACGAACAGGACACAGATAGAGCATGATGTAACATTTCCCATGTTTACAGCCGGGCCCCTCCCTACGGAGCGGGGATGAGTGAGCAGTGCTCATCCCTCCTCCTCTCCAGCCCACTGCTATATACTCACTTGGGCTACGGCCGGGGCGAGCATAGAGCAGTGTAAAAGTAGCCTAAACTAGAGATCCTTCAGGTGCAAAAATCTTCATATCTCCGTGGAATTTAGAGCTAAAATCTAGGGAATCCTTAAGACTTTTCTTTGGCTGGATGGTAAAAGCAACAACTTTTCACTGTCTTGTTAATAGAAATGTAACAGTCATCCTGCTAAAGAGAACTGATACAGTTTACATGGAGTTATATCTAAGTTAAACTATACTAAATGTACCATATAATACCATCTTATATATCAGCTGAAGACGTGCCAAATATTATATGCCATAGTAGTCCTATGACACGGGTAATGTGACAGATAGTTCAATTGCTTTGAACTAATGGGAAGAAGTTAAAAGGTCTACAGAATATCAGTCCCTAGCTCTGAAACCGGATTTATTTCACCCATAAAAGCCAATCAGCGGTGCCCATGCCTTCTAATGTGATATACTATTCTGTTGGCAGCACAATAATCATCTTTTTTCTGAAATAATCTCTCGCCTGCTTTTTCATGATATGATTCACACTGTGAATGTCACAGGCAGCTCCATAAACATTAAGTGACAGGAGGAAAGTACAGGCGAGAGATAAGTGCTTCAAAGCCTGGATACCTTTCAGATAGGAGGAAAGGGCAGTGTGCCGATCTATTAAGACACAGGTCTCATTAAATGTCACAAAAGTCTCTTCAGGTTTAACCCTGTCACGTGGATTCTGATCGCATTTACATAGAATATGAAAAATATGCATATGAACATCCAGAACAAATAGTCCGGGTGACGGATGACTGCATTGTGGAAATGGGGGCCGATGATGTGACTCCTTATGAGGAGCATCAACTAATCAACTAAACACGGAATATGACTCCCAATATGAAACACAAATATACTATTAACAAGTCAGTTGTACCAGGAAACCTACCCTCAAAATCCATCATAATAAACCAGGGGCAGTTACTCATAGATCCAGGCACCGGGACTGTGGTAATCTTCTTATATTTGTTATCCATGGCCTCCTTCCTTCTAAAATCAACATTTAGAATTATGTTAATTAGCAGTGGTGGATTAAGAGTACAATAGACCCTGGGTTGTATGAAAAGTGGGCCCCTACATCCCAGAATTTTTAAATAGTGACAAGGGCTGGGACTGGATTTCCTAGTTTTTACGTCAGTTTTCTGGCTCTACAATTAACTCCAGTCCCCTAATGGAGCCAACTGCAGCCAGGCCTTGGCCTTGTCATATAATAAGCACATGTTGCACTTGGGGTAAGGAAGTATGAGGCCATCGTGATAAACGCTGATCTTGATATATTCCCCCAGTGAGCATATAACCACTGTACATACAAAACAACAGAGCCCAGACAGACCCCATCATTATAATCATTGGGGTCTGCTAGGTACTGCTGGTGCCTATTATGTGAGGGGTCCACACTGCTGGCATGCTGTTAGTTACCATGACAGTAGTGTAAGGTTCCTAGGACATGACCGTGTGCTCGCCTGGTCTGGATCCCGGGCTTAGCATGTGGCCAATTGCAGAAGAGCTTATGAGAGAGATATGCTTACCCATCACCCTGCACTGGCCAGGTCACATTACATTGAGACACACAGTGCCAACTGCACCGTGATCCGGTGCCATAGACCTCTGTTGTGATCTGGTGATCTGGTGCGGTCAGATCATGGCCAAAATTATGGCCTAAACTGAAGCAAACTCTGAAGAAAGTACAGAGTCATACAAACTCATGATTGAGATTATATATATATACAGCCAGATAAATACACGCACTTATGTGAAAAATATCCCTATACACCTACACGCCTTGTCTTCATACAGACACATACATACAAACACATATCATGCATAGCACTCAACCGTCACAGATTTGCCGGGACAGTCCTGGTTTTTCACCTCTGTCCCGCCGTCATGGGCAGCTGAGAGATTTTCCCGGATATTCCCTCCAGGTCCCGCACTGGCTGGGGCTGTCCAGGCTCTGTGACCCACCTAGTATACTTTCAAAGCCAGAACTTGCGGTACTGGATGACTTCTACAGACATCGGGCAGGGATCCTTTTGAGGGCTGTGTCGGGTTAGCGCAGAGCAGGGACCACGTCATTAGGGTAATATCATCATGTGTCCATATATGGTGTCTACATCTGCTAGGGCTACCCCAGAGCAGACATTGGGCAGGGAATCCTTTTAAGAGATGAGTCGGGTTATCGGCAGAGCAGGGACCACGTCATCAGGTGCATATCACCATCTGTCCATATATGGTCTCTTCATCTCCCAGGGATTCCCCAGACACAAGGTGGCAGATTTACTTACCCGGTCCATTCGCGACCCAGCGGCGCGTTCTCTGTGGAGGATTCGGGTCTTCCAGCGATTCACTAAGGTAGTTCCCCCGATGTCCACTAGGTGTCGCTGCTGCGCTGAATTCCGTCGGAGTTCACTGAAATTCACCAAGCCAGGCCGGGTGTAAGTAAGCGCGCGTCAAGCATTATTTTTTAAAAATACGGCAGTTTTTCAGAATCCGCCGGGTTTTCTGACGGCGGATTCTGAAACTGAAAAATTCAGGTAGCGCAACGTAAAGATTTGGGCCCTTAGTAGATGACCCCAAGGTCTCTATTTAATTCAAATTTTTTTTTAATTACATTTCTGACCACAACCTCCACACTCCCTCCTGCCATAGAGATACAGGACAGAGCCTCTATCCATTAGGCTATAGGCTTAGTGGTTGTCAATGGGAGGATTTTATGTAACTTAGAGCTTTACTGTAACATTGTGACACAGGCTCCATGCACTGGTATATAGAGAGGGATCTTTTTAAAAATTATTATTGTAATTATTGAGACAACTATTATTATTATAAAAATAAAAATAATTATAATGATGATCGTCTCCATGATAAAAATAATAATTAAAAAAATAATAATAATCATCTCAATAATTAGAATAATAATCTCTGAGAAGATCTATCACTATATACTGTACCAGTGCATGGAGCCTGTGTCACAGTTGGTGTTATTATAGACCCTCCATGATAGACCCCCTCTTATTGTGTGAGATTACAGCAGGCAGAGTGAGGGGGGAAGTGCTGAGGGAGCAGAGGAGGAGACAGTGTAACAACCTATGAAGCTGTAGAACAGAGAGGCTTTGGTGATGCCTCCAGAGCCCTTCTGGATCATTAGCATAATTTTAAAAGTTGATTTTAAAAGAACAGAGGCCAAATATTACCACAGTCACAGTGCCTGGATCTATGAGTAATTGTCCCTGGTTTATTGTGCTTGATTTTGATTGTAGATTTCCCCTAATATATAAATCTAATTTACAAAACCACAGTGGGAGGAATATGGAACAAACTTTGGGAGAAGGAAGTCTAACTATATATACTATAACTATATCTGCAACGTTCCCCCACCGGGGTCGGCCCATATGGTGCGGGGGCAGCATGATTCCCCTGGTAGCTTATAATTGGTCAATAATTAAACCCTCCTTTCCAAGAAAGATAACATATACAGAACCTATAGGTGGTCTAGGTTAGTGATTCACAGCATGGGTGACCTATATCACATTAATTGGGTTCCCATTCTCAAGCCCCCACTGATTATAAGATTCCATTAGTCTTAAGTTCACAAAGAATGGATTTTGAAGTACAACTCCATTTTCTGTGTAGTAAATAGCAGCTCATTTGCAGTATCCAGTGTTGGCCACTACACAGATAACAGAGGCGTCCAGAATCATCTGATAAGTGTTGGACCCCGTAATCTGATGTTGTCACTTATCCAATGGATAGGTATCACCAATCTGGAAAGTTCTCTAAATGGAATCTACCACGTCCCAACTCAAAATAAAATGCAGTAAAATAATTGTAATAATAATACATTATTTCTAAAGCACCACCATATTTTCGTATAAATCTTGTGGTACATAGACATACAAAACAAGACATTGCAGAACAATAACATGGCCCAATGAAACAATAGATGTGCTTGCAAGAGCTTACAATGCATATTGTATATAGGGCACTTTTGAGGCTTTCCAAACACATAAATCTTGCTTAGACTCAGGAAAACAGCGCCACTTGTGTTCTTTAGGCCATGTCAGGTATTGCAGCTCATAAGAGGGGGGACCATTTATCAAGGTTCCTATGGCATCTAATTTATGATAGATTTGTGGCGTCACTGGCCTTGTCATTTTCTTTTTCTGTATACAAAAGGTGATGTTTATTTCCAGACATTTTATGAACTGTTCCGGCTCGGTACGGTGAGCACAACGAGTACTCACTGTTTCGAGCCGTGGCCGCAACAGAGAAAGTGCGTGCTCTATCTATGGCCATAAGAACGACCATGCGGCTCTATTCTCTATGGAGAGGGGAGGGGTGAGCCGCTATCGCCTCTCCTCCTCTCCAGCGCGCCATACTTGTGCCTGCCAGGCTATAGGCGGGCGGGCACACGTTTATGTGAATGCAGCCTACATATGTATATTTTTTTAAGGGGAAGGGGGGCCCCATGCAGAAACCTGCTATGGGGCCCAGCCTCGACTAGTTACGCCACTGGAAGAAGGAGTTGAGGATATTGTACATAGTGTCTTATCTGTAGGCAGCATGTTATAAAGCAGGAGGCGCTGAGCAGATTGTACAAAATGTCCTATATATAGGAAGCATGTTATAGACTAGAAGAAGATGGGGAGATTGCATATAGTGTTCAATATGGGGGCAGCATGTTATAGACCAGGAGGAGATGAGCAGAAGATTGAACATAGTGTCCTATCTATAGGCAGCATGTTATAGAGCAGGAAAAGCTGAGCCGATTGTACAGAGAGTCCAATCTGCAGGCAGCATGCTACAAAGGTTAGCCGTTTTAACACAATTTCCTATCAGCAGGCAGTGTATTATAGAGCAGCTGTGTAGATTGTACAAAGCATCGCATCTATAGGAAGCATGTTATAGAGCAGGAGGAGCTGAGCAGAAGATTCTACAGTGTCCTATCTGCAGGTAGCATGTTATAGAGCAGGAGGAGCTGATCAGAAGATTCTACACAGTGTCCTATCTATAGACACTCTACTCAGCTCCTCATGCCGCAAGCCAGTTACACTGTGTTGTCTCAATAACAGGTCCACTTTAAAAAGTCTTGTAGGACTTTGTGATCACTTGTGCACTTACAGTCAGAGAATATTTTATCTTTTAAAGCTCTCTAGATCACATTCTGAGCAGCAGGCAATAACCCCACGTCACCCAAAAGACGGTTACGAATTAAAGATACAAAATGATTCTACTTATTGTGAAAAATTAAGTGCCTGGTTCCATAAAATTGGTGTTACATGCTTGACATAAAGGCTTTGAAATTCCCTTAGCTCATACAAAATGGATATGATCGGAGTAGATGATTATGGGTGAGGATCGCTCTCTGTGCAGTAAGAGAGATGGACTTAATAAATGCCATAAATGCCGTAATGATAACACAGAAATCTTAGATTTACTTTTATCCCTTTTATACAGGACAGACGAGAAATTGAAGAAATGGGCAAAATACTACTTCTGTTGACCAGTTGCCTCTGCAATTTAAGCAGTAATTTATTTCTCCTTGTTCTTTGACAACTTTCAATCGTTCAGCCTCTTAAAGACACCAACGCAGTTGAAAGGAGGAGATCGTTGTGGGAAGATTCTTTGAGTCCTGTCTGGTGAACTTCATGCTGTGGCGATGGCCCGGGTGCCCACAGAGAGGACTCCGAGTGCCGCCTCTGGCACCAGTGCCATAGGTTCGCAACCACTGGTCTATAGTCTGCTACCTGCTGCTTCATTGGACTGTGGGCCTTTAAAGATACTCTGAGTTTTTGTTCAAGATTTCTGTCTCAACATGTGATCCCTGGTTTGCTGCCACATACACCTTACACCCTTCACCATCTGCCCGATGATCTATAACCACACACACACCGGGAGTGCCTCAGGGTCCTGTAACTACATTGTGTGCTCCCCTTCTTTTTGTATCTCCTCACTGGCCCTAATGGCCATAGATAAGGCCTGTTCTCCTGGACCAAGCCACGAGACTGCACTACAAGCCAGACACTCAGGGCCCATAGGATCCAGCCGCCCCCACAATGCGGTCAGTGCGGATGAGCGGATCAGCTCATCTCATCCTTCTTTATGACATGCTGCCTACAGATAGGACACCATGTACAATCTACTTAGCTCCTCCTTCTGTATAACTGAGGATAAGAGAATTTGGGGCGGAGGGTTGTTTGGTTTATCAAGCTCTTACACCACTTTTTACTGCACCGGATGTAAGTAGAGGCTCCGGCCTCCTGATATATCCGGTGACTGGGCTATACCCTGTGACAGTTCTGTCTAGTTCTTAGGTGGTGGGCAGGAATGTCACAGGACAGTCCACTCCGTGACCAGGGACGGCCCCTTTGCTGCCTTCTACACCTACTTGACACTTTGCACTGTGAGATAGGAATTGACAAACTATTTCAAGTCTTGTATACCAGAAAAGCATACAAGCTTTGATAAATACCCCCTGTATGTACAATTTCACTTTAGAATTTGCCTTTTTTTATACCTTTCAGGACAATCATACCCGTCAGTAATACCTTGAGTAGATCTGATGTAGCTGTGTATTAAATAGTAACACATCTCTGCTATACAGAAGATAAAATCTATGCGAGTGATTAGAAACTCCAGAAAAGTAAACTATTAGAGAGAAAGACATCTTCCCAGGATTGTAGCTACATCATCAAAGCTTTCTGCAGCTTTTCATGACCGTGTTCAAGCCAACCTAAATTACGTTATTGATCCAAATAAGGAGCCCAAATTAGCATCAAGTCCTTCTCCGAGTTCCTGCATTTCATCAATATTTGACTAGTTAGCGGATTACATCGGGACAAGCTCCCAAACCTCTAGCAAGCTGTCAGGAGGGAAGGAAATCAACAAGACACGGCACAATAACATGAGATCTCTGCAGCCCTCAGAACGTGTCTTCAGGATATCATCATCAGACCAGAAGGGGAAAGCCGGGCTTCATTTCAAATGTAAAATATCCAAAATTGAAACAATACATGTCCAGAGTGTGATGTTCCGGGGAGGAAATCCTGGCATCAACTGCAGAGTAAGTCGGGCAGGAATATTATATTTCTAATTTATATACAGGACGCTGCAAGGAAACAGCTAATGCGAAGCCGTACGGTGGAAAATGTAGGTCATCTGAGGTGAGCGCAATGCATTGCATAGTCTTTGGCAACTGAGAACCCAGTGATATTGTTTGAAATTGCAAATAATTCTTAAATAAATTCTTTGTCATGCTGTTCATGCAGTTCAGGGTTGTCAGATGGATATATTAGGGAATTTCCTAATTTCCTAATACAGAGCGTTACATAGTCAGCTCTCTTTACATTAATAGTGACCAATAGTGCCCAACCCTATAAGTCTAGCATGCAGAGTATAACAGAATTTAGGACATGACAAAAAAAATCATTAGATTTATCAATTCTGTGTCATTATTTACCAAAATTGAAACCAAAATGGAAAATCCATATGTAACTCCGATTTCATAATGAATTTTATTTAGCTGCCATGTGTGATTCCTCCTTTCATAACAAACAAAACAGTGCCCATATGGTTCTGCTCACCTTTTTTTTCTGTTCTAGGTTACTTGTCAGAAATCTTCCTCAGCAGCAGCAAAGTTGGGCAGAGACTAACCTCTTCCTGTTTTTACCCTACAGCTGAGTCAGTTATTGGCTGCCCTCACTTCCCATGCAACTTTGTTTTCTCTTATGAAGTAACTTAGCAGAAAATCCAATGGGTTGTGCATAGTATGTAAACACCAGACTATGTAGTGACTAGATTGGAAACTTCCATCACATGCAGGAGTACGGGGCATAGAATAAGCAGTAGAAAACAACAGCCTTGTAGGGACTGATAGGGGGCAGTGCAACCCTTCTACCTCACTATTCTTTGCTGTGCAGAGCTGAACACAAACAAGGCTCTCCAGCTAGCTGCCCACAGAGAGAATCAAATGACCTTCCCCTCCCTCAAAAGTAAACAGGAAGCAGCACCACATAACCTCCCCCTCCCTCCAGAGTGAGCAGGAAGCAGCAGAAGTTCCCCTCCAGCAGTTAGAAACAAAGGACAAAGAGAAAAGAACAACTGCAGGGGACGGCTAAACTGGGGAGGATAGCAAAGAAAATATTAAACAAACTATTGATTTGTTAGAAAAACTAAACAAACATTTTTTTTAAAGTAGCATTTTATTTTCAACTGTCTTGAATGTTTTTGATCTTTTGATGAGCTTTCTCTTTGTACTGAGAAAGGTCATTACTGAGGTATTTTTTCCTTGCTGAGGTCATAACACAACTAAAACCAAACAAGCACACCCTCAAACATCCAGCTTTTATAGAGGTGGTCACACTTAATGATCATCAATGCATCTCAATTTCTATTAAAGCAATAAGGGGTAAGGCATTTTTCACACTATGTTTCTATGCATTGGCCTACAAGTAAATGCTGACTCTGTAATGTGTTGATTTTATGTAATATCGCATATTTATTTCCTTGACTGACTTTTTTCCCATTGAGTAATATTTGGCATAAGTTAAATATATAATCGATATTGATTTAAGATTTCGCCCAGTCGTGTGCTTCTTTTTTTCCCCTGTTAATGGTGCCAAAGTATAAGTAACATTGCGTGCCTGGTAAAAGCTTCTCCTTTTATGAACAGAGATGTGTTCAGGCATGAACATGGAAATACAGAAACGCTGGCCTTTGAGGAATACCTTCCTGCTCCAATATTAAAGAGGTGTGAATTATTTAATGTATCCTCAACACAGATTTTTTTTATACTGTTGTACTGTTTATACAATGCTAGAAAGCCAAGAGAAAAAAGAAGAAAAGAGAAAAATATATATGTTTGTTTAATGGTTTTCTACAGGTGCCGTGTCAGTTTTATAGTTACTGTAGTATTGAACTCTATGCTCATTGTTATTATAGTGTAAGATAATGTAATATAAATTGCATTTTGTATTGGACTATAATATAGTATATGTTTCAGCATTAAGATCATTGCAAATAATACACAGTACCACTGATAAAAATATTGATTGCTGATGTAGCCCTTTTAACTAGAGATGAGCGAACATGCTCGTCCGAGCTTGATGCTCGGTCGAGCATTAGACATTTAAAACAATAAAAGTGTCGCTTGGGACGCGCTTACCTTCACTTGGTCCGGCTCGGTGAACTTGAGTGCGTTCAGATGCTTTTCAGCGCAGCAGCGCCACCTGGTGGACGGCGGAGGAACTACCTTCTTAAATCCCAGCCGGACCCAAATCCACCGCAGAGAACGCGCCGCTGGATCGCGAACGGACCGGGTAAGTAAATCTGCAATACATGGGCAATACAGGGAAAATCGGCGCAAATCGGAAATATTTGGGTAACACGTCGGGAAAACGCGAATCGGGCCCTTAGTAAATGACCCCCATTGAGTGTGTTAGAAGATAGTCTGAGGATCAAGGAGATGAGCTGAGGTGATGGAAATATTGTACAGGACATAGATATCTATAATGTATAGATTGCAGATGTACAGTCCTAACCTTTCCTTTTAGCTGGATATGTTCAGTATGTATGTCACCACGGCTGTATTTACAGCTCATTCTGCCCCTAGGCACTGAGGCTGAATACAATCCTGAGAATATCAGTAAACCCCCTGGGGCCTAGCCAGGGGTCGGAAAAAAAAGTATACTTACTCCACTGACACTATCTGTTCTGGCAATGTGGCTCACAGTGTTTTGGGGACAATGCCAGCTGTGCCAAGAGAATTGGAATTTATGGCACTAATCAGGGGTCTCAGCATTGATCGGCTACAGCGGGTCACTGCTGCTGCCAGAACTTTTGGCCAAGCCACTGAGTTCCCCCATTCATATATACTACAACTCTCATAAATGCATTTATATAAAAACAAGTACTAACTGTTTCTCACCACATAAACTAAAAAAATGCCCTGTACTTGAAGATGCCCTCCACATCTGGGTGCTTTAGGCACAGGACATCTAGTGCCTAATGTCAAACGTGGCCCTGTGTGTGTGAGATCATGAGGTGATCAACTTTTCAAGACAATGTTGCATCAGAAAGTAATAGACAAATGATGGGCACCTGACTTTTAGTCATTAGTATCCAATAGACACCAAGGGTGGTCATTATGAAAGAGCACCACTGCTTCCATTATTTCATTTTTCTGCTCCAATAACAATGTTACAGTGAAAATGATGACACATGGTCCTTATAATCTCAAATATCCTAAAATACATCCACATTACTAGCTCTGAACCAATCCTAGTACTTGGAATTTCTTCAGACTGCCAAACAGTTATCAAAGGCCTTCACACGCCTACACGGTGGCCTTAATTGGCAGTCTCGGTATGGAGAACTCTTACTTCCCGACCCTAGTCAAAAGTCTTACAGTCAGCCAAACCAGTTCCCTACACGGTACTGAAGACCCAACCAGGTTGAAACAGTGCTGTCCGTTCAGAGATTTGTAATATTTCTGCTTCATTAAACCTAATGAACCCTGGAGATATTCACACAACTAAAGTCTCCTTTGTTGGGAATCTTGTCAATGTGTGAAGAAGTTGTTACTGAAGAGAAGTGTCACAGAAAGAAACATAAGTGAGCAGGTGATGGGGTCATCGACCTTCTTCATCAACCTGTTCAATGGAAAGGAACATTCATTACAATACTCTACTGCCGAGCCAATAAACCTGGACACTTCGGGTAATAGGAAGATGAAGAAGAAGGGGAGTTTTCTGATTGCACAATTTTCCAGGGATTTTCATTGGATTTTCTTCTTAGCCTGCTTTAGAATCAGTCATTGGATCAATTGATGAACTTTCTTACGACTTGCACCATAGGGGAAACAAATAGTCTGCACTTTGACACAAGATCAATAACTATACAGAAACCTCCAGGAGCTGAAGGGGGCACAATGGTGGCTATGACTGCTGTGACTCCTTTCATGGGTGGAGTAATACTGCCATTGACCCTGGGCTGTAGGAATATTATAGCCCCTACAAGTCTGGATGTATGTCCTACATATGGAACTAGAATTAAGCTTCTTGGGGAAGGGAAGATGCATCCCTTCTGCCTGCCTTCAAGCTGTGGTTTCTGGACCTTTGGGAGACCTTCAAAGGTCTTGAAATAGCTCTTGTGTATATGTGTATTGAATGCTTTAACATATGTACGAGAATTTCATGGGTGAAGGCTTTACTCAGTATAAAATTAGGTGGGTGGTTTGGGTGGCCATGTGCCCCTTAGATAGTTTGGGCCCCAGGCTACTGCCCAAACCGCGTATATTATAATCCACTTGAATACAATGGCTTTAATGGAGCACCCAGACAATATCCTGCACCTGTGCAATATTTTAGGGAGTTCTTTCCAAAGGAAGATGTTTTGTCTGATTTGCATGTCCTGAGCTATTACCAGAATTAGTGACTACACATGTACTCCATAAGGGGGATTTATTAGGGCTTGTATGCTTAAAAATAATCACAATGGGGCACATTTACTTAGGGTCCGAATCGCGTTTTTCCGGTGGGTTTTCTGAATTTTACCGCTTTGCGCTGGATTGCCCAGAGTTTTTGGCGCACGAGATCGGATTGTGTCGCATCGGCGCCGGCTTGTAAGCAATGGAAAACAGGGGGTGTGGCCGTTGGAAAACGGACGGATTTGGAAAAATTGCGCCATTTAAAAAAAAAAAAAAAAAGCTTGACACACGCTTACATGCACCAGGAATAGGAAGATGAACTCCGGTGGACCTCGGCGGACCTCGGCGCAGCAGCGACACCTGGTGGACATCGGGCGCACAACCTTAGTGAAACGCCGGAAGACCCGAATCCTCATCGGAGAACGCGCCGCTTACCCGACAGGACCGGGTAAGTAAATAAGCCCCATTATCTTGCAAACGGGCAGGAATTGCGATTATTTCCTACTCTACTTCCAAGTCAAGTGGGCATAACGGGGTGTGAAGGGGACTGTGCCATGCGGTGACCATCATATGATAAATTCCCTCCTGTCTCTCCTGACCCCAACCTGACTAGGCCTCTGCTTGTTTCCTTAGTGACATGAACCAGAGTCTCTGGACAAGCCTGGGTCAGCTGTCACCAATACTGGCTCTACTACAAGAGGTAGTGGTTTGGTGGTTTACATACAGAGATATCCAGATGCCCTTACAGGGTTCGAAGGTAAATATACCATTAGGTATATTCCAAAGTCAAACTGGTTTACGGAGGACATTTCAACACCTCCGTTTACTCCAACTCTTTGTATTCCTTAACAGGTGCCACACTCCTGATGTCTCAGTAGGTGGAATTTCCTGCCTATCCCCACTGTTCCTACATAGTATCATAGTAAAAAAAAAAGGTTAGAAAAAGACATCAGTCTATCAAGTCCAACTGATCAAGAAGAAAGCAAAAACCCTACAAGGCTGATGCCAATTGGCCCAAAGCAGAAACTACTAACAAAAAGTTCTATTCCCATGTGATGTAATATCTGCTTCAGCTCAGGACCACCCTTCTGAAAGTAGGGAGCCTTATTAGAATATTAGGGATTGGAAATACATAAATTTGGCTCTTGATCCTGGCCTGAAGAAAACAACATGGTTCCACCCATCTGAGAGTAGAGATCCAACAATGCTATTGATTACTCGGTACAGAATACATCCCACACACACCAGGATCAATGGACCAATGCTTGTTAAAAGATGCATAGAAATGGGGATAGTAAAGGAGGTGAAAGGACCTCTATAAGTCACAATGTATCTAAAACTTATTATTGGTCCTCTAGACCAGGAAGGTTCTTGTCCAGTTTCATGCACTTCAGAGATATAAAGAACACATTGATAATCTACGTATTTACTTGGTATCCATAGTGGTTCATCAGGCAATCAAGACAGACACTTGTCTCCTATGCCCTTAGGATGACAATAGGCACAATGAAATTTGAGGTATGAGATCTGACAATTCTAGCCTTTGCCGGTGGAATGACCATTGGAGAGGATGAGGTAGTTAGGCTTTTATCACTCCCAATACTGTTGTTATCCCCAAGTTCTTTGCACAAAGAAGTAACATTCATGGTTGGGATAATCAAAGGAGATGTCTGTGCTGGTTTTATACCCTGGGCATCTGTCCACCATGCTCTTGACTACAGCTGAGGTCAAACTGAGTTGGTTGTCACGCTCTTCTGTCTTTTCCCATTGCTCTTGGATGGAAATCCACACACTTTCTCTGGATGGTTCCATATCCCACATTGAGTAGAGATCCTTTATTATAACTCAATATGGTAAGACCCAGCCTTAGCCACAGGGTACACCAAGAGATGGCAAAGAGACGAGACAACGCTTCGGCCATTATCCAAAATGAGGCAATGGCTCCATTTATGTTATTAATCTGGCGTCATGTCCTCCTATGTCACTCTGATTTGCAACAGGTTAAAATCCGGTACTTGAAGGATCCGATCTAGTTATCTTCTACATCAGTACAAACGTCAAACAAAATCACATATGAGCAATCAACAATGTGTAAGAAGCGAGCACATTCCGACAGAGGAGCCAAGCTGCTATCACCTTTGCCATGTGTTAGGCCATCGGTGCAGATGCTTTCGTGCCTAAATTATGCATTTGAAAAAAATCTAAGAGAAGTACCAGGCTTATAACAGATGCTCGCTCTCACACTGGGGCTAATGCAATATGGACAACGAACACAAACACTTGACAGTGATCACATATTACATCTGATGCCTGCGGTGAAACCATTTGCCTAAAACACCTGTGACAGGCAACAAATTCTTAAAGTGCTTGAGGATCAGATACAACTGATATAAAGCATAGATGGAAGGATAGTACCTGCTCATTCTTATCTTATATGGAATGTCAACTGTATACATGTCATGAGTAATATTCAGCTTACAGATAGGAACATTTCTTTACTGCATTTTAAAAGATACATGTGACTTGGCTTTACTATGTACCAATAATATTCGTGATTCTGTGATACAAAAAATATACAAAATAATCCCCCTTCAAATGAAAGAAAACTACATTTCTAGCGCTACTAAAAGGTAGGTAGCTGAAAAACAGACCTTAGAGAAATCAGCTTTACAAGAGGATCCTCCGGTAGGCCTAGACTCTAACACATTAATGAGCCCCTTAAAGGAAATCTACCATATGTATTTATGTATTGTGAACCAAACATACTTTGAGAATGCTGTAACTACACTGATGCAAAAACATATCTTGTTTAATCCCTGATCCAAGTGGTTTTGCTAAAAAAACTATTTTAAAATTCAGGACCTTAGGAAACCTGGGTGCATACCGGCTGCTGTGTTTCTCAGAGTTTCCTGAATGGTCCAGACAGGACTAATTAACCTGAGTTGGATGACTAATACACAGCAGCTGGGGGTGATGCAGTGATGTTACTTCTGCCTGCCAGGGACAACACAGTGAATACAGCCTTCTCTGAAGCAGTGCATAACTAGGATCAAATGAGAAGCGCCAGAGCTGCCAGAGAAGCAACAGAGCCTCATTAGCATAATTATAAAATCATTTTTTCAGCAAAACCTCTCAGTTTAGGGATTAAACAAGATATGTTTCTGAATCAGTGTAGCTACAGCATTCTCAAGGTATGTTTGGTTCACAATATATAAAAACAAATGGTAGATTTCCTCTAAAGCCATGAGAAAAAGACCCACTTTGGAGACCACAAGAGTCTATTACCTAGGGGGATGATAAAGAGTGAACCCTATGGCCCAAATTATTTTATCTGGTGTGCCTGTACATGGCACTGTCATAATAGTACAGACTGATGGGAGAGTTTTCTAATATGGGGCAGGGGATGATTAAATGAAAGAATAGTTACTTACCTACTCTGGTATTGACAGTGGTTTCTGTTGATATGCATGGGAGAAATTATAGAAGCAACTACTGATTGGCCAGGGGAACAATACCAATAGCATACCCTATTGGTTCGAGAACACACATAGGAAGTTGTTGAGTGCAACATCGACTGGGGCTGTAAATACCAGAGTATAGGAAGGGCTAAGAATCATTATCATTATTCTACGTTAGAATATAGTCCCTTTAAATGTAAATTGATTAACTGGAATCTAATAAAAGGAGACCCAGTGGAGACCTACCTGGTATAGGTAGCTTTGCAGGGAATGCCACCTTGGAAAATTAAAGGGGCTGGCAACTCTTTTATATAAATTGCCCATGTGCCTTTACTTCCTTATTGACAATCCCTGAATGTTTATCAAGTGATTCATCATCCCTGATACTTACTTTAGTGCTGTCTATAAACTCTCTATGGATCTTTCTTTACATTTCTGTGCACTGATGAATAGGAGGAGCTGCAGTAGGAGTTATGACTCCTCCTGCTCCCTCTCCCTGTGACTGTCAGTCAGATGGATTGTGAAAAGAAAAAAAAGACACATTGGAGCTCACCATTAGGATGGACTGAAGGAGTGAGAAACAGGAAGTTGTGTATATATGCAGAGGGCAGAATGGCAGCATGATAATAAGAATAGGCTCAAGCTCTCAAAGGAGGCAAAAGTACCAGTGCGTATACTGCATAGACATGTCTAATGGAACAGATTTATTGAAAAGTGGCAGCCCATTTAGTTAGATTAGATCATGTTCTGAAGAAAGACAATTGGCATCAAATGGAGCTGGACTTGTGATACTGTTCTCTTTGTCTGTATCAGCTTATCTGCAGGTCTGAGAGTCAGTTGTGATATTGATGACCTTTTTTATGTAGCATTGCTCTAAGAAAAGATTGTATTACCACTTTGATATCACTGGTTGAAACCGGCTACCTACATGTGCGGAGCAGATAGGGTTGTACATTAATGGAAATGAATTAGATGCTTTGGAAGAAGGTAATACTCACCATTAGGAATATTGTATGTAATACGCGAAGGCGATCGACACTGATGGACTTCATTAGGTTTATATGAGATGTCTCATCACAATAGTCTGAAATGAGTGGTGAACTGACAATCCAAATGTGGCTCACATAACCATATTGAAACAATTGCCACAAAAAGAGCTGCTACCTGACAACAGACTGGCCATAAAGAATGGGAGTTATTGGGCATTAGCATGGGCGTTAAAAATAGTTTCCCCACAAAATCAAATTTATAACCTTGCCTGATATCCAGGGATATCTACCGGCTGAATCCTGCAGCTGCTCCTCCCCCTGCTTCATCAGCATTCAGGAGTACTGGCATGTAACCAGGGCGACATCATGACAGGTCCTTTAGCCTCCTAACATTAGCAAACTGTACACAATGCACATATGTGACCACATAAAATCACAGCATGCTTGCCTGGACTTCTCCTCCACTCTATGCCTCCTTGCAGGTATGCTATGATTTCATGTGGTCATATATGTGCATTGTGTTAAGAGGCTAAAGGACCAGTCATGATGTCACCCTGGTCACATGACATTAGTCCACGTCCCCGACATGCTCTAGGCAAGGCAAGTACCAGGAAATTTTATAACTCTGATTATATGGGGATCTGAGGGAAACAATTTTTAGCTAAAAGAAGGGGACAAGATAGTTAATAGAGCTCTACGGGAACCTGCTATAAGCTGTGAAAAATTTGGTGACAAGTTCCCTCTAAAAGATGACCGATGTGGGGGCCGTTAACTGCATGGGCTATCCTAATAATAAGTAATTAATTAAGCACTTTTGGACAGCCTAACTATGCGTAATTGTATCATTTATTTCTAGGTTACACTTTACAGTTCGTCTAATCTTGACAGGCCCTCGTTGCGCTGTTTTGCATTGTTAATTATTTAATTTGTAGCTTTCACACTTGTCATTTCTTTCGCTTAAACCCACAATACAGTCACTGTAACACATGGCGCCGAGTAACTTATGTGGAAAGCTGCTCCTGCTGAGCTGTTGTGCTTCACTTCTGTCTTCTAGTCATTAAACTGTATCAACACAAGACACCATGGTGCAGTCATTAATACCAGCGCCGGGGTATCCAGCATGTAAATACTGTGTATACCTCACATGCTTGTAGCTATATATTATGAAATGTATGAGTTGTAGTGTCTATATTCTATATGTTAGCATACATACACAGAGATGCCTATGCATACAGCATCGCATTGGCGGAGATTCAACCTGGACCAGACATGGAGGAGAAGTTCAGAATGTAAGAATAGAGTGTAGGCCTCTAATACCTCTGCGTTTTATGGGAGAAATACTAGAGTTGTATCACAGAAAGGCATATGGCTAGACAAGCCTTGCCTAAATATTTTAGAAGCCGAGTAACCCCAAGTAACCAGAATAATGTTACTAATTACTGTTGCATGGTTTGAAAAGACATGACAAAAAGTTTGAGATCTGGCCTTTCATGGTGACTTTACCCTACAGTTCACAGACTTGTCCATTAAAGAATGGTCCATTAAACATTATTTTTTCCCCTATCTGCAGCATATATTCTAAGCTACTACCCCTCCCCCCGACATACAGTTTAATGACACAAATATGTTACACCACTCTTGGCTATCCTGGTCCCCAATTGGAACCCTGTTGATAGGCTCAAGTGTTTGTGGTACAAACACCTTTAAAGGGAATCTGTCAGAAGCTTTGACCAGACAAATTTCCAGACAGTGTTAGGTATTGGTTCTGGAGATCTGTGTATAACCATACCTCTGTGTATGCTGTTAGTAGCAGCAGGAATGTGAGATTTGGATTTATACTCCAGGATTGTAGCTTGACCTGTTGTTCTCTGATGTGATGTGTGTGATCTCTTCACTGAACACAGCACAGTACCTCCCCTCTGTGCTAATCACTTCTGTAACAAGCTTCTGTTTAGATAATACAGCAAAGGGGAGGGGCTTAGGAGAAGTGTAATGTAGAGTTCAGCAGTGTGAGGAATGCTCCAACTAAAATCCTGGAATGTTAATGCATTTTTCAAACCAGGCAGAATCACACAGAATTATGTTATGGCTGATTAGTGAATATACTGTATCTGCTTCTAAAGCAATGTCAGTAATCCGTCCCCCAGAAGTGACCCCAGGTCCTAAACTTAAAATGAACTTTATCACATTTCCAGTTTTATCATAAAAAGATAACAAGGCATGTAATTCTGTAGCACCAGCGAGGCCATCGGCGCTGATGTGTGAAGCCCACATTAGCGGTGGCTTCATGCCTCTGTACACATGCTGATCTACAGGAAACAGCAGATATACAGTCAGCGCTGGCAGCGAGTATCAAAGATGTAACTTGTATCAGAAAATGACTAAAGTCATCATTCCACAATAGAAGGTTATACATGAAGGTTTACCAATATTTCTACATTTCTATAATGTACAATACTGTTCTGCAGAAGCCTCCATGAAGAGAAATCTGTAGAAGCAAAGACCTGTCAAATGTGCTGAGATGGATGGGGCATCCCCCAAGTCTTCTGCTTATACACTGCAGGTATTCGCATTCTTCTCTATGTCCAGGTATTCCCCCTCTTTTCCTCTGTACTATCTCATATTACTGTACAATTAAAAAAAAAAGAAATAAAAAACTTTTCTTCTTATGTCTCAGAATCTCAACCGTGCCCCTAGCCCCTCACATTGCTATTACGGGCTTTAAGATATCATCTGGAGCAGAAGCCTCCTCTTCCTTATCCAAGTCGCGCCTGTGGAACTGGTGGTACCACACCGCAGCAAGTCCAACCCGTTTCGCAACGGGCTCTGGTGATAACCGGGTGCCACTTAGACTCTGGTCCCAGGTGTCGGCTTGTGTCATCGTCCGTGGTGGTCCTGGGGGTTCACTACCCCAGAAGCCTAACAGAACCCCATTATTCTTTGCATAATTTTTACAAGGCTGTTTGTGTTAGGCCCCAGCCATAGTTGGCAGCACCTATTCATGGGCACAATAGAGTTCTATGGCACCCGATCCCAGTACAGTGGGCACACTGTCTATCATCACGCGGTGATCGGGCCAGGCAGCCATGCTGCAAAGAATAGGACATGTCCTATGTCCTATTCCTATCATGGCTGTGGTTGCCTGGCTTATTTGGAGAGGGGAAGGAGAAGGAGTGCTGAACCCCCCTCTTCTGTACCGGATTCTGGACCGGGTGAGCACACGGTCTTGTGCACGAGGCACAAAATGGTTTTCCCGGACAAAGGTAGGTCAATATAGCTGTTTGAAGAGACGTCAGTGCTCTTACTGTTTACCAAGTATGGTACCATTCACATAATTAGGACTGAGCTGCAACCAGTCCATGATACCGAAGCTCCACCTTATGATCTCCCTAAAGCTCCTAGGAATGTGTTAGTCTCCATCATTGGTGACCCCTCAAGTTACAGCTATTTTTATGTATGCAAATATATACTGAACCCACTCTGCGCTCCTAGGCTTTGCATGTACCCAGCATAGACTTTGAAACAGGTCTATGCAGGAGATCTGGTGCACTGTATCAGGAAAATGAGGCTCCGATCAATATGGAGGTTTATTATGAACCAGCACTGAATGATAAAACAGAGGAGAGTCATTTATTTTTGTAACTGTTAGCCAACCTTTATGTAGTGAACATTGTAATGGTAACTTTTATTAGCACAATACATCCCAGTTATTACACTGTCAGGGCTCCAAGGGTTAGACAATAGTTACCACACAATGATCAGTCCCTAATGGCAAATATGTATCTTCTTGTATTGGTAATGAAGTCCAGGCACAAAGCCATGTCTGGCTCTGGATGCCTAGTAATGACGTCAAGTGCTTTGGAATATGTATAATTTCCCAAAAGATACATATCCGAGATGGAAGTTGCTAATTTGCCTATTTCTATAAAGGCAAAAGTTAAAACTTTTAATATTTTAGAGTTTTAATGCAGCTTTCTCTAGAGTGCGGGTGACTAAAATTACAGACAAAATGGAACATATAGGTTCGTATTCATCTAACTTCTGTATAGCGCTGTCAGAGCGGCTGCAGACCCCCTATACCTGGGGTATAGACCCTGCCTAGTAATGAATACTATTTTGTGGCTTCCCTCCATGCCATTCTTTTCATTTATACTGTTGTTGTATTACACTGTTTTCAGAATGTTATATTAGGTCCTGCGAGACCAAACTAAAAAAATACAATAATAAAAAATGTGTGTGGGGGGAATTTCTATTTTGGGGGGGATGGGGAGTAGAGGTCTCCTAATAGGCTGCACTTTGCATCCACTTTGTGTAGAATTGTTTTTGGTACAAAGGAGTTGCGGTACCTCGTCATGGTACCGATCACTTTCGATACTCTGTGGTTGAATACAATACAGGCAGTCCCAGGGTTACGTACAAGATAGGTTCTGCAGGTTTGTTCTTAAGTTGAGTTTGTATGTAAGTCGGAACTGTATACTTTATTATTGTAACCCCAGTCAAATTTTTTTGGTCTCTGTGACAATTGGATTTTAAAAATGTTGGATTGTCATAAGAACCAGGACTAACACTAAAGCTTCATTGCAGACATCTGTAATAACTGTTATAGATGTTTATTGTAGCTCAGGGCTAAAGTACAGTAAATTGCCAAAATCCAGAGGTCCGTTTGTAACTAGGGATCGTATGCAAGTCAGGTGCCCTTAAGTAGGGGACCGCCTGTATAGGATAGTATTATATCCTGTGGAATAGATTCAATTAGAAAAAAATAGGTGGACTTCATGTTGTCCAGTGGGAAACGCAGTAGTTTATTAGGTGCACTGTGGGTGGTAGAGGTAGGTGGCTGCCTGATACCAATAGAATGGTAAAGAAAAGCTTTTACTACCCAGAAGGGGAAGGATGTTCTATTTTCTAGTGAGGACTGGCACTGAACTTTAGCAAGAGGGATTTCTTAGGAGCACATTTCGTCTCCTTAGGTTGCGTTACGCGTTGCGTTCACATTATATTTAGAACTGCAATTCAAGCGCAGCGGGAAAGACTTTTTCCCAACCTCAGATGCATTTAAACCTAAACGCTTGTGATCGGGAATGAGCAACACATATTTTGCTGATAATGCAGAGCCAGTGTTATTTGTTCCTGAATGCAAGCATTTAGGTCTAAATGTATCTGAGGTTGTGAGAAATTCCTCCCTACTGCGCTTAAATTGCGTCTATAAATGCAATTTTACACTACGCAGCCTGAGTGTCCAATGGCATAACTCAAAAAGATGAAACTGAAGACATCATAAGATTCCTTAAATGTTCCTTCTACCTTCTACACAGAGGGCCCTTACACACTAGCATCCAACGCAAATAAGACAGTGGGGCTTATTTACTAAGGGTAGCGGATCACACTTTTGGCAGACTTTGCACCATTTTCGGGATTTGCACAGCTTTGACAGGTATTTACAATGTGTCTGCGCTGGGATTGTGTCGCACGTGATCGGTTTTTAGCTCAGCTGCGCTGGCTTTCATGCGACACAAATAGGGGGACGATCTGACTAATTCAGAGTGAGCGCGGTATTTAACTTTCATATTGGGGCAGATTTACTTACCCGGCCCATTCGTGATCCAGCAGCGCGTTCTCTGCGGTGGATTTGGGTCCGGCCGTGATTTATTAAGGTAGTTCCTCCGACGTCCAACAGGTGGCGCTGCTGCACTGAAGAGCATCGGAACGCACTGGAATACACCGAGCCAGGCTGAGTGAAGGTAAGTGCAATTTTCGCAACACATTTTTTTTTTAAATGCGGTGGTTTTTCCAAATCCGTCAGGTTTTCGTTCGGTCATGCCCCCCGATTTCCGTCACTGCATGCCGGCGCCGATTCCCCAAAATCCGATCTCATGCGCCAAAATCCCGGGGCAATTCAGGGGAAATCGGCGCAAATCGGAAATATTCGGGTAACACGTCTGGAAAACGCGAATCGGGCCCTTAGTAATGGACCCCCATTGTTTGCAAGACAATGCACTTACATACACCAAAGGAAGGAAGAAGGAACTCCGGCGGACCTCAGCAGGGGAAGTGACACATGCAGGATATCGGGCGGCACGATCTTGTGAATCGCGGCAAAGTCATTATCATCGGGCAATGCACTTTCCATGAACTCTGCGGAGCGGGTTAGTAAATGAGTTCCCAGTCTCTATTATAATTTTTGCTTCCTAAAGGCACTAGGTCTTATTTTCAGGGGATGTCTTATTTTACCATGAACAACAATTCACATTTATTGTTGATCAAAAATTTTATTTCTCTAACATCCTTATAACTTCCCAAACTCTGAATTTTGTTGTGACTCCATTTCTATTGGAATCATTGGCCCCATATCTTCATGTTTAGCACTTATTTTTATGACTCCCTTGTCCAGGTCACTGCTTGTATCGCATTTTCAGCGCAACAGTCAGGGATTTTATCTCATGAATTTCTCCCCTATGTGACAACTTTTAGTATCTAAAGATCTACTAATACTAATGTAGGCGTGGGGGGAGCTGTACCAATGACTGCCACTAGGTTTATTTTCAGGGGAGGCCTTATTTTTTAGCCTGAAACAAAATATGTACTAGGTCTTATTTTGGGGGATGTCCTATTTAGGGGAAACAGGGTTATGAGTTGGAGGACACCACACTCTCTAGTGTATATGGGGCCTTAGACTATAGAATCTCCATTTATTGTGAGATTTGGCAAATATTACGAGAGCAGACTCCAGTTAAATTGACTTTCAAAAATTCCCCTTGTGATAAATCTCCCCTAGTTTGCAGCAATCAGAAATAGGTAAAAAGAATTGCCTTAGTAAATGGACTTGAGAATTGAAATCTTGAGGAGGGGCAGATGGGGAATTATGGAAATATGTGCTGTTGATAAATTCTCAGCTCAAATTAGGTATAACAAGTCTCATCTCAACATGAAAATAGCCAATTTCACATTTAATTGGATCTAATTCTCTGTAATTTAGCCTTGTGATCCAGTGTTTCCTGAGCCTCTGTACGGGATGGGTAATGAGCACATATGAATTGAATACCAAATGATAATAACCAGAAGAGTCTCATTAAAATGGTTGTTTCGTGCAAGAAGTATTTTTTCAGGAAAGGTATATTAGACATAAAATATAATACAAATTGCTAAATCCTTATGTGATGACGTTATTTCAAAAATACAAAACTAGTAGAGAAAATTAACTGATTACTATATACTAATGGGGTTTTGCCACTATCTGCACTAATTCTATTATAATATGTGAACTTGCTCAGTTTTGGGGTGAAAGTTACTTTAAATTAACAATAATAACTGTTGGATCTTTAAAAGGGGATTATTAAAGCTGTCATCCAAGGGTATAAAAAAACCCATTAGTGGCTGGGATGGGGCGAGTTAAAAAAATAAACATGTACTTACCTCCCGACACCCTCCTGGCGTCCAGTTCTGCGATCTCTCTGGTCTGTGTCCCATGTAAACAAAGAGGGGCACAGAAGCCCTCAGCCAACAACGTTTTTTTTATACCCTCGGATAACCCCTTTAAGGGTACAATACAGAGAAATATACATAAAGGGTAAACTAACTAAGGAGAGACAGAGGACGTAGAGGAGGGAGGGATATTAACTATGATAATACTCTATATACAAATCTATATACATAACAGACACACATACTTTCCCATACCACCTCCACTACTGTCTTGGCCAATTTGATGATGGTGTAGACTCAATAGATGGCATCCTTGGCTCCATAGATATCTTCTTAGGAGATCACACAACTTGCAGCACAAGTAATTTTAATCTTTGAAACAAAAGAAGGTAACGGTTCACCCCTAGAAGACTGCAGTGTCCTTGATGGTGGGTTGGCCGGGTGCACGGAGTTCCCAAAGAAACCCTGGCTAATGATGACTAAGGACTAAGATGCGATAGTCCGAAACGCGTTACCACTTTTTTTTAAATGTGAAGATTACATTTTTGCCTATGTCTTTTGTTTTTGTACATACTTTTGGATGCTAGACTTCCCACCTTTTCACAAATTCTTTTTTGCTTTAATTTCAGTCTTTGTTTCACCCAGATTTTGGAAAATGACATGCAGCTGTCTTCAGTTGTCTTCTAGTCAAGATGGCTTTAACCCCACGTTGATTGTGGTTTATAGTGGCTTTATTTATGTCTTCATTCTGGTCCAGGAGAAACTTTCAATCAGCAGATAAGAGTATATTGTGTATATGGAGCCCACAGTTATCAACGCGTCATTGACTAATGGGGCTGTAGATTCTTGTGATTGGCTGGAGTCCCATTGATCATGTCTCCAACAATCAAACGTATATCCCCTTATAATTGTACATTGGGGGAAAATCCTTATTACTCAGGTGTCCGTGTAATATTGTGCCGCCATACATCCTCGATCACAAGGTTTGGCTGAGGACGTGATGATAAACATTGTGCTGTCTGTCGCTGCTTCGAGGCCAGCTATAGAAACATCCAGTAGCAATGTATTTGGTTATCTTTTTAGTAAGTGGGTTTCTCCATGCAGTTCTGACATTGGTGTGAAATGTGACATTATGTGCAAGTGTAGGTCCTTGTTTAATAGCACCTTGATGCTGCCCCCATCTTGCTGCAGGTAGTGCTGCCGGAGGCAAGATGATCAATTCGCCTCATGGCTGGTGCATACTTAGTGAAAATGCTCTATGCTTCATAGAAGTTTTATTAATTATGCATCACACCCGCGTGCCCTTTCTCTTCACTTAACAGTTAACCTTATATAATGGCAGAATCCTTATTCTATCAGCGTTTGAACAGTATTCTGACTTCCCATAAAAAAGGTTCTAGGTATTCTCAGTGCTTGTTATAGTTCACATTTACAGGCTGCTCATATATGGATCTTCTGAACCTTGGCTTGCCTTCTGGTTATCATTGTTGTTGATTTGGGTACCTCCTTGTCCCTGCATTTTGATGACTTTTCTTACTTTGTTGGTCTTGTCTTGTGTGTTTTATCACTTCGAGTTAAGCAGGGACTGCCGCCATAGTTACGGCCACTGCTAAGGGGTGGATTGAGTTAGGTAGGTAGGGACCGTCTCGTGGGGTTTCAGTTTTAGGGTTCACAGTCTGTCACATTACATTGTGTATCAGGACCAAATGGTAACACTCATTTCCCACAAATCGGTATATTACAAATCCAATGTTAATCCAATATTCTACATTAGCATCAGGAGACTTTGGTGCTTTTTTACTGCCATAATACATCTAATTCTTCTGCAGACAACATCCTTCTAGCATTTAAAGAATTACAACTAACAAAAGCTATTTCAGATAATTTTGTAAAAATTAAATATTCATAGAAAAAGTGAATTTAGAAAGTGATTTATGCTTCTTCTTGGCGAGGATCATAAGACACAGTATCTGGTGGAGAGATACATTTTCTACTTAAGCTTAATATTTGTAAGCATTTATATACTGTAACTCTTAGTGTTTGAAACAACTGTTACAAAACACAAAAAAACAGTATTATTGCAAGCTTTAGTCTCACTTATTCTCTACGTAGAGTGAGAAGACAAGTAATAATTGACACATAGATGCTTAGATCATAGATGCAATAACACCATTCAGTGTGCAGTTGGATTGGGAAACATTCAATTGAGTATACTGAAGTATGTGTTTTATATTTGGAGCTGTAGTTCTTCCATGAAGATTTCTTTGTGATTAAGAGAACAGGAAATTTAGGTGCAAAGTATTTGGTATTGGAGGATATTATGCTGCGGTCAGACACCTGCACCACATCTTCATTCGGCAGCCACTCCTTCACCATTGTGCTGCAGCAGCTCAGGTCATCTAAGGAAATCTACTATCAGGGATCTACCTAATAAGTTAGATCCCATATTTTCTACCATAACATTAATCCTCGTTTTTTTAAATTAATGATTTAATAAAGCCTAACCCCTTTGAAATGTAATCTTTTTGTTTATGTCAATTTTCGCCAGAGGCTACTAGTGCATGGAGTGGCCGTTCTGTGGAGTGGGAGCTACCGCTACTCCACGCCCCGGTAGCTTGTATTGATACTGTCTACTCGCTCCTCTTCACTCATCTGCCAAGTCAGAGTTGGGCACAGTAGCTCCGGCTTCGCGGATGAAGCTGCGTCGCTGTAGCTTGTCTGGGAAGCGGAGTTGCTGTGCAGTAGTCTCCGGCGCTAATTTTCATGAACATAAAGATTTTATTTTTTATATTTATATAAAATTATTAATTTAAAGAATGATAGGGATTAATGTTGTGGCAGAAACCTACTATGGGATATACTTTATCAGGTAGATCACTGATGGACACCTTTCCTTAAAAAACCCACCATTCGCTCTCAACATAACTACCCCCTGCCAGTCTCTGCAACTGCATAATTTTGGCTTCATAGACATGACTGTATGCTCACATGGCATAGCACGTGGTCAGGTGGAGAAGATGTAGAAGAATGAGCACTCCTCACCGCTCTCCATATACAGCTAGCCACGCCACAAATCTGGACAAATATAATACATAGGTCACCAAAACATGACTAGGTGCCATAGATCTCTATGAGGGTCGTGACCTGACCACGAATTGTGTGGCCAGATCACGGCCGCCTACACAGTTATGTGTAATGGGCCTTACACTGTGCAACTTCCACTTGTGGTTTGATTAGGAAGGTTGTACACTTAGGTTAGTATTATGAAAAGTGGCAGGCACCATAAGAAGAACACAACGGAAATAAAAATCTAAAAGTTTTATGAAGGCTGGGGTTATCTGCATACAGCTCCTAATACACATAGAAATAAACTGTGTGATTTAGTATCCTACTAACCCTGCACTTTCCCTTAAAGTTTAACTCAGATTTCATGAGGATTTTTACCAAATTCGAATATATGATTCCCCCCAGTGTCCATATTGTGCTTTTCATAATTTCTGCTCTGAAGCTACTTGTTAGAAATCTTCCTTAGCAGCAGTAAAGTGGCTGGAGAATAGCCTCTTCTGTTCTTTGCCCTAAAGCTGTGACAATAACATGCTACCTATAGCACCTTGTGTTTTCTCATAAAATCATTTAGCAGCAAAGCTAATGACATTGCTACAAGCAAATCCTCTAAACTTACTGGACTGTATAGTGACTGGTGATATTGTCTGGTGATATTGAAGATATTGTTTGGTAAGCAGATGCTTGTGGAAGACTTGTTGCGGAGGAGTATGTATGATATAGCATCAGGTGCAGAAGGAGAGGATGGGATACAAGAACTGATATAAAAAAAGGGAGACCCACTACCTCACTATTCTTTGCAGGAAACTTTTGTATCCATAGATCTGGACGGAGATTCTCCTGCTAACTAAAGCAAGTAGCATCACATGACCTCCCCCTCCCTCCAGAATGAGCAGGGAGCAGCAGTCCCTACCACCTGTGATACCGTCCTGTATATTGTGTGTAAACACTCTAGGGACTCACAGAGAAAGGAGAGAAGAATTGAAGGCTGAGGAGGACGGCAAAGTATTAAGGTTATAAAAATATTGCTTTGGGACAAGATACCTCAATGTAAGCCGATACGTTTCTAAATGCTGGTGGCAGCAGCTTCTTTCTCAAAAATCGGTGGATTTCCTTGTGTTGTTAAACATTACACGACGTGAATGGGTTTTGTTATGTGCCGTTCCCCAGAACGGTTCCCTACTGTGTGCCTATGACTTACACAGCTTTGTTTTCGCAGCTTCTAGATGTCTGTATGATTGACATATTAATCATCCATCCA
The DNA here is from genome assembly GCA_019512145.1 of Engystomops pustulosus. Classification (NCBI taxonomy): domain Eukaryota; kingdom Metazoa; phylum Chordata; class Amphibia; order Anura; family Leptodactylidae; genus Engystomops; species Engystomops pustulosus. The sequence continues at coordinate 17,648,553 of CM033642.1, read as the reverse complement.
GTAAAGCTGTCACGCCGCTATCCTTAAGACAACGCGTTAGAGATGACATAACAGTAGTCAGCGCTACATTATACTACACCAACACCATGGGCCATTAGTTCTCATGTTTAAAATATGGTCTGATTCCCAGAGAGATGACACAATAGGAATCATGAGAAGATATACAATAATAATAACTGGACGCTTCATGGTTTTTTATGTCCTTTTTCCTGGTATCCACCTTAATGTTTCATATAGACTTGGTTTTATATTCATAGAGTCCATGCCGGCTTTTTATGTAGATGTGATGTATGTGAAGTGCTAGTCTTTGGCGCAGGTCCAAAAGGAGCCTCATCTGGGAATCTTCAATTTTTACCAACATTGATTTAAACCAAAAGGTGATAAATTTAACCATGACCCAAACCAAGTGCTCAAAACCAGTCCGAACGCCACAGGCAGAACTACATAGAAGAAGTGAAACATCCAGCACAACTCACAGGGAAATTTTTTTATTCTATAGTAAAAACATCCATACTGTATAATAGCAGCAATGCCAGGTATATATCATCTTTATCGTTACTTATCATGAACATGGAATTTAACATATCCCCTTGAAAATATCTGATAAGACATGTGCTGCAACATTACCCATAGGAGGCCCGTAAAACAGGTATCTATATTCATCATGATAAATGTAAAATTATTATATTTTAAATGCGGTTCTAGTAGTGCAGAATGAAAATACACTGTTCCTATTGTATGATACATTGGGGGTCATTTTCTAAGGGCCTGATTTGCGGTTTCCCGACGTGTTACCCGAATATTTCCGATTTGCACCGATTTTTCCGGTATTGCCCTGGGATTTTGGCGCACGCGATTGGATTGTGGCGCATCGGCGCCGGCATGCACACGGCGGAAATTGGGGGGCGTGGCCGAACGAAAACCCGACAAATTGGGAAAGACCGCCACATTTGAAAAAAAAAGTGTCGCGGTACACACGCTTGCCTTCACTCAGCCCGGCTTGGTGAACTCCAGTGCATTCAGCACAGTTCACCTGGTGGACGTCGGAGGAACTGCCTTAGTGAAACGCCGGAAGACCCGAATCCAGCGCAGAGAACGCGCCGCTGGATCGCCAATGGACCGGGTAAGTAAATCTGCCCCATTGTGTTACATTGGACTCTATTTATTATGTTAACCCTTACCTGAAGTCATCACGATATCATGAGGCGGGTCCGAGACAATATTGGGGTCTGCTCATTGGTTGACAGCACGGACGAGTGTTTTAAAAGTCTATTGTTCACACCAGAGTTTCCGGTCACGATAAAACGCTTTGCATTGAAACGCGCTGGTATTGCTGCAAGTTATGGTGTATGGATTTTTTTTACTATTTAATAAAGAAAAACCCTCCTAATTGCTCATCCCTCCACACCATATTCCCAGCATTGGTGGAGGTCCATTCTTGGGATCCTGTGGATAGGGGATGGCCCACATTTACTAAGGGCTTTGCACCAGTTTTCTATCAGACTTTGCACGTTCTTTTAGGTGCAAACTGCTCGCACATGTATTTAAGTAGTTACCGCGCCACATTTGTGTTGCACACAACTATTTTGTGGCGCAGCTGTACTATTCTTCATGTTAAACAAATTTCTGCACTGAAATGGGCGTTCCTGTGCTCAGTCGAACTGTGCGCCACCTTTATCATGGAAAGTTCAACAGAAGTGTGTCACACGCCCTATGCTGAAGGTGCACCAAAAAAAAAAATTACTGCACTCCGCCTGAGCAGGGCAGGGGGCGCCAGATTATTGAAGAACGGTTGCCGACATCATGAATCTGGCGCCCCCTGCACACTATGCATAGCACAGACTGTTTTTTCTAAATGTTGGCCGATATTTATTATACTTGGTACAAGCCCTTTAAGGACAAATATAGTATAGGACACATCACAGGCACATTTATAAGCCCCGATGCTTCACATGTAACCATCACACAATTGGAAGTTTACATTTTCCAAGAATTGATGACATAACTGCAGCATTTTACCGACGGCAAACAGCGCAACGATAGCAAAGGTATCAGCCGGATGAAAATCCCATTACGTTGAAGTGTGCATTTTGAAGAGTTTCCAAAATACAATTTCCCTTCCTCTCCTAGTTGCAATCACTCACAAGGCAATTTATCATCTCAATAAGTAGTATATGAAAATAAGATATGGGCACAATACACAGACGAAGCTGCAAATTCTAAATGCCACTCCAGCAGGATCCCTCGCCCTGATGAGGTTAGCCCTCCCGATGATCCTCACACAGCTGTTCCTGCTCCCAGCTGGGGCTTAACTTTCAGAATAAATACAAGCGTCTCTGACCTTTCTCCCGATGAGAATCAAATGCTACTAGAAAATGTTCCCATGCAATTTATATCACACACGCGTTTGGGGACATATATTTACCAGTGGGTATTTTGAAGTCGGAGTGCCACTTGCATAATATTGTGAAACCTGCAAATGGTCAAAGTGCTCTTTCTCTGCACATATAAAGCTCTTTCTGGCACTGCTGAATATTAAAGCATATGCTACGGTAAGCTAAATTATATACCTGTGATGGTATAGTAACCGTATTCAGCGTTCTGTGCTTTGGAGATCTGGAGGGTGGGTATGTTCAGAGACACAGCAGGGAAATGTCATTACTGCTGCCTGGATGGAGTGTGTTTTTTAGTATAAGGGTCTATCAATTAAGTCCTCCGTATTACAAATTATTTTTGGCGCTTGTTAAAAGCAAGACTCTGCCGGGAACTAATCTGTATGATACATAACCTAAAGGGGCTGGTCAAAGGACCCTTTGTCCTGCCCCGTCCTCCTCAGTCCCTACACTAGGAATAACACAATGGGGGTCATTTACTAAGGGCCCAAATCGCTATTTTATGTGGTGTTTCCTGAATATTACTGATTTGCGCCGTTTTCCCTGAATTGTCCCGGGTTTTTGGCGCACGTGATCGGATTGTGGCGCATCGGCGCCGGCATGCATTAGACGGAAATCGGGGGCGTGGCCGTCAGAAAACCCGACAGATTCGGAAAAACCGAGGAATTTTTTTTTAAAAATGTGTCGCTTGACACGCGCTTACCTGCACCCAGGATAAGATAGTAAACTCCGGTGAACTCCTGCGGACTTCAGAGCAGCAGCGACACCTGGTGGACATCGGGCGCACTACCTTAGTGAATCCCGACCTTAGTGAATTCACTACCTTAGTGAATCAGCGTCGGAGAACCCGCCGCTGGATCGCGACTGGACCGGGTAAGTAAATGTGCCCCAATGTTTGGTGTTCCACGGGTCCAGGGAGTAAGAGTTCTCCTTATGGAGACGTTGCCAGTTGAGACTGCCTTGCTAAACCAGTTCTCTACACTGTATAGAAGAGGCACAACCAACTCGAAATAGTGCAGTTTACAGTTGGGAATCTGCTCTTTCTGGAATAGATATACTAGTTTTGCTTTAATCCCACAAAATGTCATTAGGCTTCCCGAAAGTCATGCTTGATGGTAAGGGGGCTGCCTAAATAAGTAGCAAAAGAGGCATGGCCTTGTCCCATCCTAGAAAACCTTTTTGGTTTCCCTTAGCATGTACCGTAATGTTTCATGGGCCATAAAGTTCAGTAGAGAGTAAAAATTTACTATAGTATATACAGTGGCAGGTTAAGTGTCCCATGGGCCCTGGGCTGTTCACACAACTAGGGACCCCCTAGCGTCTGGATGTTAGGACTTAATTTCTACTCTATATCCTTAATCTTGTACTGTTCATAAAATGAACTTAATGATGAACTTCAATCGTGTTTAGAGATGAGCGAACATGCTCGTCCGAGCTTGATGCTCGGTCGAGCATTAGGGTACTCGAAACTGCTCGTTGCTCGGACGAATACTTCGCCCGCTCGAGAAAATGGCAGCTCCCGCCGTTTTGCTTTTTGGCGGCCAGAAACAGAGCCAATCACAAGCCAGGAGACTCTGCACTCCACCCAGCATGACGTGGTACCCTTACACGTCGATAGCAGTGGTTGGCTGGCCAGATCAGGTGACCCTGGGATAGACTAGCCGCTGCCCGCGCTGCTCGGATCATTCTGTGTCTGGATGCCGCTAGGGAGAGAGCTGCTGCTGGTCAGGGAAAGCGTTAGGGTGTTCTATAGCTTAGTTAGGGCCGGAGTTGATTCTCTAAAGAAACCCAACAGCCTTCTTGGGCTACGCATAACGTTCTACTACTTTTTTATTTTAATTGCATCTAGTAACTTTTTGTGGAGGAATTAGCAGGGGAACTTGCTACCAGTTTGTGTTTTAGCTCTTAGTGGACCCCCACCACCATAGCAAAGGACACGAAGTGGGGGAAAATTTGAGTAGGGGTTGGATTTCAATTAGGCAACTACCTCAGTGTCTCTCATTGACAGTAGTGTGTGCTTTTGATAGCCTTGGCTGAAAAATAGCCATAGGAGAGATACAAGAGCTACTTACCATAAGTAGCGTTCTATTAATATTTGATTTGTTGTATGACTGGTTGGCTGTACTTTCTGCCAGTGAATGTCTAGCCAATTCCTGAGCACTTTGTAGTGAGACTGCCGACCGTGTGTTACTGCGCTAGTGACGCCATATCCATACAAAGACCGAAGTGGAAATTTAGTAGGGGGTGGATTTCAATTAGGCCATAATCAGTGTCATTCATCTGACAGTATGTGCTTTGATCTTGGGCTAGAAATAGCCATAGGAGAAACCTACAAGAAGCTACTTACGCATATAGTAGCGTTCTTATATTTGATTCTGGTTGATCTGCTGGTGGCGCTTCTTCTGCAGTGCATGTACTAGCCCATTCTGAGCATTAGTGAGACTTGCGACCGTGTTTGTTCGACGCTTAGCTGATCGTCACCATATGCCATAGCAAAAGACCCGAGTGGGAAATTTGTAGGGGTGGATTTCAATTAGCAATAACTCAGTGTCCATGCTCATCTGACAGAAGTGGCTTTGTACGTGGCTAGAAAATACCATGAGGAGAATACAAAGAGCTTACTTACGCATACAGTAGCGTTCTACTATACATTAATTCTGGTTGAATGCTGCTGGTGTTATACTTTCTGCAGTGCATGTACTAGCCAATTCCGAGCCATTGTAGTGGATGACTTTGCGACGCTGTGTTTCTCGCTTTAGTACGCACATATCCATAGCAAAGAGACCGAAGTGGAAATTTATAGGGGTTTGGATTTCAAGTTAGGAACTAACTCATTGTATACTCATCGACAGTAAGTGTGCGTGTTTGATACTGGCTGAAAATAGCCAATAGAGAATACCAAGAGCTTACTTACGTCTCGACTAAGTGCGTTCTATATATTTGTATTTCTGGTTGATCTGCTGGTGGCGGTGCTTTCTGCAGTGCATGTACAGCCACAATTCTTGAAGCATTGTAGTGAGACTAATGCGACCGCCTGTGTTTCTGGCGCCTTAGTGAACGGCACATATCATAGCAAAGACCGAAGTGGAAAATTTTAGTAGGGGTTGGATTTTCAATTAGGCACTAACTCAGTGGTCATTCATCTGGCATTAGTAGTGTGCTTCTTTTTTGATACTTGGCCTAGAAAATAGGCATCTAGCAATTAGGTATCGCATTGTTTGGTTAATAAAAAAAACTCAAAAAAAAAAACAAAAAAAACACAAAAGAAAAAAAAAAAAAAACAACAAAAAAACAAAAACAAAAAAAGTAAAAAAAAAATAACAGTTATACTCTCATTTTAAAAATGTTTGTTAAACCGAGGGCTAGGGGTAGAGGACTAGGCGGGGGGCGGGGACGTGGGCTCCAACTACGCAGGGGTCAGAGGCCGTGGTCCTGGTCGGGGTGAGACCCACCTGCTGATAGGGAGCAGGGGACGCCGCAGAGCTACACTCCCTAGCGTTCATGTCATGAAGTTACTGGGACTCGGGTAGAGCACTGTTGGAGGCCACAGAACAGTGCGAAAGGTGATGTCGTGGATTGCTGACAATGCTTCGAGCATTTGTCCACCACCAGTCAGTCCTTCCACGCAGTCACCCTGTCCACCGAAATCGCACTCCTCCAGCTCCTGCACTCAGCCTCCTCCCCCCCGTCTGCCCCCTCCAGGAAAATTTGGCATTTGAACGCACATACTCTGAGGAACTGTTTTGGACCCTTCCCACAGTCACAAACCACTTGTCCGGTTGCTGCTGAGCAATTTTCGATGCCCAGGTTTTCCAACAGTTACCCGTCTGTGGGTGATGATGACCTTCTTGAAGTAGGGAAGTGTGTAAAGAGGTGTCCGACGATGAGGAGACACGGTTGTCGACAGTGGGAAGTTGTTGTCAGGGCAGGAAGGAGTCCGAGGGGGGAGCAGAGATGGAGGGATCGGAGGGATGATGAGGTGACCAGACCCAGCTGGGTTGAGAGGCGGGGAACACAGTGCTTCTGGACGGAGAGAGCGTCCTCGACCAGAACAGGTGAAGAAGGAGGTGGTGGGGCAGACGGAGAGGCAGGGCCAGAGTGGTGCATCCCGCCAAATGTGTCAACTAGTGAAGCTCCGCGGGACGAGGGCTCCTGCGGCGGGGCTAGATCTTCAGAATCTGGAGTCTTAAGGAAACACCGGATGACCGACGGAATGTGGTGTGCAACATTTGCCAAATCAGGCTCAGCAGGGGTTCCACCACTACTAGCTTAACTACCACAGTATGCGCAGGCATATGAATGCTAAACACCCCACTCAGTGGCAACAAGCCCGTCACCTCCGGGTGCACACCACTGCTCCTTCCCCTGTGTCAGCTGCTAGTCAGCCCCCTGCCCAGGACCTGACACAAAACCCCAATCGTCGCCTCCACGATCCTCCACAGCATCCACCAGCGTTCAGCTCTCCATACCCCAGACGCTGGAGCGAGGAACGCCAAATATAGTGCAACCCACCGCACGCCCAAGCCCTTAATGTGCACATCTCAAGATTGTTAGCCTGGAGATGCTGCCCTATAGGCTAGTAGAGACCGAGGCCTTTCGCAAACCTCATGGCGGCGGCCCCCGCCCCTCGGTATTCGGTCCCAGCCGCACTACTTTTCCCGAAGTGCCGTCCCAGCCCTGCACCAGCACGTGTCAGACAACATCATCCGTGCCCTGACCAACGCCGTTTCTGACAAGGTCCACCTGACCACGGACACGTGGACGAGTGCTGCCGGGCAGGGCCACTATATATATCGCTGACGCACATTGGGTTAACTTGGTGGAGGCTGGGAAGAGCCTGACACTGGGGCTGCTCAATACTAGGCGGGGTTGGGCGGGGTTTTGCGACGCGAGGTTGCGGGGCTACCTCGGTCCAGGTGTTTCCGGCATACTAGCCTCCTCCTCCTCCCACCCCTCCTCCACTCCTCTCCGAACTCAATCGTGGGCACCGGCGCATCAGTCGGTAGCTTAGGCACAGCAGCAGTGCCGGCGCTAAGCGACAGGCAGGCGGTGCTCAAAACTGCTGAGCCTAGGCGACAAAAGGACCACACCGCCAAGAGCTATTACAGGGCATCCGGCGCAGACTGTCTGTGGCTGGCACCGCTGACCTAAGCCGGGAATGGTTTGTGTGGACAACGGCCCGTAAACTGGTGGCGGCTCTGCAACTCGGCAGACTGACACATGTGCCATGCCTGGCCCATGTGTTAAATTGATAGTTCAGCGTTTCCTCAAGACATACCCCCAATCGTTGATTTGCACGAGGTTGCGCCGCATCTGTGCGCATTTCAGGAAGTCCAGCCCAGATGCTGCCACTCTCAGGGCAGCGACAGCGCGCCTCCAACTGCCCCTCACCGAGTTTGTGCGACGTGCCACGAGGTGGAATTCAACACTGACCATGTTATCCAGAGTTTACCAGCAGCGCAGAGCGATTGTAGACTGCAGATGTCCACTTCCACCAGAACTGGTAGTCAGGTCAGTCAGCTTCCATCAAGTACAAATGGGGAGGACGTGCGTGGATGTCGATATCTGGCAGGTGCTGAGTAAACTTTGAGGAGTCAACACAGATGGTCAGTGGCGATTGCCGCCATCATCAGCCTCACCATCCCGCTGCTTGGCCTGTTTGAAAAATCTCTGGTCAGCATGAAGTGCGGAAGCTTTGCGCTCGTCACAAGAGACAGGGGAAGAATATTCCTTGTGATAGCCAAAGCACCCTCAGGTTCGTTCTCAGCGCATATCGGGAGGAGGTGGAGGTGGAGGAGGAGAAGAGGGAGGAAGAGGAGGAGAATGTTGGTGAGACACAAGAGGGGACCATTGTTGAGTCCTTACTGTCAGCTGTATGGGCAGAAGAAGAGGAGTTGGAGGAGTTGGAGGAGGAGGAAGGAATGGACAGTCAAGGCCAGTGAGGGGAGTGAATCTTACGCGTTGGTACTCTGGCGCATATGGCAGATTTCATGCTAGGCTGCCTATCCCGTGACCCTCGGTTCAAGAATTTATTCCAGCACCGATTACTGGGTGTTCACTCTCACTGGACCCACGGTACAAGCAAAATCTTTCCACTCTCATCCCTGCAGAGTAAAGGAGTGTGAGAATGGATGAATACAGCAGGCCCTGGTGCACAAGCTGAAACAGTATTTCCCTCTGACAGCGCTAGCGGCAGGTGCGTAGTTCTGCGGGACAAGTAGAGAGGGAGAGTAGGCGAGCAGGCAGCTGTCCAGCACGGCAAGGGTACGCTTTACAAGGCTTTGCCAGCTTTATGTACCCCAGCAAGACACTGTCTACTGTCCCCAGTCTCGGCAGAGTAGGGCTGATCTTACAGACAGATGGTGAGGGAGTTACGTAGATGCCATACCATCGTCCTAAATGATCCACAGCTCCCACAACTACTGGGTTTCAAAGCTGGACATGTGGCACGAACTGGCGCTCTACGCCTTGGAGGTTCTTGCTGCCCTGCCGCTAGCGTCTTGTCCGAGCGGGTTTTCAGTGCAGCTGGTGGATCCCTGCTGAGCCCTAGGCGATATAAAAGGCACACCCCAAAGAGCTATTACAGGCATCCACATCAAAGTTGTTAACTTGTCGCACCCTGCTGTGTATCCACAAAATATACTGGCAAACTTTTATCATGTACGATATTATTGAGCGCTCTTCTCACATCCTTGGTTCCTCTAGACACCCATTGGTTTGAAGCCTGAGTCCAATTAGGGTATGTCGCCATGCCACTCTCTAGCCTGTGCCGCTGCCTATCTGCCTCTGCATGCGTCCCTATCGTGTCAGGGTCAATTATTGGATGTTTTACATGCTATCTGCTTCATTCTGTCACTCTGTCATGGCCATGCTGTTTGCCCATCAATTTCGGCAATGGTGCGATTAAGCAGCCTCAGGGCATCATGCATGCTGCCCTGCTGTTTCCGTCCATTTCCGTGGTGTTTCCATCCTTTTCTGAGGTTCCAGGTTTTGGCCAAGCTTACCTGGGCAGAGCCTTGGTCCCTTGAAAAAATGCTCGAGATCTCCATTGACTTCAATGCGGGTTCGTTATTCGAGACGAGCACTCGAGCATCGGGAAAAGTTCGTCTCGAATAACGAGTACCCGAGCATTTTAGTGTTCGCTCATCTCTAATCGTGTTCTTATAACCCATCTATCTAGGAAACCCAATAACATTCCCTAACTGCATAAAACCCTCCACATAGACTACAGTCCAGACCAGATCTCCCAGACAGTGTCAGGGATGTGGATGCTGCCCCTTGCTGCCCAGGCCTCTGTGCACTCTTCAGCTGAACTCCCCCTCATACTTTAAATACTTGTGTATAAGCCAAGACTCCTTATTCTACAAAAAAAACTGAGAAAAGTTATTAGCTTGAGTGTAAGCCTGAGGGTAGGAAATGCACCCTCTACTCTAATGAAAAATCCAGCAGCAGCCACACCTCATTAATGAAATGTCTATGGCAGAGCCCCCGTTTAAAAAAAATTGTCCACAGCAGAGCCCCACTTTAATGAAATGCCTACAACAGATGCCCCCTTTAAAGAAATGTCCATTCCGGGTGCCCCCTTTAAAGAAATGTCCACAGCAGAGCCCCCTTTAATGTAATGTCCACAACAGAGTCCCTTTAACCCTTTCAGGACCTGACCCTTTTTTGTTTTTTTCATTTTCATTTTTCACTCCACATGATCAAAAATCCATAACTTTTTATTTTTCCATGTCCAGAGCTGTGTGACAACTTGTTTTCTGCGTAACAAATAACACTTCATAGAGATGGTATTTATTATTCCATGCCGTGTACTGGGAAGCGGGAAAAAAATTCCAAATGCAGTGAAATTGGTAAAAAAGCGCATTTGTGCCATTTTCTTGTGGGCTTGGATCTTACGGATTTCGCTGTGCTCCCCAAATGACATGTCTACTTTATTCTTTGGTTCGGTATGATTATGGGGATAACAAATTTATATAGGTTTTATAATGTTTTCATACATTTACAAAAAATTAAAACCTCCTGTACAAAAATTTTTGGGGGGATTTTGCCATCTTCTGGCGCTAATAACTTTTTTATACTTTGGTATACAGAGCTGTGGGTGGTGTCGTTTTTTGCAGATTTTGATGATGTTTACAATGTTATCAATTTTTGGAGTGTACGACCTTGTGATCACTTTTTATAGAATTTTTAAATTTTTTTAAAAATGACTTGGGGCGCGATTTTCCGTTACGGAATTAAACGCTGTGAAAAACCGTTATCATATTTTGATAGAGCGGGCTTTTTCGGACGCAGTGATACCTAATGTGTTTATGATTTTTACTGTTTATTTATATTTATATCAGTTCTAGGGAAAGGGGGGCGATTTGAGTTTTTAGGGTTTTTTATTATAATTTTTTTTTTACTTTTTTGATTTTTATTTTTACTATTTTTCAGACTCCCTAGGGTACTTTAACCCTAGGATGTCTGTACGATACTATCATATACTGCCATACTACAGTATGACAGTATATGGGGATTTTACTCCTCATACATTATAATGTGCTGATAGCACATTGTAATGCATGGGTTAACCCGAAGTAGCCTCGGTCTTAGTGAGACCCGACGCTACCATGGCAACGGATTGCCGCTCCCCGATGACGTCACGGGGAGCGGCGATCCTCTAAAAGCTGTGCCGGCGGCGATCAGCGGGAGTGTTACCGGTAAGCCTTTGCTGCAATATGCAGCAAAGACTTACCGGCTATGGAGAGGGCTCAGCGCAACCGCGGCCGACCCGTGACGTGCTATTACGTCACGGGTCGTGAACGGGTTAATGTAATGTCCAAAGCAGAGCCCCCTTTAAAGAAATGTTCACAGCAGATGCCAACTTTAATGAAATGTTAACAGCAGAGCACCCTTTAAAAATGTCAACAGCAGAGGCCACCTTTACAGAAATGTCCACAGCAGATGCCCCTTTACAGAAATGTCACATTAGATGCAGTTTTTTAATGAAATGTCCACAGCAGATGCCCCCTTTAATGAAATGTCCACAGCAGATGGCCCCTTAATAAAATATCCAGAGCAGATGCTTCCTTTAATAAAAAGTCCACAGCAGATAGATGCCCTATTTGACAAAATGTCTATAGCAGATGCCCCCTTTAATGAAAAGTTCACTCCGGATGCCCCCTTTAATGAAATGTCCACAGCAGATGCCCCCTTTAATGAAATGTCCACTGCAGATGTCCCCCTTCATGAAATGTCCACTGCAGATGCCCCCCTTTATGAAATTTCCTCAGCAGACGCCCTCTTTAATGAAATGTCCACTGCAGATGCCCTCTTTAATGAAATATCCACAGCAGATGCCCTCTTTAATGAAATGTCCACTGCAGATGTCCCCCTTTATGAAATGTCCACTGCAGATGCTCCCCTTTAATGAAATGTCCACTGCAGATGCCCCCCTTTACATCATAAAAAGGGGATACTTATTGGAGGAGAAGCATACCAAAAAAACGTCCCAACAAAAGTCTCTTCTGTAAATCCTTATATATTTGTTGTTGCGCTCAAAAGACTTCTTCGCTCACCACACAGTGCTGCCTTGTCTTCCATTTAGTGGATTCGGATGATATTTACTCTGGATGTCTGGAAGATCTAAGCGAGTCTATGAATAATCCTCACAAGGGTGAGAACATGTTTTTCAGCTACCCTAGACGAGGAAATGTTCCCTGCCTTTTTATTGATTCATCACCCGTGTGATTTATAGAAGAAACTTCTATAAGTTTACATGTCTACAGCAGAGCCCCCTATTTACAGAATATCCACAACACAACCCGCCCCCCCCCCCCCCCCCATTAGTGAAAAGTCTACAGCAGGGCCTTTTGTAAAAACCCTCTAAACTCACCTTTGCTTCTTCTCTTTGCGCCGTGTCATAGTGATGCCCAAGGAGAAGACGGAGCTGCGGGGCCGGGAGAGGAAGCCAGAAGGTGAGTGTAGCATTAGTTTTCTTGCTCTGATGCTTTTCAAAACCTTTCGTAGGCTCTCATTGAAATAAATGGGACTGAATTCAAGATGAAAAGTGGCTGAATCTTTCAGCATGACAATGATCCCAAGCAACGAAAGAGCGGCTTCATAAGAACCATTTCAATGTCCTGGGGTGACCTAGCCAGTCTCCAGATCTCAACACCATAGAAAACCTTTAGAGGGAGTTGAAAGTCTGTGTTGACCAGCGACAGCCCCAAAACATCACTGCTCTAGAGGAGATCTGCATGGCGGAATGGGCCACCACACCAGCAGCTGTGTGTACCAACCTTGTGAAGACTTACAGAAAAGACTTACAGTTGTCATTGCCAACAAAGGATCTATAACAAAGTATTGAGATGAACTTGTGTGATTGACCAAATACTTATTATCCACCATAATTTGCAAATAAATTCTTTAAAAAACCAGGGACTATTATACCGATATATATATATATACATATCAATGGCCAAGATACTATTATATATTTGTAAGGTCATCGAACAAAATGTTTGCCTTTTAGACCCATTTATTTTACTTTAATTATCAAGTTGCCTTTTAATGTTTTGCCACTTTAAGAATATGTCTATAGAGTAACTACTCAGTCTCACACCTTATGCTATTGGAAAGCAGCATTAATATTTCATGGGCAATGTATTGTGTGTGACAAATGTTACTGCTTTGGCTTTACATTCGCTTTGAATGATGTTTCTGAACTCTAGTTATTGCCAGTGTCTTTCTTTACAAGCGCTGCCTTAGGGATATCATTCATCAGATTCAATTAACAAGTCGGAGAGATTAGCACATCAAATATGTTGAGTTTATCAAATGCAGGAAAACAGTCAACGTCATTGACTGTGATGGAAACGTCCTACGAAAATATCACAAAACTAAGCTGGAATGGAAATGTCTACAAAACATGGAGTCATGGGAACAGTCATGGGAACAAGTTAAGGACGACCGGACTAAGACTGTTATGGGTGCTGGGCTGTGTCCACACGGTACCAGAACCAAGCTTATTGGGAAAAGAGGGGGTTCCTTTTTGTCCACTTTCAGTTCTGAAAGTCCTGAAACACGTGTCCTGAGCCAGTATATGTATATGTGTATTTCAGGGTTGGTGGGTGGTTTGTAAAGCCTTGGGTCCTGGGCTGATGCCTACATTATAACCCACTACTTCGGGCAACCCATGCATCATCATCCTATAACTTTATATATGATTTCTCTCTATTTACTTAAAAGGCATTTACCAAGTTTGCATCTTATCTGCTGATATCTAAGCTGTACTATACTACTGAAGGGAAAGCGAGGACACAGTGAGAATGGGACCTCTATTCTCCGGATTGCTAGGAATCCGTCGTCATGTAGTTGGAGATGCCATCAGTCCAACCTCCACTGATCATATCAGAGGCCCCATAGGAAACTATTGTGTGGGGCCTCTGTCACTTACTTTGTGATGTGCCAATATACTGGGAACCACAGCAGATAGTTACCTTTTCTTGAGGAGTGAATATTAGCAGGAGGCTGACCATATTTGAAGAGTTATTTCACTGAGGGAACATTCATAGTCTACATTTAGTGGATGCTGGGGATAGATGCCATACAGTGACAACTGTCCCCCATGGCTTCTAATTTTTTGCCAGCAGGAAGCAGGATGGAAAAGCGTAGCCTACTACAATATTCCACCCAGTATTTCCGGCTACATGTACTGAGCAAACAAAGGACAAAAGTGGGCCTTCACTTGCCTGTACATGGACACGTTTAAACTATGTAAGCTGGGAGGGGTCAAGGCAATCGGGTCAAGGGCCTCCCCAATCTTATTGAAGTGCATTTTACAAAGCACTTTAGGCACCACTGTTGACACAGCCTCAGACAGGAGGAGAGAGTTGAAGGGATTAACTGATTGTGGGATGGGGGACACAATAAAGCATGGAAGATAAATTACTTGGGGGCAGAGGACAGGGGTCTTCTGTATGTGTGCTTACTTTGCATGTGTCCTTACTCTGTTCTCTCCACATGACTCTGACTACAGCATTTGTCTTTGAAGGAGGGGGAGGCTCTCACTGTAGCCCAGCACACAGGCGCTGTACAGGAAGCGTGGACGGGATGTCAGTGTAGTGAACCCTCAGTATTCAGGTGGGAGAAGGATCCCTGATGAGCCCGTGCAGAAGGTATAACATGTGAGTTCCTATCTGGCTGCTACTTGCAGGAGGTCAGCTAGACCCCAGCACTGTGCCCTGCATACATCCAGACAGTTATGTGTACGCTTGTATCTGGCGCATGGTCAGTGTCTTCAGTCCTCACCACTGTCCTTTCTGTGCAGACCCCAAGGAAGTCACTATGGTAGTTCTGCCAGTGGATCAGATTGATCTTCTAAGTAATTGGTGGTGAACCCATGGCGCTGGTGCGAGTGGTGGCACTCAGAGTCCGCTTTGTGAGCAGCCAGTCTGTCACCCCATTACAGAGTTTGCCAGACAGGACTCCATCTGCAGTCCTTAGTCACCCAGCATGTGCCGCGTTTGGCGCTATTCTATAGAGAGACATCCTTGGCTGCCTAAAACTGCAGGAGGAGCAAGGAGATGTGGGCAGAGATGGATTGACGATGGCGCTCCAGACCCGTGATTCGTCAAGGGGGCCATGAATGAAAGCTACAATGATAATATGAATTTCTCTTTCTTTTTACTGTATTGGTGTCCTCAGGACGGTGATACAATTGAAAGCTGTAACAGAGCAGGGAACAATAAGTTACTACTTAAATTGCAGTGTTGACAATTTGGGATAAACGATTTGTTTTCGGTTGTAGTTTGGGCACTCAACCTCTAAAAGGTTTACCATCGCTTCTCTAAACTATGAATAGATTTTTTTTATGCCTGATGAAATGAAACCTAACTGACGGTCCCTGAGTGACTTTACAACAGGACAGGGGACACTTACTTCGTCTGGCAGCTGCTGGATGGTGGAGCGGACAGGTAACGGGAATACAGGAATAGACCAGTGTTCACACTGGTGCACAGAATCCAACACAGGACTGGACAGGTAACCGGAATACAGGTATAGACCAGTGTTCACACTGGGGCACAGAATACAAACACAGGACTGAGACAGGGACAAAACAATAGATATATACAGGTCTACAGACAGATAATCACAGGTCAGATACAGGTACAGGTCAAGATCAAACGGGTTATATACAGGTCAGGACAAGATCAAGCGGGTAATATACAGATCAGGTACAGATACAGGCAGACAAACGGAGACAGGTAAAACTGAGCTAGAAACACAGGGAAGACAAGACTCAAAATAACCAGCAAGCCTGATGGATACAGGTACAGGCGGGATATACACAGGTCAGGTCAAGATCAAGCAAGTTATACACAGGTCAGACTCAAAATAACCAGCAAGGTGATGGGAATGGGCAGGTATATGAGGCCGATCCCGGACACGCCTCCAGCAGCACACTGGGGGAACTGTCCATCAGGACAGAAATGCAAGGAGCAGGGTGTGGCTTAGTTAATCCAAACACAAGAATAAGCCACAGTTCACACACAAATAAACACCTCTAACCCGTCAACTGCGGATAGAGCGACGTTCAGGCACAGACGTTACAATGGCTCAAAATATTCAAAGTTTGTATTGTTTCAGGCCCAGAAGTCTCATAGACTATGAGTGGTATGGCACTATACATGCTGGAAAGAGAGGCCTTGAGAAGATGTTGGAAGAAAGAAGGATTTGCTTGTTGAATTTTATTATTCTGGCTGTACATAAGTTGAGGGGGGCTGTATCTAATGAATCCATAGGGGTAAGGGGGGCTTTATATAAAATAACCATGAGGGGGATGATATTTGGGATGATAAACTAGGGAATTTTATGGAACAGGAGACTGTTTTAGTTTCTGAATTTTTAATGCCCCCTTGTGAAATCACTTTAAAGGGGTCTTCTGAGGCTCTGTCACCCTCGATTGAACCTGGAGCCGACCTTGAGTGCCAGGCAGCAGTTTACCCCCTTTTACCCATTCAGAGTTCATGCATGCTAGGCCAAGCACAGTGCACATTTGTATGGGGGGGCTGAGATGAATATGTTTGTCTAAGGTTTACGTCTAGCATTTAACTGTAATGTCCATCTGTAAAATGTAATGACCCGGAGCATTGTGACTTTGCATTTTGTGTAAACTGTAAAAAACTGATCGCTATGATGAAGCAATAAGGACAACAAGAGAAAACAAGAGATTATTGATCAAACATAAAAATCCTTATTGCCTCCTCAATTCTACTATAGTGAAAAATAAAGCTGTTAAAGAGCTGAGCTCAGCTACAACATTACAACTGGTAGCACTTGGAGAAGGAACATTAGAATCAGAGGCCTACCATAAACCATCACAGATCTCAAGGAAACAGCCACCAATATCTTTGCATTCCTTCTACCTCAAGCTAACCCTGGCCTCATCTATATAGTGCGGATTCATCAAGCTCTGGGGAGACCCAGACCTGAAGGTTCCCCCAGAGATGTGGTCCTCAAACTCCAACAAGAGGATTCTACAGATCTGATTGTAAATGCGGTCAGTGTGGCATTCCCAGGACTCCCAGACTCAGTAAAACACTTCACTGACATCTGCCCTGCTACCCTGACTAGGTGCCGAGATCTGCCACCTATTACTGCAGCACTTCAAATCACAACGTTGCTTAATTAATGGCAGCTCTCTGGCCATAGAGACCTGGAACGAGCAGTGATCTCATATGCCAATGAAGCACCACTACCTCAGAGGCCCCCCGGCCTTCCCAGCATGCCGTGTCACAACTAGCACTCTCCTTATCATACTAGAAATGGACAACCCTCTAGTCAGATGTGGCACAGTCTACTAACCTGCTTCAGACTGTGCATTGTTGACCTTCGCTGACTTATAGTTTCTTCTGATTTCTCTCATTATTATGGGTTTCTTATGTTATGCAAGTGATCTAACGGCATATGCCGTATCTGCACATGTCTGAACTTTACACAAAATGTAGTAGCTACTACATGACCTTGGAGACATGTCAAACTCTCCTGGTATCTTCAGTGTGGGGACACCTAATTATGTGTCCTCTCCTTGATACCCCTTTGTCCGGACTACATGTCTGTATGTTAATGTTTCCCCGGTTGTTATTTTCTCCTATTCCTCCCTATCCCACTTTCCCAAGGTCTAAACACAGGGTGGACCTTTATTCTTCACACAATAGTTACTGCTTTCTTTATATCTTTCTATATATCTAGATAAAGAAAAGAAGTTCGATATTGTGTTATGGCTTTACTTATTTAAGGAGACACTAGATTTCTTTTGGTTTTAAGATTCAACCATATTATATCACATATCTCGGGCGCCTAACAAACCACATGTCCACATTGTTCTTCTGGAACTACACACCACTAATACAACAATTCCAAATACATTAAAACAAATGGTCAAAGCCCACTCTTTCCTTCTTAGGCCGTATTCATACTATAAAAATGATTACTCTACCATGGTATCTTTTCCAAACTTTACTCACTTTTATCCCTTTAAAAACCTTACAGCTTATTCACTCCCATATCTCCAAATTCATATGGAACAACAAACATTAACAACAAACATTGGGGGTCATTTACTAAGGGCCCGATTCGTGTTTTCCCGGCGTTTTACCCGAATATTTCCGATTTGCGCCGATTGTACCTGAATTGCCCCGGGATTTTGGCGCACGCGATCGGAAATCGGGGGGCGTGGCCGAACGAAAACCCGACGGATTCGGAAAAACCGCCGCATTTAAAAAAGGAAATTGTGTCGCGGAGCTTGCACTCACCTTCATCCAGGATAGGATTGTGAACTTCAGTGCATTTCAGGGAACTTCAGCGCAGCAGCGCCACCTGGTGGACGTCGGAGGAACTGCCTTGATGAATCCCGGCCGGACCCGAATCCAGCGCAGAGAACCATGTTCAAACATACAAGCCGGTGTGGTATGTCACTAACCAATTTGCCCTTCACTATAAAGTGGCTCAAGTATCCCAATTTGCCTCTATTGTCACTCCCAAAAATGTACCCAGATGGATGTTGCATGAATCACAGCTAATCCATCCATTTCCAGTACCAAGCCAGTTCTGGATGACAGGCCCAATGCCAACCTTATTGAAGACCCTTTCCCCCTTCTCACTTCACTCCTTAAAAATTTGGCGCTCCATCCAACATAAAGTGCAAGCTAACTCTTCTACATTGTTACCCCTAATTTTCCTCTAGGACTAGAATTGGGGAACTTTCGATGGTGGGTGACGAAGGGTATCACCCATTTACGACACCTAATGTCCGGGGGTAAACCGCTGTCTCACAATGAGGTTATATCCAAACACAAGATTCCTCCCTCAGAATTTTTTCGACTTAATCAATTATTAGATTTCGTGCAATAAATCCCAGGGACATCCTCAAACTCCCCAAATATCTGTATAAATGACCCATTCGGTAGAGGAACAATCTCTTTCCTATACTCTATTTCCAATGCTCCCCCTCCAGACATCAAGTCATGTTTTATGGAGCAGTGGGAGTCGGACTTGGGTTGCCAGTTCTCCCTGCCAAGGTGGAGACACTGCTGTAGCACTCTAGCAAAAGGTAGCTAGCAAGTTTCATTAACAGAGACCTCTCTTAGGATGCTCCATAGAACGTACTATGTTCCCGCACGTCTTGCCAATATGTACCCCCACCTGCCGAACAGTTGCTTCCGAAGCTGCAATGCCCTGGGCGATATGGCCCATATATGGTGGCACTGCCCTATAGTGGCCTCCCTTTGGAACCACGTGAAAACCCTCATCTGCTCTCTACTAAGTAACGCAACACCTGTAACCCTACAAGGAGATAAACCAGCAAATGTTAAGAACAAAGCCCATCGCTTAGTACAATTCATAATTTTAGCGACTAGAATTCACATAGAATTCACATCCACAAAATCTCCGGACCTAACATTTACTGCGGCTATGAACAGAATCAACCTACTGATACTGTTTGAGAGAATTGAGGCGACTAGGACAGACACCTTCCCACTATTTGAAGGGATCTGGAGCCCATGCATTGCTTCACAAGGCTCCCCCACCCTCGAGAGAGCTCTATCCCTGTTACCCCTAATGGTCCATTATGCATCGACATGGCTCCAGCACTTCTCCATATGTAGTCTTCGTCTATCCATATCCTACACTATACAGATCTTGTGATCTTGTCACCTGTATATTTTCTCCTACCCCTGTGTCCCCTCCCCATTCCTGGTTCCCCTATGGTTTATGATTTTGAATGATACAGAAGCTGGCTATGTATCAAGAAAATTCTGTTTTCATTACTATTCCCCCTGCGCGGGGTATATGTTGTGCCGTGACCTAAGGCATTTCCCTATGTCTTTCGAACAATAAAACCTCACTGAGACTAAAAATTACAGTAAAGTGTCTGACTTATTATATGTGAAACAAAGAAATATAATCTATATTCATGATGATATTCAACAGACAACTGAGAATTATCCTTTGTTGTTTACAGACTCATTCACTGAAAGCAGATCTAACCTTTTCAACTAACTTTTCAGGAATGAGTATTCCAGTGTGTATACATCTGGGCATTATGTGACTTGTAATCTACATTTTTAGCAGCTCTCATCTCTGCAGTTTATGTCTATGAGTTTGCTGTGCACTTCCAGCCATTGGATTGAAATTTTGTACCCTCGACTCCTCCCCCCCCTCTCCATAGAGCTTCTATGTAATCTGACACTTCAGTAAACTTCTGTCCATCTCCCTAGCAAGAGAGAATTTGGGGGAAATATCAGTAAAAAGCAGATTAGTAGGGAGTGATAATGGAGAAGGAAGCACCTTGCTTTGATAAGAAATACTGTATTATGAAGTTTCCAGTAGGCACTTGTTCTTTTGATTTATGCAAAGTCAGAGGAAAAGTTACTGACCTTGGTAGTCACATAGATGTGAACACGTCTGAATCTGAAACTACTGAGGGGGAACCAGGAGTAAAATGCTGAATGTCATACTTCATATAATTTCTGCAATGTTCTAACCATGACCTAAAAAGCAGCACCATACAATAGAAATGCTAAGAAATGAAACGCTTCATAACACCAGGAATCCTGAACTTTAATGCAATGCGTGGGAAGATTTCATTCAATGTAAAGCTTTATAGGAAAATACCTGTCTGGTGCAATTACTGGGAATAGGAACAAAGCCAACGAGGGAAACAACGGCAGATACATGGAACAGTAATGGATAATGTGACAAGGCTTCCTTTCATGTCCTACATCTAGATCATAAGACCTATAGGGTCCACTGATATCACAGTAATGTCTTGAAAAACACTTGATTTTGGCACCATGTACTAAAGTTTGCGTTGAAACCCCCTTTCCCCTTCCGCAAACATGATTCCACCCTGACTCCCATTCAGCATCTGCCCCCAACTTTCTACCTCGGATTCATGAGAACCACTCCAATTTGGCTTTGGCGCTTACTTTACAACCACTCCTCAAGACACCACACACCAAGAACCCAAATCCAGATACTTAACCAATGAGAAACCTTTGATTATGGGAAAGAGAATTCAAATCTAAGTATCTCGCCAAACCAATTTCAACAACTCAAAGGACTCCTAATCTGTAAGAACCTTTCTGTATGACCTAAAAGTACCTTTACCATCATCCTTAAAATTCCCATTGCCCATAAAAGAGCAAAAAGCTGGTGGTTGGGACCAACCTGGCAGTCTGGGTTCCGTATCTATAGATACGAAGATATTACAGGGTCAGATAAAGCCCTCTGCTCCTGCCGGGTCTGGATGGACTGAAGAAGCCACACAATCAGGTCTGTTTGGATGGGACATAAACATTTTCGAATTCAAAACCAATTCTAAGCTGAGAGTTTGCATGTATTACTGTAGTTATCGCTATTGGAGAAATATGACCAGAGGAGACAAGGAGAAGCAATCAGCAGAGGTGCAGGCAGAGGTGTATTCTGAATGACACCTACGTCTTTGATGTACCAAACCTTAAGCCAGTAAAAAGTGAACTAAGGATAAAGAGGTGGAAAGATAAACCTGTGCATATTGTCTGTATAACAATGTATCAAGCATAAGTAAAAAGCGTGTCAACAAGCTCTAAACCAGACGAAACTGACGGTATCATTCTATTTCTAAAGAGGTTCTGCTGATGGCTAATAACATCAAACCTGGAAAACTCAGTCCCATCTGTACCCCTGGTTATAGAGTATAATATCTTCTAAATGGGCAGAAATAACTCTGGACTCATCCATGGGGGTAGTCCTTGGCATTAGTGAGACCAAGTACATGCACCTACAACTTCCAGAGATACATCCAGGGGTAATTACCCAGAAAAACACAGGTTTAAAGGAGATGCCCATGACTTGGTGGCTTAGGGAGCCCTTTGGTTAGGGATAACTTTACTCGTAAATATACACTTTTTATTTATAGCAATAGCTTCAACGCATTACACATGACTAAAGGTGGACACAGACCATAGATGGCCCCTGAGCAGGAGCAGAAGGGTGGTTGTTCCAGGGATTTGAAGAGGTTTCCAGGGGTAGAAATATTACAATCATATCCATGGAATAGGTATATATACAGATTAGCTGTTCTGATGAGTAAAGAATGGGACAGGAAGTCGAAATCTCTGTTCTCTATGTAGTGGTCAGACCAGGTTTCTACAAATCACCACCTCCTTAGGGGCTAAGTTGCAGGTTCAGCCACTGTCTGTTACCTGTCATATATGTCTGTGTCAACTTCTTAGAATAACTGGACTTCTATGGTGGTGGTGTGCTGAATTTCTGAACCCCAACTTTTTGTTATTTAAGACCTTTTCTAATCATAGGATTTAGCCTGGACCCCCCTTTAATCTGATCCCCAGATATGGCCTTATTAGGATTTTTTCACCCTAAGAAGAGGAAAACTTAGTAATTCTTGTAGAATTTGCTAAATTATTCCAAAACAGTTGCCACCAGTCAAGGATGTCCTCCAAAGTCTTAACGTTATTGAGTTATCTCCAACATCAAAAACATATAGGCAGAAGATTAGTTCTAAGTTAGCAAATGCACCGAGTTTCTGGGCCTATGGGGTCTCAATGAAACCAGTATTGTAAATAACAATTGATATATGGGACATCTGGTAAAGGAGAAGTTACACTTCTGCCAACTGGGTCTCCACCATGAAACTTGGAGCTTAAGCAGTTCATCAGGTCACAGATTTCACTGAACATCAATTATGGATCTTTTATAATTTGGTATTAAAAAAGCTTCTGCTTTATACAATTTTCTTGCCAAACAGGAAAATATTTAATTACTGTCTTGGCCTGATCGTGTAGTTGGCATGTGCTGTGCCCACTAGCAAAAGCAAATACTTCAAAAACAGAATTCTGTAGACTTACTGTTTGCTGCCCTGTTGTTCTCGCTTTGGACGCTCTCATTAGACTGATTGCTAGACAGTGATGACACGCTGGAGCTCCGGACAAATCCAAAAGCCGCAAGCTTAGCTGCTGGCAAGCGGGAGTAGCCAGGGGGACGCAGGCCAGATTGGCAAGGCTTCGGGAGATTTGACTTTGCACCATTTGGTATGGAACCTTTTTTAAGATCCTCTGTAACACAAAAAGAACATTCAAAAATGTGACTTGTCGAAAAAAAATTGCAGAATTATTAGTCAATTAATTATTAAATTCAGCTATTACCAAAAACTAGAGTGTAAAATATCAACATGCATAGCATTGTTATTGTAACAACCTCGAAGGCATTGCCGTAGTTATTTACTGTAAGTAAACAATTTGTTTGAAGCTACGCCCACATGGCAATTTCTATGTCACACTGTGATTAAGTGGATATAGGCATATTGTGACCCTGACAAAGAAGATTAGTTACCACTGTCTGTCTTTTACAGGCCAAAAACTGTATGGCCAGGACTTTTCCTCCCCTTACACCACCTCCACAGCAAGTGGGTGGAGAGGGGTGCAGAGTGGGCCATGCAGTGGTTTGCAGTGACCTGGGCCAGCCTGTAGAAGGTGCACAGAGAATCAGAGCCTCTTGCCATATCTGACACATGTATGATGCGCCAGCGCTTTAAAAAAATCACCCCTATATTGGCACCTGTCATCACATTTTTTAATATGCCTGATATTGACAGGTTCCCAAAGTTAATGGCTACCCTTTTTTTGAAATAAAAAGCAGTCCAATAAAAAAAACACTTTCCGACCACCCCTCCCATCACCACTGCCAGCTACTCATCCTTTCCTCCGACGTCATCCTCCTTGCCTTGACTGCAATGCCGGCACTTGTCATGTGCAGTGAGTGGTGGAGTTGGTTCGCATCCACACATGCATGACAGTGATATGCAAACTCAGTAGAGAGTTGGGTACCACTCTTTCAGACTGGGAATGAACATGTAGAGCCCTTGTAGATGCAGTGCGAAGACGCAGGAATTCATCAGGTATTAAAAGTGATGATCGAAGGGGTTTTTGGACCCAGCCAAAACAGATACGCCCCCCTCTGTCTCCCTGCTCATTCTGGTAGGCAGCCAGGCAAGATTAAAAAGTGTTTTTGATGAGAATAGCAATGAATGCTTTTTTTTTTTTTTGCTAAAAATGAGTGGCCATTGGTTAAAAGAGTACTATAGGAGTCTCAGAAAGCTGGAATAGTCAAAAAATTGTTTCACGGAAAGAGGAGTAAGAAGGGGCACTATCTAGGACACTTTGCAGCAATATATGGATATAGTGATGTATTGGCTTGAGATGACGTCCGTTGTGATAGAAGTATAATGGTGGTGCTCAGCGTATGGCAGAAAAGAGTCCAGTAAATCACATTTGAAAGAAAAAAGAGAAAACGCGGCCACTCACCATAAAAACTTCTTCTTTATTTTGTCTTCATATAAAAAGTACGGTGGCACAGGCAAGACAGGATAGGGGTGGGAGCAGGGGGTAACACAAGGCAACAGCCGTTTCGCGCCGTCCGGCGCTTTCTCTAGCCTCCATGGAGTGGCGTCCACACCTGATACTTAAAATAACAGGTAGGGCGTCACTTCCTTGTAGCCTAGCAACCAAAGACGCTCTTGGTCAAGAGCGTAGAAACACTGTGTTCATAAAGAGCATTGTGCAAAACGAGCTAAAAACAATTGCATTAGCGAAGAGAGCGAGTTTTCCTATATGACAAGTATAGAAGAATACTAAATAGACCATGTTTATGTTAAACTAGGAAATATATAGTGTCGACATATCAAAAAGATATGCAGATTTTTTTCCACGTTTTTTTCATGAATGCGAATAAACTACAAAACAGTATAGACCGTAGCACAGGATTGCGTGAACATATACAACATTTGTTCGATTACAGAAAAACTCCCATGACGTTTTTGTCATTAAGACCTAGGGGGCCCATTGCATTGGTTCTCATGATCCACCGTGCCTCCCTTCTCAAGAGGTCCCTGTGGCGATCCCCGCCATTAGGTGGTACTGGTACGTGTTCTATACAACCAAAACGAAGTATTTGTGTACTGCCTCCATGTATTTTGTTCATGTGCTCAATGAGTCTTGGGGCGCCCTTTCCACTTTTTACTGAGTAACAATGCTCGCTAAATCTGATGTACAGGGGGCGTATTGTTTTTCCTATATAAAAAAACCTGCATGGGCATATGATCACATAAACCACGAATTGTGATTTGCAGGAGAAGAACTGACGTAATGGTATGTCAATGCCACCCAAACAAAGGTGCTTGGCTCTTATGTTTTGATCCACCGTGGCCCTGCCCTTCTCAAGAGGTCCTGTGGCGATCCCCGCCATTGAGGTGGTACTGGTACGTTTCTATACAACCAAAACGAAGTATTTGTGTACTGCCCTCCATGTATTTTGTTCATGTGTCTCAATGAGTCTTGGGGCGCCCTTTCCACTTTTTTACTGAGTAACAATGCTCGCTAAATAATCGAGTGTACAGGGGGCGTATTGTTTTTTTTTTCCTATATAAAAAAACCTGCATGGCATATGAATCACATAACCACGAATTGTGATTTGCGGAGAAGAACGTCTGGACGTAT